>CM044008.1:51818374-52365210 GCA_024085815.1 Flaveria linearis | reverse complement strand
AAGACATCCATGTGTAATAA
Organism: Flaveria linearis; assembly: GCA_024085815.1. Lineage (NCBI taxonomy): Eukaryota > Viridiplantae > Streptophyta > Magnoliopsida > Asterales > Asteraceae > Flaveria > Flaveria linearis. The sequence continues at coordinate 52,365,190 of CM044008.1, read as the reverse complement.
GTGTAGGGGAGTAGTTATAGAGTTCTTTTTCCATGGCTTGTGAGAGACCTTGTGTTGTTTCCTTTTCAGGCACGCAACATAGTGATCATCACTTGTAAACTCTTTATTTGCCATTTCAGTTACCAAATCATTCTTAATTAATTTGGCAATGTTTTAAAAGTTTCATGGCACATTCTTTTATATCAAACGAAAGACTTACCACTTTTGCTTTAGATAGAAAGCAAGAAAACTTATCATGAGGGGGATGTTTCCTACAAATCCATCTTGTACATGTTCCCTTTCCTGGGGGCTCTAAGCAGAACATGCTCTTGAGGAATGATAACCCTATGCTTAAGAACAATGCACTCGTGCTCAATAAAGAGCATGTCATGTCTCTGATCACAAATTGAGATACACTCAGTAAATGTACCCGAGCTCCTTAAAAGAATTTACCTTGTCAATGACGAGCTTACCATTTGTGACCCTATCCCTTCCTGTGTGTAACCAGCTATCTACTCCAAACGCAACTGGCCCTCCATCAATTTTCTTAAAGTTTTGAAGTAAAGAGCCATTGCATGTCATGTATGTGGAATAGCCATTAAATTATCCATACATTCTTTTCAGTCTTTAACTATTCTGCACAAAAAGGAAGGTTAGTTACATTTGGAAACCCAAGCCTCATTGGTATTAGGCTTGTCAAAATGGACTAAAGATAATGCAACAGCGATGATCCTATGTTAAGACTTTGAGGATCATCTGTTGTTGTTGATGAAGAAGAACTTTCAATCGTATGGTGTTCTTTATCTTCCACACCATCTTTGGAAAATTAGACTTGACCTTCAACACTTCGGAAGATTTGACAACTTCGGAAGTTTTGGAGACTATGCCTTCGTAAGATCTTGCCTTCGCCACAACAAGCTTTAGTGCTTCAGAAGCATTCTTTCTTCCTAGACCAAATTTTCTTTCGAAGGCAAGTTTCACTTGTCATCATTTCCACTTTGGAGTTTTGAAAGGAAACGATTTCCTTCCGAAGCTTTCTTGTCTTGTTGTTGTTCTTCTTCTTCTTCTTCTTCTCAGAAGTCTTCTTCTTGGTCACGGGATAGTACTTTTGGCATTGTAAATACAATCCTTAGCAACATGAGAAGTGATGTGCTTCAAATTATACATATAAAACATATCAATTGCACATCAATTATTCTATAAACTCTTAATAAAAATGATGATTTGGTACCTAAATCGTTCATATTGTGTTTTCAGGCTTGGAAAAGGCCAAGATGAACAAAAGGAGCATAAATAGAAGAAAATGAAGAAAACCAAGTTTTGGAATTCAAGCATGGGGTCGTGCTTCATTTAGCTCGCCCCCATGCCTTGCTGAAAACACACCCCCGTGCTAATTTGACACACCCCCGTGATTGGACATCTGACAGGACAAAAAGTACTATTCCCCAAAAGCAGTCACGGGCCGTGCCCAATAGTCACGGGGTCGTGCTTGGCCTTTCACGGGGTCGTGCCAGACATCCTGCACGTATAGCCGACCAACTTTCGTAAGCATTGTACTATCACGGGGCCGTGCCTTTTAGGCACGGGGCCGTGCTTAACACTACAGAAAGCCTATAAATAGGACTTCATTTGCAACTTTGAAGAGAGCTTTTGGGAGGTGAAGTGCTGGTGTTCCCTCTCAGGAACCCAGCCTTTGGAGGTCCTTAGAAGGTTTTGGAGGTCCGTTCAACACTTAGAAAAAGCTCGGGATCGTTTAACATCATCCATAGTGAATCACCGGTTTGATTGTTCTAATTTATCGATGATTTCATTACTATCTTCTATCTTTGTTGTTAGGTTCAAGCTCATTATGAGCTAAACTTCATTTGTTATCCTATGTAATGAAACTTATGTAATTTGTGATGAACTAATGGTGTAACAAATATTGTGTTAATGTTATGGTGGTCTTGGGAAAACTATCGATGGTAGCACCTACATTTGAATGGGGGGTTATAAGTTTATGGTTTGTAATTGTGATTGTCATACACGGTGAAAAACGTATGATTAACTTTTATCATAACAAAACTATGGCTAATTAACTAGAGATGGTTATTAGAAATCATAAGACCTTAACTTTCTGATCATTTACGGGTTCCTTATTAGTGTGAGAAATCTACAGTAATTGTTATGGTTTTCTAAAATTAATGGTATGTTGGAAAAGAACTTGATCAACTCTCTTCTAACATTAAGTTATGTTTTCAGAAATCGTATGTCGAAAAGGACACAAAAGATTTACCTACATTACTAGGGCCTTGACCTAAGCAGTAAATCTCAACCTGTGTTGGTCCTGGTCACTACGGAGCGGATAGACGAGAAATCGCGCCAGCTCATCTTTATAAACGTTAACACAATTACTTTATTCAATATCTTTAATCACACACCAATTCATCATAGTTGCATAAGTGTAATCTAAATTAGGATAACAGCTTACTTCACTGAAAGAGTCACCAAAGTCTCAATCTATCTTTATCTATCTTATTTATTTTTATTTTATTTAACTTATCATTTTCAAATCAAACTGATAGTAAATTATGAGGGTTGTTGAGTAGGCTTAGTGTGTCCACGGATTGATACTCGGTCTACCAACACTATATTACCTCACGATAGGTACACTTGCTTTTTCCTGTGTAGTTAGTATTAGTAATAACCATTTAAAACTGAATCTGTGTGAAAATCCTTTATCAAAAATATATATACTATCCACACGCATTATGTTTTTGGCAACTTGATGCGTGTGGATAGTATATATATTCTGTTAAAGGATTTTTCCACAGATTCAGTTTTAAATGGTTATTACTAATACTAACTACACACACAAAAGGCAAGTGTACCTATCGTGAGGTAATATAGTGTTGGTAAGAACCGAGTATCAATCCGTGGACACAATAAGCCTACTCAACAACCCTCATAATTGACTATCAGTTTCGATTTGGAAAATGATAAGTTAAATAACATAACAATAAATAAAGATAGATAAAGATAGATTAAGACTTTTGGTGATTCTTTCAGTGAAGTAAGGCTATTATCCTAATTTAGATTACACTTATGCAACTATGATGAATTGGTGGTGTGATTAAAGATATTGAATAAAGTAATTGTGTTAACGTTTATAAAGATGAGCTGGCGCGATTTCTCGTCTATCCGCTCCGTAGTGACCAGGACCAACACAGGTTGAGATTTACTGCTTAGGTCAAGGCCCTAGTAATGTAGGTAAATCTTTTGTGTCCTTTTCGACATACGATTTCTGAAAACATAACTTAATGTTAGAAGAGAGTTGATCAAGTTCCTTTCCAACATACCATTAATTTTAGAAAACCATAACAATTACTATAGATTTCTCAGACTAATAAAAGGGAACCCGTAAATGATCAGAAAGTTAAGGTCTTATGATTTGTAATAACCATCTCTAGTTAATTACCATAGTTTGTTATGAATAAAAGTTGATCATACGTTTTTCAACCGTGTATGACAATCACAATTACAAACCATAAACTTATAACCCCCCATTCAAATGTAGGTGCTACCCATCGAAAGTTTCCCAAGACCACCATAATGTTAACACAATATTTGTGACACCATTAGTTCATCACAAATTACATAAGTTTCATTAAATAGGATAACAAATGAAGTTTAGCTCATAATGAGCTTGAACCTAACAACAACGATAGAAGATAGTAATGAAATCATCGATAAATTAGAACAATCAAACCGGTGATTCACTATGGATGATGTTAAACGATCCCGAGCTTCTTCTAAGTGTTGAATGGACCTCCAAAACCTTCTATGGACCACCAAAGGCTGGGTTCCCGAGAAGGAACAACAGCACTTCAGCTCCCAAAAGCTCTCTTCAAAGTTGCAAATGAAGTCCTATTATAGGCTTTCTGGAGTGTTTAAGCACGGCCCCGTGCCTAAAAGGCACGGCCCCGTGATAGTACAATGCTTATGAAAGTTGGTCGGCTCGTACGTGCAGGAGTTGTCGGGCACGGCAACGTGACAAATGGGGCACAACCCGTGAAAGGGCCAAGCACGGCCCCGTGACTATTGGGGCACGGCCCCGCGACTGCTTTTGGGGAACAGTACTTTTTGTCCTGTCAGATGTCCAATCACGGGGGTGTGTCAAATTAGCACGGGGGTGTTTTCAGGCAAGGCATGGGGGCGTGCTAAATGAAGCACGCCCCTATGCTTGAATTCCAAAACTTGGTTTTCTTCATTTTCTTCTTATTTATGCTCCTTTTGTTCATCTTGGCCTTTTCCAAGCCTGAAAACACAATATGAACGATTTAGGTATCAAATCATCATTTTCATTAAGAGTTTATAGAATAATTGATGTGCAATTGATATGTTTTATATGTATAATTTGAAGCACATCAAATATCCCATCACTTAAACTTTGCTTGTCCTCAAGCAAAAATACTTAAAATGACAATTCCACCAAGAACCAAATAAATCAAAAGATAAATATGTCTTTCGGGAAATACGCAAGTAAAAATTATTTCATCCAAATGCAAACATTTTAGGCACGTATAGAATGAAATCCTAGCAAGCAATGGGATTGTTAGTAAGAGATAATCATGTAAAAATCCACACTTCTCACAAGATGCACTCACACTCGGCTAAATATATGGAATCATACATAAGATGAAGTATGACTAATACGCTCAATTGCCTAGTATGAATACGTGCGAAATCATATGCTTATTAAGGGATCAATTCTCCACCTACTTAGATTTATCTGCATAAATCATTAGGTCTTTGATGGGTTGTAACTTGGCTCGGGCTCGGGTATGGAGTATTTGGAAAAAGTGGCTAAATGCTAAAGACGACGGTCTTGGCTTATTTTTCTAACATAAACTACAAGGAAACAGCAAAAAGTTCCCTATATAATACTTCAAGCTAGAAGGGATATGCTAACTTGAGGACTCGTTTAAGGTCAGATTGTCAAGACCGTATTTTGCTTTCAGAAACCTTACTTCATCCTTTAGTCGAAGATACACAAAACTATCCTTTCGTAAGGATCGTTCGGCTTGAAGCCTAATAGCACCCAATCGGATCAGTTCCGTGTATTCGTATTGAGACTCAGTTTGGTTCTTTTTGCATTTTCCATCGTGTGACTAATTTCCACAATTCGGGCACCTTTCGTATCTTTTTGCCCGTCTCTTTTAGCGCTTTTTGAAATTCCACAAAATGGCGGAACTTGTTCCTTTTTTCGCCATTTCTTTCTTGCGTCGTACGTGAGGTTGAAAATTTGTTCGCGGATTTCCGGGGGAAGTCCCGGTTTTGCGTGATGAAGGCAACAAAGCAAATTAAAATCAAAAGAATGCATTCCAGTTCTTTTAGGTCTACCGGTAAAAGACCAAATTTTTCTTTTTCTCTTTCTTTTTTTTTTCTTTTTTTCCTCTTTTTTTCTCTATTTTTTTCTCTTTTTTTTATAAACCAAAATAGTGTCTTTAACGAAAACAGGTTTTGTTGAAGGCTTTTTGGTTAAGTGACTTGGTGATTCGGGTGATCAAAATAAAAACGTTTAAGCTCAACGGGGCTAACTAGGGTTGACGTTCGGGTAAGGAAAATAAAAAGAAAAGGATTGGGGCTTGAATGGTTAAGGTTTCCTAGTGCCTAACTCATTTTCATGCAGAAAATACTAATTAAGGTCTTGAAATGTATACCAAAGTAAGTTCTAATCACACGTATCATAAGGCATCCTCAATTGAATCCAGAATGAAAGTAAAATTGCAAAGATTTGCAAAAGCTGTTTTAAGGCTCAAAAATAAACTCATAAACTGATGGAATTGGGTAAAAGTATTTCATTTTACATGATTGAATATTTTTACTGGATTATTGATTTTAAGGATATCACAAAAATACGTTTTCAATTTTTATTTGGATTCTTCTTATTTACTTATTTATTTCTCGAAAACGTATATTTATAATTTGGTTTATCAAAATTATTTAAATTTTTGGTTTCGTGTCACAAAAATTAATGGTTTAGTGATTTTAAAAATTTTCAATTTGGACCTATTTTTAGCAAAGTATCAAATGTGTATCTCAATTAATCCCATCCCCACACTTAAAATTCACATTGTCCCCAATGTGATCAATAATATAAAACAAGGAATGGTAACGAGATACTCCCCTAAAAATGATGAGTCGAATGCGTGCGATCGTTTTTCCACAGCCGCCTTGAAAAAGCTTAAAAGAAAACATCGGGATTAATCTAAAACATCACCAATTTATTTAAGCATAAAGTTAAAGTCCTAAGCACACAAAATAAAAACAAACAGTCTGAAAGTAACATAGAGCCATGTTTTGGTTACGGGTCCTTGGCTAGACCCTTCCCCACACTTAGTTTTAATGAGGTGGAGGTTTATCACCTCCAAAAAAATTTCTTAGTAGTTACATCGATTTGGCCATTAACCGATGACCATTAACTTTGAAGCTTAGTCCCTCATTGTTTTCAACCTTGAAAGCATTATGTGGATCGACTTCTTCTTTTTTTTATAATTTTTTTTTGAAGTAAAACAAAATAGTCAAAAATTTGGATTGCCTTTCAAACTACCATGTGTCCCCGGCAACGGCACCAAAAACTTGATGCGTGTGGATAGTATATATATTTTCGATAAAGGATTTTCACACAGATTCAGTTTTAAATGGTTATTACTAATACTAACTACACATAAAAAAGGCAAGTGTACCTATCGTGAGGTAATATAGTGTTGGTAAGAACCGAGTATCAATCCGTGGACACACTAAGCCTACTCAACAACCCTCATAATTGACTATCAGTTTTGATTTGGAAAATGATAAGTTAAATAAAATAACAATAAATAAAGATAGATAAAGATAGATTGAGACTTTTGGTGATTCTTTCAGTGAAGTAAGGCTGTTATCCTAATTTAGATTACACTTATGCAACTATGTGCATTGGTGGTGTGATTAAAGATATTGAATAAAGTAATTGTGTTAATGTTTATAAAGATGAGCTGGCGCGATTTCTCGTCTATCCGCTCCGTAGTGACCAGGACCAACACAGGTTGAGATTTACTGCTTAGGTCAAGGCCCTAGTAATGTAGGTAAATCTTTGTGTCCTTTTCGACATACGATTTCTGAAAACATAACTTAATGTTAGAAGAGAGTTGATCAAGTTCCTTTCCAACATACCATTAATTTTAGAAAACCATAACAATTACTGTAGATTTCTCAGACTAATAAAAGGGAACCCGTAAATGATCAGAAAGTTAAGGTCTTATGATTTCTAATAACCATCTCTAGTTAATTAGACATAGTTTGTTATGAATAAAAGTTGATCATAAGTTTTTCAACCGTGTATGGCTATCATAATTACAAACCATAAACTTATAACCCCCCATTCAAATGTAGGTGCTACCCATCGAAAGTTTTCCCAAGACCACCATAACATTAACACAATATTTATGACACCATTAGTTCATCACAAATTACATAAGTTTCATTAAATAGGATAACAAATGAAGTTTAGCTCATAATGAGCTTGAACCTAACAACAAAGATAGAAGAGAGTAATGAAATCATCGATAAATTAGAACAATCTAACCGGTGATTCACTATGGATGATGTTAAACGATCCCGAGCTTCTTCTAAGTGTTGAATGGACCTCCAAAACCTTCTATGGACCTCCAAAGGTTGGGTTCCCGAGAGGGAACACCAGCACTTCAGCTCCCAAAAGCTCTGTTCAAAGTTGCAAATGAATTCATATTTATAGGCTTTCTGGAGTGTTTAAGCACGGCCCCGTGCCTAAAAGGCACGGCCCCGTGATAGTACAATGCTTACGAAAGTTGGTCGGCTCGTACGTGCAGAAGTTGTCGGGCACGGCAACGTGACAAATGGGGCACGGCCCGTGAAAGGGCCAAGCACGGCCTCGTGACTATTGGGGCACGGCCCCGTGACTGCTTTTGGGGAACAGTACTTTTTGTCCTGTCAGATGTCCAATCACGGGGGTGTGTCAAATTAGCACGGGGGTGTGTTTCAGGCAAGGCATGGGGGCGTGCTAAAAGAAGCACGGCCCGATGCTTGAATTCCAAAACTTGGTTTTCTTCATTTTCTTCTTATTTATGCTTCTTTTGTTCATCTTGGCCTTTTCCAAGCCTGAAAACACAATATGAACGATTTAGGTATCAAATCATCATTTTCATTAAGAGTTTATAGAATAATTGATGTGCAATTGATATGTTTTATATGTATAATTTGAAGCACATCAAATATCCCCACACTTAGACTTTGCTTGTCCTCAAGGAAAAATACTTAAAATGACAATTCCACCAAGAACCAAATAAATCAAAAGATAAATATGTCTTTCGGGAAATACGCAAGTAAAAATTATTTCATCCAAATGCAAACATTTTAGGCACGTATAGAATGAAATCCTAGCAAGCAATGGGATTGTTAGTAAAGATATAATCATGTACAAATCCACACTTCTCACAAGATGCACTCACACTCGGCTAAATATATGGAATCATACATAAGATGAAGTATGACTAATACGCTCAATTGCCTAGTATGAATACGTGTGCAATCATATGCTTGTTAAGGGATCAATTCTCCACCTACTTAGATATTTATCTGCATAAATCATTAGGTCTTTGATGGGTTGTAACTTGGCTCGGGCTCGGGTATGGAATATTTGGAAAAAGTGGCTAAATGCTAAAGACGACGGTCTTGGCTTATTTTTCTAACATAAACTACAAGGAAATAGCAAAAGTTCCCTATACAATACTTCAAGCTAGAAGGGATATGCTAACTTGAGGACTCGTTTAAGGTCTGATTGTCAAGACCGTATTTTGCTTTCAGAAACCTTACTTCATCCTTTACTCGAAGATACACAAAACTATCCTTTCGTAAGGATCGTTCGGCTTGAAGCCTAATAGCACCCAATCGGATCAGTTCCGTGTATTCGTATTGAGACTCAGTTTGGTTCTTTTTGCATTTTCCATCGTGTGACCAATTTCCACAATTCGGGCACCTTTCGTATCTTTTTGCCCATCTCTTTTTAGCGCTTTTTGAAATTCCACAAAATGGCGGAACTTGTTCCTTTTTTCGCCATTTCTTTCGTGCGTCATACGTGAGGTTGAAAATTTGTTCGCGGATTTCCGGGGGAAGTCCCGGTTTTGCGTGATGAAGGCAACAAAGCAAATTAAAATCAAAATAATGCATTCCTGTTCTTTTAGGTCTGCCAGTAAAAGACCAAATTTTTCTTTTTCTCTTTCTTTTTTTTCTCTTTTTTTCTCTTTTTTTTCTCTTTTTTTTATAAACCAAAATCGTGTCTTTAACGAAAAACAAGTTTTGTTGAAGGCTTTTTGGTTAAGTGACTTGGTGATTCGGGTGATCAAAATAAAAACGTTTAAGCTCAACGGGGCTAACTAGGGTTGACGTTCGGGTAAGGAAAATAAAAAGAAAAGGATTGGGGCTTGAATGGTTAAGGTTTCCTAGTGCCTAACTCATTTTCATGCAGAAAATACTAATTAAGGTCTTGAAATGTATACCAAAAGTAAGTTCTAATCACACGTATCATAAGGCATCCTCAATTGAATCCAGAATGAAAGTAAAATTGCAAAGATTTGCAAAAGCTGTTTTAAGGCTCAAAAATAAACTCATAAACTGATGGAATTGGGTAAAAGTATTTCATTTTACATGATTGAATATTTTTACTGGATTATTGATTTTAAGGATATCACAAAAAATACGTTTTCAATTTTTATTTGGATTCTTCTTATTTACTTATTTATTTCTCGAAAACGTATATTTATAATTTGGTTTATCAAAAATTATTTAAATTTTTGGTTTCGTGTCACAAAAATTAATGGTTTAGTGATTTTAAAAATTTTCAATTTGGACCTATTTTTAGCAAAGTATCAAATGTGTATCTCAATTAATCCCATCCCCACACTTAAAATTCACATTGTCCCCAATGTGATCAATAATATAAAACAAGGAATGGTAACGAGATACTCCCCTAAAAATGATGAGTCGAATGCGTGCGATCGTTTTTCCACAGCCGCCTTGAAAAAGCTTAAAAGAAAACATCGGGATTAATCTAAAACATCACCAATTTATTTAAGCATAAAGTTAAAGTCCTAAGCACACAAAATAAAAACAAACAGTCTGAAAGTAACATAGAGCCATGTTTTGGTTACGGGTCCTTGGCTAGACCCTTCCCCACACTTAGTTTTAATGAGGTGGAGGTTTATTACCTCCAAAAAAAATTCTTAGTTGTTACATCGATTTGGCCATTAACCGATGACTATTAACTTTGAAGCTTAGTCCCTCATTGTTTTCAACCTTGAAAGCATTATGTGGATCGACTTCTTCTTTTTTATAATTTTTTTTTGAAGTAAAACAAAATAGTCAAAAATTTGGATTGCCTTTCAAACTACCATGTGTCCCCGGCAACGGCACCAAAAACTTGATGCGTGTGGATAGTATATATATTTTCGATAAAGGATTTTCACACAGATTCAGTTTTAAATGGTATTACTAATACTAACTACACACAAAAAAGGCAAGTGTACCTATCGTGAGGTAATATAGTGTTGGTAAGAACCGAGTATCAATCCGTGGACACACTAAGCCTACTCAACAACCCTCATAGTTGACTATCAGTTTTGATTTGGAAAATGATAAGTTAAATAAAATAACATTAAATAAAGATAGATAAAGATAGATTGAGACTTTTGGTGATTCTTTCAGTGAAGTAAGGCTGTTATCCTAATTTAGATTACACTTATGCAACTATGATGAATTGGTGGTGTGATTAAAGATATTGAATAAAGTAATTGTGTTAACGTTTATAAAGATGAGCTGGCGCGATTTCTCGTCTATCCGTTCCGTAGTGACAAGGACCTACACAGGTTGAGATTTACTGCTTAGGTCAAGGCCCTAGTAATGTAGGTAAATCTTTTGTGTCCTTTTCGACATACGATTTCTGAAAACATAACTTAATGTTAGAAGAGAGTTGATCAAGTTCCTTTTCAACATACCATTAATTTTAGAAAACCATAACAATTACTGTAGATTACTCAGACTAATAAAAGGGAACCCGTAAATGATCAGAAAGTTAAGGTCTTATGATTTCTAATAACCATCTCTAGTTAATTAGCCATAGTTGTTATGAATAAAATTTGATCATACGTTTTTCAACCGTGTATGACAATCACAATTACAAACCATAAACTTATAACCCCCTATTCAAATGTAGGTGCTACCCATCGAAAGTTTTCCCAAGACCCCCATAACATTAACACAATATTTGTCGCACCATTAGTTCATCACAAATTACATAAGTTTCATTAAATAGGATAACAAATGAAGTTTAGCTCATAATGAGCTTGAACCTAACAACAAAGATAGAAGATAGTAATGAAATCATTGATAAATTAGAACAATCAAACCGGTGATTCACTATGGATGATGTTAAACGATCCCGAGCTTCTTCTAAGTGTTGAATGGACCTCCAAAACCTTCTAAGGACCTCCAAAGGTTGGGTTCCCGAGAGGGAACACCAGCACTTCACCTCCCAAAAGCTCTCTTCAAAGTTGCAAATGAAGTCCTATTTATAGGCTTTCTGGAGTGTTTAAGCACGGCCCCGTGCCTAAAAGGCACGGCCCCGTGATAGTACAATGCTTACGAAAGTTGGTCGGCTCGTACGTGCAGGAGTTGTCGGGCACGGCCCTGTGACAAATGGGGCACGGCCCCGTGAAAGGGCCAAGCACGGCGCCGTGACTATTGGGGCACGGGCCCGTGACTGCTTTGGGGAACAATTCTTTTGTCCTGTCAGATGTCCAATCACGAGGGTTGTCAAATTAGCACGGGGGTAAGTTTCAGGAAACGCATGGGGGCGTGCTAAATGAAGCATGGCCCCATGCTTGAATTCCAAAACTTGGTTTTCTTCATTTTCTTCTCATTTATGCTCCTTTTGTTCATCTTGGCCTTTTCCAAGCCTAAAAACACAATATGAACGATTTAGGTATCAAATCATCATTTTCATTAAGAGTTTATAGAATAATTGATGTGCAATTGATATGTTTTATATGTATAATTTGAAGCACATCAAGAAGTACTACAGCACATGATACAATCAACTGGCTTCCTTCTGACAGTAAAGAAGACTGAGCTTGATCACTTTCCATCTCCATCTTCATCTTCTTAGATGATGCAGCAAGCTACTAAGGGAGAGGCTTGCTCTTGGAACTGGATGGTTCAGGCTGTGTGGTAGTGGTACCAGCTGATCGGTCTTCTTTTCTTCACAGATATGATTTAGACATGAACTAGAACTCCTGGTACTAGAATTCTTGGTTGAGTCCTCAGCCTTTACCACTTCAAATCAAGTAGAAGTAAAAACTTTATTCTACATGGAATTTAATGTGGCCTTGATCTCTTGAGCCTTTTTTGATTTTCTCTTGACTACTCTGATCAAGTTCTTCCTCTTAGACTTTGTCATCCCTGGTTTTTTCCTCTCCTCAGGAGAATAGTGACCCTTCTTAGGATGATCATCTTCATTTATATCAGATCCATCCTTCACTATTTCCTTTTCATCTTCTTCTTCGATGGGGTCTATGAGGGGAAGCTCATCTTGACAAGTTCTACACATTGGAGAACTTACAGATAGTAGAGTGTGTGGAGGAGCTATCTTAGTAGATCACAGTCCTTGCTTATTCTGATAACACAATTTTGCATACAAGGATGAGGATATCATGTTCTTGAAGGTCTCTTCTTCATGATCACATTTTTCTGCACTGGTCTTGCTAATCACAAGCTCAGCCTGTAGTTAACTTAGTGATGAGACCTTTGATTTAAGTCCTGTAGTTGGTGTGTTCATGCTTAAGACTTGAAATGGTTTTCTCTAGATCTTCTATTTTATATTGATAAACATTTTCAGCTCCTTTAAAATCAGCTTTTAAGATGTTTAAGGACTCAAGATCATATCTCATCTCTAAGTTATAGGACCTATATCTGTTAACTTTAGCAATACATTCTGCGGTACAAATATGTTCCAATACCCAGGCTTCTTCATGATTAGCAATCAGTGCATGGTTTGGAGATGCATCTTCAACCTAGAAACTCCAATCAAAGCCTCCTTCTTAAACAGCAACTGCAGCTTGCTACTTGGGCTCCTCAGTATGGAGCTCCCTCGGTGTAGTTTGGATTGGGTTGTGCTTGCCCACCATTTGTTCTTGGTGCCTTGCACTCTCTAGCAAAGTGTCCATTTGGTTATAGTTATAACACTTCACTTTACTTTTGTCGAGCTTAAATTTTCTAATGGATACATTGCAGGGAAACTTCCTCCCTATCCTCTTGTAGAACTTCTTGGCTCTATGAGTGAGAAGAGCCATCTGTTGGACTATCTTCATGTACTCCAGATCATCAGGATGGATGCAGTCTAGGTTTTCAAGGGTGAAGAGGAAGTTGCCATTGCTTTCATCTATAGACATAAAGGCTTGTGATGAGCTTGTCTCTTAAAATGGGCTTCCTTGGATGTACCTTTCCCTTAGTGTCTCCAGGAAGGTGATGAAAGGGCCCTTTTGTGAGTTGTCATTGTAGCAGATGAGATGATGTTATGGTTCTATTCAATCCCGGGAAAACTCTCTTGATTGTTGGAGTTACTAGATGGATTTTGCATGTTTATCTCTATCTAGTATCCACTGAGTATACCATACAACTCAATTAGTATAAGGGTCTTGAGGTTTTCAGTCCTCTTAATAACCAAACAATACTGTGTCCATTGTCTGGGAAGAGCGGAAATGGATTTTCTGACAATATCCCTATTTCAAGAGTTACTCCAACATCTATCATAGTATCTATAATATTAACAAACATGAAGTATTGTTCAGTCATAGTTTCACATGTCTTGAAGGTGAATTTCTCAAACTGCTGCTCCAAGAGGTCTTTCTTGTTCTCTTTATCTTTTATTAAAACCCTCATACATAACCTTCAGTGTATTCAAGAGTTGCTTAGCTGTTTTGCACTTCTTGAAGCCTTTGTAGATACAATTTGGAAGAGTAGTTTGGAGGGCGATCATGGCTTTTTGATGTATATCAACCTTCTTCCAGTCTTGTTAAGAGTAGCCAGCCACTTCGTTTGGTATCATGCCACCTCTAGCAAAGGTCCAGAGACAACAGATCCCGACATCAGGATATCTTGAGACTTGATGAAGCCTTCTATTCTTTGGCACCAAGTATCAAAGTCATTAGGAGTGATCAGTAGAGACGTTGTCATAGTACCGGTTTTCGTATCAGGCTTTGTGAGAGCTGCCATTTGATATGTTAAGTGATTTGTGAAACTGAGAGGATTTAAGATGGTGAGATCTTATAATCAAGAGTCTAAAATGCTCTGATACCAATTAGAGGACCGATTAAGGGATGGTAAATATAATCAGTCTCACAACGAGGAGAGTTTTAGAACACTTAACAGATCAAATAGGGAACCAGGTTTATATGGACGATAATAAGAACACAAGTAAGTAATGAGACAAAATAATGAACAAGAACAAGATAAGTGTGCTTTTCAAGATTGTTGTATATTGCACTCAAGTTCCATTACAAGTCTTACAAAGCATGAAGATAAATACAAGAACCTGACACACTTTATACTACATCCTACAACCGGTTATACTTTGAAAGATAGCTGGAAACAATAATCTAGACAACAACATCAATGTATAGTCAAAAGGCAGATTGCCTTTTGACCTGTGATTATGACATGCCATAGCTCACATCTTAATCTATTACAAAAAGGATTATAGTTACAAAAGTAGGAAGTTACAAATCCCAAATCGTAATCTACAGTTTATATGTATATACATATCTATGTATATAAGTATATATGTATATACGTATATATGTATATACGTATATACGTATAAATATATACCTACATATGTATATATGTACATACATATGTATATATATACATATATATGTATATATATACATACATATATATGTATATACATATACATACATATATATGTATATACATATACATATACATATACATATACATATACATATACATATACACGTATATACCTATATATATATATAAACATATATATGTATATATACATACATATATATGTGTGTATACATATATATACACACACATGTATATATTGTTAGGTCTGAAAAGGATAGTCTATATTATCAACAAAGTCAAAGTCAACAAAAGTCAACATCACGGTCAAAGTCATCGCAAAAGTCAAACAGACGCGTTCGAGACGAAGAACCAAGACGAGATATTGAAGACATATTTGACTAGGATTTTTATTGTTAATAAATATATTTTTTGTCAACGAAATATATTTAATCTTGTTTTAGTCATTTTTATGTTTTATTTGTATTTTTCCCTAATTAGTTTAAGTCTAGGGGCTTAATGTGTCATTAGTGAATATTATATTCACTATATATAGTTAAGTTGCAATTAGGGTTAACAAACTAGAATGAGCTAGATTTGGGGTTTCCATGTAAACAATATCTTATGCAAATCAAAATGGATCAAATGAGGGTTTTTCATTGATGTTCTTGAGTGTTCATCCAAGTTCTTCATATTTTATGTGTTTGATCCAAATGTTCATTGTTGATTGATTGATTCAAGTGCTCCTGGAACTACAATTTGGTATCAGAGACAACTTGAATCAATTTCTATTGCTGACTTGAAGATTTTATTACTGATTTTTGACATTTCTTAGAGATAGAAAATGGGGATTTAGAGAGAGAAATTAGATCTGGGTTTTTGTGTTCATCAATATTACTGATTTTGATGAGATCTAGATCATTTCAGAGCAGATTTACAACACTAGATATCAAATTTTACATCTACAAATCGTTTTATACAAGAAATTTGAAAAGAAATTCGATTTTAAAGCTGTTTCTCTCACACACAGTTATGTGTGTGTTCTTGGTGTTCTTAACACCCCTTGAAGAACCTTCAAATCTTCATGGTGCGAAACTACAACAATTGAATGAAAGTTCATATTTTGGCGAAACTAAGCAGTTTTCAGTGAACTTCTAGGCGAATTTGCTTTTTCCAGTGAAACTAACTGTTTTCCGGCGAAACTATTGGTTTTCCGGTGAACCAGCCGGCGAACTTGTGTTTTCCGGCAAAGTTTCAGGCAAAATTTCTAGCAACCAGAACCACCATCACAGAACCACCATCACAGAACCACCACTGTTGCAACAACAACCAACAAAAACCTAATTCTGCCAACCTTTATCACCACAGATCCAACACCATCAGAAATACCAAACACCAACCACCACAACCTACACTCCACCACCACAATCCACTAGACAGAACCCAACACCACCATCACAATCCACCCACCCGCAGCCATTCAACCATCCTCGACCAAAACCCCACCTCCCGAGTACCGAGATCCCACATCACCACCACCGTAAACACATCACCCAAACCACCTGCGACCACTACCCCCCACATCACCACAGCCACCCCTCCCATCGACCACCTTCGCCGCAGCCTCCACCGCGAACCCAACATCCACTTCCACCACCGTGACGACTGCACCTCTCCACACCCTAACCCCCAGTCACACCTTTGACCCCAACCCCTCACGTAGACAAATCCCTACACACCTAAACCCTAACCACCTACCCACCACCACACCAACCGCCTGCAACCCTTCCCCTCCTGCTGCATCACCCAACCACGATTGCCCATCCCACGAACCCCTAACTCCACAGAACCACCACCATCTCCGACCTCCCAAAGCCATTCCCTTGACTGAACCTAAAATCCAACCGCCGCCACTGCACCATAAAACCCTAAGCACAGTCAAAATCGAACCAAAGCAAAGAAGAAAAGAAGAACATTAAGATCAAAAGGATAAGTGTAGATCTCGAATCTGGACTTGAGATCGGTACGGTGCAGGCGGAGGAGAGGCCGAAGCTGACCACAACAGCGGTGGTATGACTAGAGGACGACGATTGCCCCAGAAAGGACCCGTCGGAGATGGTTGGACCGGTGGGGGGAGGGCGACATCGTGGGTGTGGTGTTAGGGCTAGATTCAATGATATGTTAGTAGTTTAAAGAAAGAGGGTTGGAGAACTGCTGGATGTGTCTACTTATGCAATCTGAGTTCATTAATGTTTAAATCAGATATGTGTCATTTGCAATTTACAGTTTAATAATAATAACATCCTAAAAAAACGAAAAAAAACTGACTTGGCAGCTTGACCACAGTTGCTTAGAAATTCTAGGGGGAGAATATTATTCAATAATTTTTGGGAAAAATATTTTTGTTTTGGGTTTTAAAGTGAATTTAATATTTTAAATGAAAATGTCATTTTCTTACGATCTCAAATCAGACAATGCCATAATGGCACAAAGTCGGTTTGATTGTTTTGCAGGTATGAAGAATGAAAAGTGTAGGATTCTGTGTGCCCAAGACACTTAGAATATTGATGTGGTTAGTACGTTATGATCCAAGTCGGGTTATACCCAATAACAAGCTTAGCAAACACCAATTAATATTTAATTGATGATAAGATCATGCAATTAAATATTTACACCAATTTAGAAAATGGGTTTTCTAAATAAATTGCACATGAGAGGGAACAACTTATTAGGATATTTTGTTCAAATAAAATTATTTGAGATGCCATTTAAATTAGTTAGATGACAACAAATAAAAGTGAGAAAAATTATAACTTATAAATTAAATGGTTAATTGTATAAGTTATATATAACTTGTACATGCAATTAAATGGTAAGTTGCATGTCTAGTTAAAAGACCATACAACATATGAATGTGTCATATAGCAAAAGGGGGGGAAACCCATTTGGGTTTTAAAATTTCGGCGGCCCTAAGCCATTCTTATTGGCTCCTTTTGTCTTAGAAACTAACACACACATTCATTGTTCTTGGGGACTTGATTATTCTCTCCATTCCTCTCATTGTTGCATGCAAGAAAAAACTCTCTCATCTCTTCTTCCTGGTCCACGGTTTTGGCAGCTGAAAGAAGGGGTTCAAGAAGCTTTTTCTTGTGGTGTTCTCATCCTAACAAGAGGGTGTATTGCAAGAGCTTGGGGTATAGACACTTGAGGAGTCCTCCTTTGGGTTCTTGGCCGTTTATGTGACATCCAAAGCTCATCTACAAGCTGCTGAAAGTTCACGTTTTGGAAGGTGTTCTGGCAGCTTATATCTTGGTGTTCTAATGTTCAAATCCAAGCAAGTGTGAGGCTTACTTGGAGCTTTGTGGGAGCCAACGTTCAAAGACATTCCACCTTGAAGTTTTGGCCATCTTGGAGCATCTAACAACTCCTCTTTGGTCGATTTCTTGCTGCTCAAAAGGTAGAAATCACAGCTCATTGTGGCTGTGATTTTATGTACGTTTTTGCATGTTCATAGCTTGTTTTATCCACATAAATGATCCTTATTGTTATGGGTTTGTTTTCATAGTAAATGAACATATAGAACATAAGATTTTCAGCTCTAAAAATCGGTCATAAAGCCATGCATCCGCTGCGTTTTTCAGAATGTTTAAAAGGTTAAACATGGATTTTGTGTTCTAGCAAACCCAACAATGGCATCAAGAGCCGGTTATTTGGATGACTTGCTTGATTTATCTTTTGAAATTGTTTTTAAAAGATGATTTTAGACATGTTATAGGCTGTTTTGGGCTGGTATATTATGTCTTGTTGAATCCCCAATTTTCAAGGTTATATTACACATGCTTGTGATTAAACCTTGAAAGATATGTATATTGATATGTTGATTGTTTGGACAATATTTAAAACCAAAATCTCAGTTTATGTTGGCTGAAATTTGAAGGTTTTAAAGGGGGTTTCATTATATATTTTGATGATTTGATCATTGGATGTTTTAGTGCATAACCTAGCCATTGACCTTGTGATTGTTTGGATGTTTATGATGGTTGTATTCATTCATTCAATTTGGTTGTATAATCTATTATTTGTTTTTTGTTTCAAGTGTAATTTATTTGTTATTGGGTTGTAATAAATAGATTAGTCATTTTCATATTTCTAGAAATCTTGTATTAGGACATTATTTCTTGTAATATGAAGATGTACGTGACAAAAGCACAAAGAGAAGACACAAGAAACATGGAGCATTTGGATGCGGTTTCTAGTGGGAGGTTCTTGGAACTCTTATGAAGTGTTTGACCCTTAGAAAGACCAAATGACAACACTTGTGATGGCAAACAAGTGTTGTCAACATAAGGGCTATGGTTATGCACATATGATTGTTAATGTTTATGCTTGGTTGATTGTTTGTTGTTTTGATTGTTTGGTTGATATTTGGATATGCATAACAAACTAATTAACAAACTCAACAAGCTGAATTTTATGGTTCTTAATCATTAAGTGATTAATAAGAGGTTATTAAAAGGATTAATGATTTAATAAAAGAGGTTTTATTAAAAATGAACCATAGGATACCTTGTATTTGAAAGCATGCAAATACAAGGTAAAGAGTTTTCAAACTAGAATCAATGAAAACTAAAAATCCCTTTTTCAAACAAGTTTAACACCGTCCTTTTGCACAACACTTAAGCCATTTGGAAACTCTTAATGGGATAAAGGTCACCTAACCATTTTGAGGGAACTTATGACTTAAGGTGGGGATACCACATTGGTGGGATAAAGGTCACCTAACCACTTGTGTTGGTAAACTCACATGTGTGTGCAAGTAGGGTAACTTGATTTGCAAACCATGTTGAATGGATCACCTAAAATATGGTTTCCAAATGGTGTTGATGGGATTAACATGCCGACTTTGCATATGATGTTTAAAGTCGATCCCATACCGCTAGAAGTTGCAAAAGGTTGCAATTGTCAAAGTTGACTACCTTGTTAATTTGAATAATGGGATAAAGGTCACCTAACCATTATTTGAATGTAACGTTGGATTCTAGATTTTAATTATTAATTGTCTACAAGACATAAAAGGGTATTAATAATTAAAATGAAATTTTTCAGAAATACTAAAAAGAACTTTGTAAAAATTTGTAGAATGGCCACAAACAATAATGCTACCACCCCGACCGTCCATACCCTATCACTGAGAACTATTTTAGAGAGGGTTCGTCTGTACCATAATAACCTTATGGACTGGTCTCGAAACTTGAGAATTGTTCTCAAGCAAGAGCAAAGGCAAATGTCCTTGACGATCCTATTCCTAACCAACCCAACCCCGACGATGTTTAGGCCGCCTCGAGAGGCTTAGCTGTCCTGTCTCAAACGAGTTGGCCAAGGATTTGATCCTTAATGGCCTAACTGAAAGTTTGAGACATTCATAATGAATTGCAATATGAATGGATAGGACAAGAGCATTGGTGAGTTTCTCGCAATGCTCACAACAGCTAAGGCAGTGATGGGTAGAAAGGTTCTACCTATACTCTAGATCAATAAGGGAGGCATTGGAAAGGCCATTCCCGATCCCATGGCAAATGTTGCCAAAGGAGAAGGGCACATCAAAGGCAATGGGTAAGGGAAGATCAAAGCGGAACCTCCAAAACCTAAGCTTATGAAGCTTAAGGTAACCGAAAACGATCCATGCTTTGAGTATGGTGAGATAGGTCATTTGAAAGGGATTCATCCAACCTATCTCAATGAGTTGAGAAATAAGAGGGATGCTGGGCAAACCTCAAGCACAACTTTCATAATCCATATTGACTTAAATGTTATTTCCTCAAAGCACATGGGTAATTGGATACCACATGTGGAACTCACTATTGCAATCTGTTGCAAGGGTTCAAAAGAAATAAGCACTTTAAGAAAGGAGACTATGTTTTGAAACTTTCAAAAGGTTTGGAAGTTGTTCTTCAAACCTTGTTATATGCTGCTAGTTTGACTAGGAACATGATTTAAGTTCCCCTTTAAAACCATATGGTTATGATTTAAAGTTAGTAAATGATGGTATTTATATTTATATGGATGATGTATATTATTTCAAGGCTATGCCTTCTAATAATGATGATGAATTGGTTCATGATGATTCATCCTATAATAACACATTATACCTATCATGCACCAAGAGACTTAAAATGGTTTAAGTGACTCTTATTCTTGTCATTGTCATCTTGGTTACATAAACAAGAATCGGATTTAAACACTTTAAAAGAATGGTCTTTTGAAAACAAATGAAAATTGTTCATTTGATAAGTGTGAATCTTGTTTACAAGGTAAGATGACCAACACGCCCTTTAGTGGTACTAATAAGAGGGCAAAAGACTTATTAGGAGTCATACATTTGGATGTATGTGGTCCTTTTAAGAGAATGACAAGGTAAGATGAAACTTACTTCATTACCTTAACCGACGATTATAGTCACTATGGTTATGTGTACTTGATGGCACATAAACATGAAGAATTTGAAATGTTCAAAAAAACATCAAGAATGAAGTAGGAAATCAACTCGATAGAACTACCAATGTTCTCCGTTTAGATAGAGAAGGTGAATACCTAAGTGAGACTTTTAGGGATCATCTAGGAAGTTGTAAGATTGTCTCACAACTTACTCCTCACAGAACACCATAACATAATGGTGTGTCTGTAAGGAGATCGAACCCTATTGGATATAGTTCGACATATGATGGATATAAGCTCACTACCTCTATAATTTTGGGGTTTTCGCACTACTCTCCACGGCTCATATTTTGAATATGGTCCAAACCAAGAAAGTGGATTCGACGCCTTTTGAAATATGAAATGGAATAGTTCCATCGCTATCATATTTAAAATTATGGGTTATGAAGCTTATGTTAAGCTTAACACCCAAACCAACTGAAAGTCGATTCACTAAGTGTATATTTGTTGGATATCCAAAAGGACTGTATAGGATACTACTTCTTTGATCCAACAGAGCAAAAGGTATTCATTGCTCAAAAGGCAGAGTTCCTGGAAGCCAAGTTCCTTATGGAAGGAATGACGCATAGAACAGTGGAATTTGATAAAGATCAAGATCCACAAGCCGATACACGTTTGGTTGACACTAGAAATCAACAAGAGGTTGTTGATCATGATCAAGAGGTTGATCATTACACACAAAACATTCACAGATCTGGTAAAGTTAGCATTCCACATGAAAGATGTGGATTTTTCATAGATGGATGCTACGTTGTTGACTCCAAAGAGCCAACTACATACCATGATGAAATGTCCAATTCGGATTGTGACATGTGGCTAGGAGCCATGAACGTAGGGATGCAATCCATGTATGACAACCAAGTTTGGGAATCGGTTGACTCTTCACTTAACTCCAAACCGGTTGGATGCAAGTGGGTTTTCAAGAAGAAAACTGACATGCATGGAAACTTGGATACTTACAAGGCAAGACTTGTAGCAAAAGGTTTCACTCTAAGTCAAAGGGTTGATTATGATGAAACCTTCTCGCCAATCGCAATGCTAAAGTCATCCTGATAAAGTATGCAAGTTAAAGATATCAGTCTATGGATTGAGACAAGCATCGAGAAGTTGGAATCAACGTTTTGATGAAAAGATCAAGAAATTGGGTTTCATCAAGAACGCTGACGAAGATTGTGTGTATCAAGGGGCTAGTGGGAGTGTAATTACGTTCTTAGTATTGTATGTTGATGACATACTACACTTGGAAATTGTTTTTCCAAAAGGGATCTCCGTGAAGCCGTCTATATTTTAGAAATAAAGATCTATAGGGATAGATCGAGGCGGTTAATAGGGTTAAACCAAAATGCATACATTGATAAAATCTTAAAAGGGTTTAAGATGGTAAAGTCTAAGAAAGGTATAGTACCTATTCAAAGAGGGACAATATTGAGTGCATCTCAATGTCCAAGCTCAAAGGATGAGCAAGATCGCATGAAGGACATCCCATATGCGTCTGCTATAGGATCCATCATGTATACGATGATATGCACTAGACTGGACATGTCATGCGCATTAAGCATGACAAGTAGATATCAGCAGGATCCAAGTAACAGCCATTGGATGGCTGTTGAAAGTATATTGGAATACCTTAGGAGGACTAAGGATAAGTTTCTAATATGCGGATTTAATGAAGAGGAACTAGTTGTAAAGGGTTACACGGATACTAGTTTCCAAACTGATCGAGATGATCCTCGATCACAATCGGGGTATGTCTCCATTATGAATAGGGTAGCATTGTCCACTACAGAATTCGAATACATAGCCGCCTCATTAGCAGCTTGGGAAGCTGCATGGATAAAAAGCTTTATCACCAATCTAAGGATGGTCTCTACCATTCAAGACCCCTTAGAAATCTTTTGTCATGACGAGGGTGCGATTGTTCAAATCAAGGAACCCCGTGCACATCAAAAGATTAGGTACAATGAGCAGAAATTCAACTACATAAGGGATGAAGTTGAAAAGGGAAAGATATGTATTCGCAAAGTTCACTTTGATCAAAACATTGCGGATCCACTCACGAAGCTCCTTGAAAGGGCAAAGCATGAAAGTCATACTTGTGCCTTAGGACTTCGATATTCTAGTGATTGGAATTGATCTGTTTAGTATTAATATTATTAATATGGAACAATTGAAATAATTAACTTATCTATGTATTTATGATATTTTAAGTGATGTTCCTTTTAGCATGTTTACATCCATGAATAATTTTATTATTCTAAATGTCCGTAGTCGGTCATACTTGTGGGAACAAATATGAATGTAAGACTATTATGAACTTGGATTGGTGGATATTCATAAGGCATGAATATAGAGCAATTGGTTGCTACCAAGGTTCATAGATATTTGTGGGATACAAATATTGGACTAACCCGCATCTCAAATTTTACTACATGGAATCTTATTGATTGATCATAAGTAAATTTGAGTAAAGGCGAATATCATTTGGTATCCTCTGACCTGAGATACATATTGGGTTTTGATATTCACCAAGTATTATACCTTGAGCTAATTCTTCACTGTCCTGAAATAGTGGACAGTACATAAGGGTATGTTTAGGTATAACACGAGGTGATTGTGAGAAACGTATGTAGTCAAGATGGAATTTGTTCCTCTTATTCGTTGAGAGTTAGATGTCTAAGGCCTGATAAGTTAAATCAACAAGAAATGATCATTCTGTGTTCTTGGATTTAACATGACATCTGTAACAAAAGGATAGATGATTAATTCACCTAAATCATTTCAAGTAGGGTACTTGAAAGGGATGATGTTATTGAATGGCTATAAGTCATGCGTATTAAGGGTAGTAAACCGTTGTTAGGCGGTATTTACTGCTTGCATCAATCTTCTATGAATCTTGGGCAAGTGGGAGATTGTAGGATTCTGTGTGCCCAAGACACTTAGAATATTGATGTGGTTAGTACGTTATGATCCAAGTCGGGTTATACCCAATAACAAGCTTAGCAAACACCAATTAATATTTAATTGATGATAAGATCATGCAATTAAATATTTACACCAATTTAGAAAATGGGTTTTCTAAATAAATTGCACATGAGAGGGAACAACTTATTAGGATATTTTGTTCAAATAAAATTATTTGAGATGTCATTTAAATTAGTTAGATGACAACAAATAAAAGTGAGAAAAATTATAACTTATAAATTAAATGGTTAATTGTATAAGTTATATATAACTTGTACATGCAATTAATGGTAAGTTGCATGTCTAGTTAAAAGACCATACAACATATGAATGTGTCATATAGCAAAAGGGGGGGAAACCCATTTGGGTTTTAAAATTTCGGCCGCCCTAAGCCATTCTTATTGGCTCCTTTTGTCTTAGAAACTAACACACACATTCATTGTTCTTGGGGACTTGATTATTCTCTCCATTCCTCTCATTTTTGCATGCAAGAAAAAACTCTCTCATCTCTTCTTCCTGGTCCACGGTTTTGGCAGCTGAAAGAAGGGGTTCAAGAAGCTTTTTCTTGTGGTGTTCTCATCCTAACAAGAGGGTGTATTGCAAGAGCTTGGGGTATAGACACTTGAGGAGTCCTCCTTTGGGTTCTTGGCCGTTTATGTGACATCCAAAGCTCATCTACAAGCTGCTGAAAGTTCACGTTTTGGAAGGTGTTCTGGCAGCTTATATCTTGGTGTTCTAATGTCCAAATCCAAGCAAGTGTGAGGCTTACTTGGAGCTTTGTGGGAGCCAACGTCAAAGACATTCCACCTTGAAGTTTTGGCCATCTTGGAGCATCTAACAACTCCTCTTTTGGTCGATTTCTTGCTGCTCAAAAGGTAGAAATCACAGCTCATTGTGGCTATGATTTTATGTACGTTTTTGCATGTTCATAGCTTGTTTTATCCACATAAATGATCCTTATTGTTATGGGTTTGTTTTCATAGTAAATGAACATATAGAACATAAGATTTTCAGCTCTAAAAATCGGTCTTAAAGCCATGCATCCGCTGCGTTTTTCAGAATGTTTAAAAGGTTAAACATGGATTTTGTGTTCTAGCAAACCCAACAAAAAGTTGTCTGATTTCATTGATCGATTTATATCCGTGGCAAATAATCTGAAGAAGCATGACCCCAACTCACCAACTATGAACAAGTTCAAAAGCTTCTTAAATCTCCTCCACCCGAGTGGAGTTCTCAGGTTAAAACGCTTAAGAAAGAAAGAAATTTTCTTGATTACAAATTGATAGATATGATCAACAAGTTGAAATCTGCTGAGCTGGATATCAAGAGAAGAGAATTTCATCAAGCCGTGTTTCCATCTCAAACTAACAGACTGAATGTATCTATTATCTCTTCTGTGACAAGTATTCTTGATTACAAAACCGAGATGATTGAGAGGTTGAAGTTGATGGAAATTCATTCTGGTTCAACTACTGAAATCAGGGAGACTGTAAAAGAGTATTGTGAAGCTTTGAGAGGTGGTAATGGAAGTGGACATGATTGTGAAAGAGCTGATGCTAATGAAGTTGAGAAAAATGATGAAGGAGAGAAAGAAACTGAGGATGAAGAGATGCTAAAGGCCAAGGAAGAGGAACATAAAAGAAACACAAGGGTCGGTAACTGTGAGAAAGCCTTAGAAGCTGAAAGAATTATCATGGGACTTCCATCTGAGAAAGTTCAAGACATGTGCTCATCTGCTTGCAAAATTCATTTGTTTGGTATCTATAAAGCAAATAGGTTATTGCTAGATAATGAATAAGAACTAAAAACCATAAACAAAGAACTCAAGCAGAATGAAATTGCTTTTTTAAAGAAACTTAATGAAACATTGGCTGAAATTGATCTTTTGAAAAGAAATCTGTTGGAAAGAAATTTAGAAATTAATATTTTAAGAGAAAGAGCAATTCTAGCCCAATTTGAAACGACTCAGCTTCAAACAAAGCTCGATAAATGGACCCTTTCACAAATGAAAAAGGATGAGCATATTGCTAAACAACAAGGGGAGCGGATAAAAACTGGGGTTGGATATCACTCAGACGGTAAAACTTATTTAATTCAGTTCCCCCTCCATCTACTCTATGCCATTCTTTGATTCCTAAACCTCACCCAAAAAATGATCTGTTTGAGCAATCTGCGAACAGTATACATGAAGTTTAGAAGGAGTAAACAATAAAAAGGTTAGAGATGAATATTATTCTCCTACAGGTTTGGGACTCATCATGCAAGGATCTGATATGCAAAATGTTAATTCCACCTCTCATGCTCCAAAACTGGTATTAGTTGCTTCCTGTAACTTTTTTAACAAATTCAAAACAGGTTACATCCCTTTTTTTGTTCCTGTCAGGTTTGTCAAAGAAGGAATAGCTGTGGAATCATCAGGAAATCAAAACTCAACAAGTGGTATCAATCTAGATCCATTGGAAGCAGATTTGTGTATACAAAACTGGACAAGCTCAGATGATGAATCAGAGATCAATAAGTCACCTAAAGTTTCCAAGTTTCAAATGCTTCAAAAGGTCGAATCAAGACCTATACGGATCTCATCTCCAACTGCTAAACAAATCAAGAGTTCCTCCAAAACTCAGCAGAAGCACTTACCATCTTCATCTGCTATCCATAAAGCTCGTCACAAATCTGCCTCTAAGTCTTCCAAATCACCAGTCTTACAAAAGGGTTCTCGGGAAAATGCTCAGATTTCATCTCCTCAAACATCTCACTTCAAATCACAGTCCAGTTTGAAATCCACATCGACAAATCCTCAAAAGGTTCAATCTCATGATATCCAAAAGAAGAAGCTTGAAGGTTGCCAACAAGCTGCAACAACCTCAAAGGATGATCTACCCTCTCCTGATGATCACGGGACTACAAAGAACCAAAAGCCTTTCAAGGCTTGTTTTAGATGTGGAAAAGAAGGTCATGTGCTAAATAAGTGCCCTCAGTTTCAAAGGCAAGTTCCAGACGATAAAGACAACACGGGTTGCTTCTCTCTTTCAAGAGGTAAAAAGCACACATCTTTGAATGGTTGGATGATGAACATTCTATCCAAACATTCTCATATGAACCCAGTTTCACATATGAAAAAGATTTAAGTTTCAAAATCAAAATCTCTTCCTTCGGATCTTAAAAAGAAAATGATTTCCAAATTCAATTCTTTCAAATCAAAAGTAATTAAACAGAAACAAATTTGGAAAGTAAAACAAAAGGAAAAGGATAAAGAGATAAATGATTTGTCAAAAGAGTGTGTTCTTAAACAAGTTACATACACTGATGAAAATGGAACACCTAGGACTACAATTGCCTGGGTCCCCCTTTCTAACTAATCTGTTAATGAGTGCAGGAACAGTTCAGGAGGAGTGTCAGTAATTCGGTTTACTGACAGAGAATGTTCCTCATTCAAATTTGAGCAAAACAAACAGGTTATGGTTTTGGTATCTTATCCACATTTTGGAGCCTTATCTGCATCTTCACATCTCATTTCTCAATCATAAAATTTCTCTTGATAGTTCTTTTTATCCTTCGTTAGAGTAAAACAGAAGACTATTTTTTTGGTTATTTTCTTTTTAGTAAGTATAGAATATGTACATAAATAAAATTTTAGGGGAGAGTAGTATAACAGAAAGTAGTATAACAGAAAAGAATAAAAATATTTTAAATTTAATTATTATTTAGCTTCTTTAGGTAAAAAAGTAAATAAAATCTGAGAACTTGATTTGGGATGACTGAGAAATGATAGCATGTCTTCTGGGTATGCTTATTTGCATGACTTGTACTATGTGAGAAATGATAGTAATAGATGTAGATGTCTGTATCACTTAAAATTCTAAAATATGAAAAAGACAGTTTCATTATATGACATGCTTGGTAGGCTCAGCCCAAAAACAAAGTACACAGTGATTCCATAGCCTAACTAAAGCTTTAGAACTCGGTGATAAGGATCATTTCCATGAGATCTCGGTCTTCACAAAGTTACAAGTCTCATCAAAAATGGGTTGAGAGAATCGGACTTCTGCCTTGATCCATTCAATTCCCAAATCACCCTGACCCTAGCCCTCAATGACGCTTCTTGTAAGCTCTTCAGATTCCCTTTCATGCTTATCTCCTTTGCTATGCGGAAGCATTGACCTGGAGTGATGATCTTCTTTGTTATACGTGAGTATAGACCTGAAGCTCTCTTCAGCACGCTCAGATGATCGTCTCCTCTGTTATACGGAAGTATAGACCTGGAGCGCTCATCATCTAGTTCCCCTTCAAATAATATCACAATGATTCTTACATCAAAGGTCATTGTCGAAAGCTCCACCAAATACTTACACATATATATGACATTCATAATGGTCCTCAAATGATCATTGTCTATGCCCATCTCAAGAAGAAGAATCGAATCATCAAATCTCAATCTCTATGACTCTCAAATATCATTATCTTTATGCTTATAAGAAAAATGTGATCTCGCAAAAGTCACTCTTTATACTTAATAAGCCCTAATGACGGGATAAGTTCTTTGCCGGACGTCTGTGGGACCCATATCACCTGAGCTTTGCCGGACGTCTAAAACATGATAAAATCAGTTGCAGGTCACTCGTTGAAAAGAATAAGGCATGGGTTTAAATTGGACAAGCATACCGACAACCATTCTTGAATAGTCTTGGCAATCAAAAACTTAAAATCGTGATTAGACTCTGCATTAGTGTGATCTCACTAACTCGTTGATGTTTAAATTCATCTTTGTGCTAAAGTATATCTTGAGGATGTGATCTCATGATTGATTTAGTTCTCGGTAATTAAAAAAAATATATATATACAAATAAAAAATATACATAAAATAAAATTAAAGATAAACACGGGTTTGTGTTGTTACAATTCTATTATTTTCATGCATTTCACAAAAATTATGCACAAACGAACACGGATTCGCTTGTTTTTCACACAAAGATAAACACGGGTTTATTATGTTAAAATGAAATGATCTAATTAGAAATGTCAAGATTGTGTTTGTGAACGTGTTTCAGATTTTTGCTATAAGTGATGGTCGATCATCAGTTGAGCAGTGTACCAGATTAGAGAACCTGTTCCTCAAGTTTGCAGAAGATACCAAGCTAGGAATCCTCCTCCTACATCTTCTGAAGCACTCGAGATTAGAGATTTGGGAAAGCTATTCTAATGTCTTCACAAAGGATGTACTGGAAAAGGGGGAGCATATAAATAGGGGAAACTTATGAGATGAATAATCTTTCTCATCAGATTCAGAAAGCTTCAATTTGAAGATCTTTCTACCATTGACTTCAGAACTGAAGATGATACAAGATGTTGATAATGATAGACTAAGGGCGAGTATTGTTGGGTCTGAAAAGGATAGTCTATATTATCAATAAAGTCAAAGTCAACAAAAGTCAACATCACGGTCAAAGTCAATGCAAAAGTCAAATAGACGCGTTCGAGACGAAGAACTGAGATGAGCGGTTAAAGGTATATTTGACTAGAGTTTTATTGTTAATAAGTGTATTTTAAGTCAACAAAATATATTTAATCTTGTTTTAGTCATTTTTATGTTTTATTTGTATTTTCCCTAATTAGTTTAAGCCTAGGGGCTTAATGTGTCATTAGTGAATATTATATTCACTATATATAGTTAAGTGGCAATTAGGATTAACAAGCTAGAATGAGCTTGATTTGGGGTATTCATGTAAACAATATCTTATGCAAATTAATATGGATCAAATGAGGGTTTTTCATTGATATTCTTGAGTGTTCATCCAAGTTCTTCATATTTTATGTGTTTGATCCAAATCTTCATTGTTAATTGATTGATTCAAGTGCTCCTGGAACTACACACACACACACACACATATATATATATACATATATATATATATGTTTACATATATATATATATGCATGTATAGGTATATATATATATACACACATGCATAGGTATATAAATATCTATATATATATATATATGTGTATATATATACCTATACATGCATATATATATATATACACCTATACATGCATATATATACACATATATATACATATATATATACATATATATATATACATATATATACATATATATACATATATATACATATATATACATATATATATACATATATATATACATATATATATATACACCTATATATACATATATATACATATATACATACATATATTTCTTGTGAAACATACTAAATCAGACAGTAACTGGCTTGAATATGACTAAACTGTAACTTCTATTTTGTTTCAGCATGAAATCAGTATAACCACAAACCTTGATGAGTAACCCACTTAAGTCATAGAGAATTTACTTTCAGTGCATCACAGATCATACTACTTTTCAATCTCAAAAGTCAAGCCTATTAACATATCAAACATAATTCAAGCCAGTTTATTTTAGGTTTTAGAATTTTAATTTTCTATATGTTTAAAACAAAATCTTTTTGCGAACATTCTTCAATTTTTACTCCCCTAAAGAACAAAATCTTTTCGAGACATTTTCATATTTTCTCCCCATAAAATGTGATTATATAGACATAAAATAACAATTTTAAGTAAAATAACAGAAAAATGTTTTTCAGAGGGTGTGCATCAAACGCCTTAGTAAACAAATTAACAATATTGTCATCTGATTTGACTGGTTCTAGATGAATAAGCTTTCGATGAAAATAGTCATGGATAAAATGCATTCGGATCTCCATATCTTTTGTTTTTGAATGTTGGACAAGATTCTTTACTATGTTCAACACTGTAGTATTGTCACACCAAATCTTGTGTTATTAAGGTAATACCATAATCAAGAAGTTGTTGTTGAATCCATATGATCTGAGAACAACAACTTGATGCAGCCACATATTTAGCTTCTGCAGTTAATGTAGATACCGTCTACTACTTCTTGCATTACTAAGAGATCAACCTATTTCCAAGAAATTGACAACCAACAGTTGTTGAGTTCCTGTGCAAGTTACATCCTAGATAATCAATGTTTGTATAAGCATATAAATTAAAATTGGAATTTTTAGGATACCAAAGTCCAAGTTTTGGTTGGCCTTTGAGGTATTTGAAAATCCACTTGACAACTTTCTGTGTGACACCTTTGGGTTACTTTGATATCGTGCAAAATGATAGATAGGAAACATGATGTCTGGTCTGCTGGCATTGAGATACATTAGAGATCCTATCAATGATCTATACAAATGTTGATCAACGTATTCACATGTGAGATCAGGAGTTGAAGTAGGATGAGAAGACATTGGAGTGGGAGCAATCTTGGAATCTTGAAATCTTGGAATACTGTAAAGATATTTTTTTTGACGTATTATTATACCCTTATCATGTTGTTTAGCTTGTATACCCAAGAAAAATAAAATTCCTCATAGAGAACTCATCTCAAATTTCTTTTTCGTCACATCTTCAAATTCCTTGCAGAAATCATCATTTGCAGATCCAAAAGATAATATCATCAACATATACTTGAACAAGAATGAGATCATCACTAGTCTATCATAAGAATAAAGTTTGATCAATAGCAACCCGTGTATAACCATTTATAAGAAAATGCTCAGTGAGACTGGCATCCCAAGCATGAGGTGCTTGATGTAAGTCATAAAGTGCTTTGTCTAACTTATAAACATAGTTAGGATGATCTGGATTTTCAAAACCATGAGGTTATCAAACATAGGTTTCTTCTTTCATCTCGTTGTACAAGAATGTAGTTTTGACATCCATCTGATAGATAGTAAGTTCTTGTATGAAGCATAAGCTAGAAAGATACGTATTGCTTCAAGTGTTGCAACTAGAGCATATACTTCTCCATAATCAAGACCTTCAAGGTTGTAGAATCATTAAACAATAAGTCTGGCCTTGTTGCAAACAATCATATTCTTTTCATCCATTTTGTTTCTGAATATTCATGTACTTCAATTGGCAGCTTACCCTTTGAAGTTCATTCACACAGAAGCCAAACATTTATCTTCTTGAATTGCATCAGCTCATCTTACGTAGCCTCAACCCAACTATTTTCCTTTAATGCCATCTCAATGTTCCTTGCCATAATTTAAGAAATAAATCATGAGTAGAAGCATGTATTTATAGCACAAGATTGACTTTGAGTTCGGACACCTTGTGATAATAGACTAATGATTGCTTCAGTTGTATGATCTTTATGTATTCTCAACTGAGGAATTGTATATTCTGAAATAACTTCGTCTAAATTAGACATGTGACCAACTATTTCGTCAATAGTGTTTCCTCCTTCAGGTTGATACATAATATCTTCCTTTTAATGAATGTCATATCAAAAGATAAACTTGAAATGGAACTTGAATGGTATCAATTTGGTCATTTTGAGTAGAAAAAGAACTATGATCAGAAACCTGTGGAGCTTGTTCAATAACTGGATCAAAATGAGGCAATTCAAATTCAGAAACATGATGTGGAACAACTATGACATATGAAGAAGAAGGTATGTCTGAAGATTTTCCTATAGCTGAAGATGACATAGGTCCAACATCATCATTAAAGATACCTTGAATTGATTATGACAAAGGTTGATTAGCTGTAGACACAACAGAAGTTCGATTAAAAGTTTCAAATAAAGAAGCATAATTGTATACCTATGATGGACAGAACCTGCATTTGTTTTGTTATATTGATGCCAATCTATATCAAATGACTCAATTATTTGTTTAGATCTTTTATTAGAAATATGTGTGTAACTTTGTTGACTGAATATCCAACAAAATAACATTCATCAAATTATGATTTTCACTTTGGGTTTTATGTTTGAAAAAGATATCATAAGGAGTCATGTTTTGTTGTTTCTGTATTAAAACATTATTCTGAACATAACATGTAGTATTTACAGCTTCAGCCTAAAAGAAAGACGGTAATTTGGCTGCTGATAACATTGTCCTGGCAGCTTAAATTAAAGTTTCATTTCGTCTTTCAGCAACTCCATTTTTTTGTGCAGTTCATGCAGAGCTAAATTGTCTAGCTATCCTCTTCAAATCACAAAATTTTTTTAAAGTATGATTGCAAAACTAGGTTCCAGTATCACTTCGAATGCACTTGATGTTTTGTTAGTCTGATTCTCCACTAGGGCCATGAACTGGATTAGCAAATGAGGAGTCTCATCCTCGGTTGCTAAAAAGATAACCTATGTAAATCTGGGAAAATCATCAGTAATAATCATGCAGTACGCACGATGTGCCAAACTCAAAACGCTCATTAGACTAAATAAATCCATGTGTAACAGTTAAAGGATGGATTCAATTTTGGTATGAGCAACTGGTTTTTGAGGAAGTTTATGTTGTTTTCCGTTTGAACACGACAAACAATGTTTAGTAAGTTGAAATTCTATCAATGGTAAGCCCACAACAAGATTGCCTCTAACTAACTTGTTAATATTTTTAAGTTTACATGGCCAAGACGGCGATGCCATAACATTGAATCACTTTCCGAGGCTTTAGACAACAAACAATACAAAGTTACAATGAACGTGAACTATTCATGTCAAGTAAATAAGTGTCTTTGTCTCTTGGTGTTCTCAACAAAACGCATTCATCAGGAATTGTAAATCCAGGTTTTAAAATAAGACATCCTTTTTTCAGTGAAATGTGTTGAATACTTTGTATTTGAAATTTGAGAGACGCTTAACAAATTATGTTTAAGTTTCTGAACGAAATTGACATCTTCAAAACTTAACACACCATTAGACACTATACCTTTCTTTGTAATCTTACCTCCTCCATCTCCAGCAAAAATAACATATCAACTGTTGTAAGGTTGTATGTTGTTTAAAAGAGATATATTACCTGTCATGTGCCTAAAACAACCTCTGTCAACATGCCAAACACTATTGATAACCTTCCTTAGTTGTTCCTGCACATATGAATGAATTTATTTATTTTAGGAACCCAAGCCATGGTGGACTTGAGCACATTTTTTTCATCCAAATATGATGTAGATTTTGATATCGTAACTCTTTTATCATTGAAGACAAAATCTTCAAAAATATCATGCTTAGATTGTTTTATTTTTATTTTCCACTTTTGAGTTGGTTTGATCAGATTTGTAACTGTTTTTCTTGAAAGTGGTTTGAATTGAAGGAGGATTTATTATCATCAACATGTAAACATTTCTTGTTTGTATTTTCTTTATGCAAATCTGTTTTTATTGGACCATTTCTTTTATCAACAAAAGAATTTAACTGATTTGTATGCCTTTTATGATAGGATCAAATGCATCAATATATAACAAATTATATGAACAATTCAAAGAAACACAAACAATTGTAATCAAAACAAGAAAATATCAATAAAATTCTCAATTCATTGATATAGCAAAGTCAATTACAATAGTAAGAAAGCAGCACATACAAAATTGTTACGTCTACTTAATTCTACTCTAGACTAAGCTATTTATACTACCAACAAACAAAAGACTATCTATTTACAATTCTAGTCCCTATACTAAGGAAAAATTGTAAAAGACACACTAAGACTAATGTTAATCTTTCTAGAGGACTAACAATACCCCCCCTAAGATTTACATTTGTCTTGAGTCTTCAAAAGTCTTCTGTCTTCATATCTTCATTCTTCTTTTTCTTCAATCTTCATCTTTAAACTTCATCCTTTGTCTTCTATCTTTCATCTTTAAACTTCAAAGAAGTCTTCGGGTTCTTCTTTTACTTTGAACATCGGTTTCTTCTTATACAACTCTATCCTTTCAAAGCATTTTTAATTGATGACTTAAATTTACCAGTAAGCACAGCTTGTTCTGGTTTTGATTCATTTGTTTTGATTCCATTATCTTCATTCTTTCCAATGTATCCTTTGATAAGCATGCAATGACAACATTTGCATACAACTCAATAGGATTTCTGCTTTCTCTGCAATAAATTTCTAACACTCCTTTTCTCGAAATTCTCATGAATTCAATTTCTTTTATTTCTCTTTTCACTATATTAGCATACGCAAGAGCTTTTCTCAATGAGATTCTCTCCATAGCAGCATTCATCATATTGATAATAGAGAGAAAATATTTCTTGTCTTGCTCTACTATCTCAGGTGATACTTTCTCAAATTTTTGAATAGACAAAAATGAGATATAGCTAGGATGGAGTAATTTCAACTCAAAAGCACCAAACAGAGATATCATGTCCTCATCCCAATGTTCAAGATTTCGGACCAATTTGAGTTCAAAAGTTTCTGTGTTGTAAAACCATCTAAGAATAGGTTTGGTCTTTTGATTTCCATCAATCACCTTCAAACCAGGAGTAGTCACTTTTTCAAAATACTTATCACAAAATTCAAGCATAAAGTGCTCTTCTTCCGATTGTAACCCTCTAATCTTCTTATTCTTATTGAGCATAGAAAAGTATTCCTTGTCTTCTTGATCACATCGAGTCTGAAGGAAATTAATTGTTCTATCTAGCCCTCGGCTCAGAAGTTCTACAAACATTTCACCTCTTTTATCTCCAGAAGGGTTAATTAATGGAAGTTTGTTCAGTTCTTTCAAGTCTTGAACTGGAAGTTTAATAATGCTCGAGTAAAAGTGATAAACATCACAAACAGCATTTACTCGTTTGATCAGAAAAGCATCAAAAACATCATCATATTTCCAAGCTATTATTTTAACTTGGTTAGTGAAGTCAGGTGCAATCATAGCATTTAACAACCCTGCTACTGATTGACCTTTCTGCAACACATTTCTAACCAAATCACCAGTCGATCTTGCACTATCAAAAATGTGCTTTTGATCCGAAGAAGCTTTGTACACTTGTTTCGATTGTGGAAACATTCTGATAAGCTCTTGTCTTCTTTCATTTGCACTTGTCTTCTGTGCCATTTGCTTTATTTCTTGAGGCTTCAAGACTCTTGTTCTTTTGGTGATGTCTAAATACTGAGGGTTATCAGTATCTAGAATAATCATTTTGTTTGATTGTTTTTCAGTTTGTTGAAAACCTTTAACAAGATTTCTCAACGAAACTGATTGGAGTCTTTTCAACCTTTTCCAAGGATAATTTCTAGCTTGCAACCATGACCTTAAAGCTGGAATGCTTATTTCATCAGGATCAGGATGGTGCAGCTCTGAACTTGGAATTTCTTGAACATTAAAACTTTCTTATGCTCTGTT
Organism: Flaveria linearis; assembly: GCA_024085815.1. Classification (NCBI taxonomy): domain Eukaryota; kingdom Viridiplantae; phylum Streptophyta; class Magnoliopsida; order Asterales; family Asteraceae; genus Flaveria; species Flaveria linearis. The sequence continues at coordinate 52,328,656 of CM044008.1, read as the reverse complement.
CCATTCACCATGTTCCATAACTATCTCGTTAGGATCAACAGGAGCAACAGATTCAGCAGCAATACATTTCTCGTACTCGTCATTGATTTGAGAAACTGTAAGCCCATCCAAAAATACTTTGTTGTACTTCCTCTTCACAAGATAATTATATCTTTCTTCAAATTCTTGGGGAACATCATCATGAACTTGCACTTGTTCAAATAAAGAAGTATTTTCAAATTCTTCTTCAATATCTTCATCATCAAGCACTTCATTGAACCATTCATCATCAAATTCTTCTTCAATGTCTTCCAATGCACCAATTTTCTCTTGACTAACTGGTTCTTATGCTTCTTGAATCTCTTCTTCAACAGTCTTTTCAATTCTTTGAACTTTTGATGAAGATTCAGGTAAAACTGAATAGTCAACTTCATCAATCTTTTCCTTTATTTATTTCAACACTTTCTTCAATCTCAATAGGTACAATTTCAGCCACAATCTCAACTTCAGGAGAAATTGGCTTTTGAGAATCTTTTGCTTTAATCAACTCTTCTTTTAACTTCTCAGTTTCTTCAAGCAATTTCTTGTTTTGCTCTTCAAGCATGTCATAATCCTTTATCATTACTTCAAAGTTTTTTATTACATCTTCTTTGTCTTTTGCATAAATCACAATCTTTTCTTCCTTATTCTTATTTTCTTCCTTTAATCTTTCATTTGCTTCTTTTAGCTCTATCATCTCCTTTTCAAGAAATAAGTTCATCTCTTTCAGCTTTAAATTTTCCTCTTTCAAATCATTTATAATTTTCTCTTGAGTAACATTATCATCTTTAAGCTTTTTAATCTCATCTACATCCAAGATTTGCTCAGTTTGTACAGACACATTGTGTGTTGTAGAAACAGGCATTTCTTCATTAAACAGAAAAGCATCCATGAAATCATACTCAAAAGTTTGATTTTGCACCTCAGGCTCATGATCCACCTCTACATGAATTTCAGCATCTTCATTTTCAACTTCATGAATAATTTCATCTTGTGCATCATCACCCATTATTCCTTCATCACCACGTTGAGCTTCATCAGCATGCTCACACATGGTTCTATCACTACTCAATAATTGGTGTGTTTCAGCTACACCACCATCATTATCATCATTATCATCAGAAGAAGATGAGCTATCATCATCATGATCTTCATCATTCTCATCATCATCATTTTGATCATCATCTTCTTGAGGAGGGATAAGAGGAAATTCATCTATCAAATCAGCTGGATCTATTGGTTCTCCTTCCAAAAAATGAAAATGATCCACTGTTATATCCACCTCATCATTAACCACATTCCTCATATAATCAAACATTGGAACATTTGGAGCACCAGCCAACATTGTTAGTTTCTTGTAAGTAACTTCAGACATGTGTTCCAAGTCAAGTCTATCACCACCTACTCCATAGGCATGAATATCTGGATATTCTTCATTGATGATCATTTGAAGAAATCTTGGGTACATTAGATATTTGTTTCTTATGCCTTTCTCCAAATTAAATATGAATCCATTCAAGATCCATTTTGCCATATCAAATCTTCTATTAGTTGCAATGGCTACTATTGGAGAAGCTATGTCCACTGGGAATGAGCTCCACCCAGCACTCCTTTTGGACATACAATGTTGAAAAATGTAACAATGAAGCTTCCAATGATTGTATACACGAACTCTGAAGAATTGTTTCTTTGGAAAATGGTCAGGATGACCCATTTCCATGAATGTTTCTCTACATTCATTGAAGGTCAAATCAGCAAGATCTTCTGGATCATTGTGACCCAGTCTTAATGCAACTCTTATCGAATCTTCAGAAACTTCAATCGTTCTATCTCTTGTCACAAAACCTCTTACAAGTTTTATCCCTTCATCATTAACTTCAACTTTTGCTGAACTCCAGAATCTTCTGATAAGTCTATCATAGATCACTGTCTGATAACACATAGCATACACATACTTGGTTCTTAGAAGAAATCTGGTCATTTCTTCATAAGAAAAGGCATTTCTTGATTAAACAGAAAAGCATCCATGAAATCATACTCAAAAGTTTGATTTTGCTCCTCAGGCTCATGATCCACCTCTACATGAATTTCAGCATCTTCATTTTCAACTTCATGAATAATTTCATCTTGTGCATCATCACCCATTATTCCTTCATCACCATGTTGAGCTTCATCAGCATGCTCACACATGGTTCTATCACTACTCAATAATTGGTGTGTTTCAGCTACACCACCATCATTATCATCATTATCATCAGAAGAAGAAGAGTTATCATCATCATGATCTTCATCATTCTCATCATCATCATTTTGATCATCATCTTGTTGAGGAGGGATAAGAGGAAATTCATCTATCAAATCAGCTGGATCTATTGGTTCTCCTTCCAATAAATGAAAATGATCCACTGTGATATCCACCTCATTATTAGCCACATTCCTCATATAATCAAACATTGGAACATTTGGAGCACCAGTCAACATTGTTAGTTTCTTGTAAGTAACTTCAGACATGTGTTCCAAGTCAAGTCTATCACCACCTACTCCATAGACATGAATATCTGGATATTCTTCATTATGATCATTTGAAGAAATCTTGGGTACATCAGATATTTGTTTCTTATGCCTTTCTCCAAATTAAATATGAATCCATTCAAGATCCATTTTGCCATATCAAATCTTCTATTAGTTGCAATGGCTACTATTGGAGAAGCTATGTCCACTGGGAATGAGCTCCACCCAGCACTCCTTTTGGACATACAATGTTGAAAAATGTAACAAAGAAGCTTCTAATGATTGTATACACGAACTCTGAAGAATTGTTTCTTTGGAAAATGGTCAGTATGACCCATTTCCATGAATGTTTCTCTACATTCATTGAATGTCAGCTCAGCAAGATCTTCTGGATCATTGTCACCCAGTCTAAATGCAACTCTTATCGAATCTTCAGAAACTTCAATCATTCTATCTCTTGTCACAAAACCTCTTACAACTTTTATCTCTTCATCATTAACTTTAACTTTTGCTGAACTCCAGAATCTTCTGATAAGTCTATCATAGATCACTGTCTGATAACACATAGCATACACATACTTGGTTCTTAGAAGAAATCTGGTCATTTCTTCATAAGAAAAGGCATCTTGAACTTCTTCATTTAGCAATGTAGCAATGTTGTGCTTAGGCACAAACTTCAGATCAGCCATCTGCAAAAGTTTAAAGAAATGATATTAGACATTGTGTACAATTTAAAAAAATATTGAATGTAAAATTGATCATGTGATAATATAAGATATAATCACCTAATGTGTGTAATGAATTTGACTTATAAACTCAACTTGTGATTTAATTATCTTCAACTAAAAAAACATTTCTGTTTTTATAAAATTTTATTTGTCAAATTGAATTTTTAAAAAAAAATTAAACACATTTGATTATTGAATCTTATTAATTTTATTGAACATTTTAACAGTATTTAAAATGAGATTATTAATTTTTTATTTATTTTCAATTAAAAACAATATTCAACTGTTCATCTTCCTTTTCAAGTTCATCATCAAACGATACTGTTCATCGATGAACATTGAACAGTGTCATTCAATCAAATGTCAGATTAAGCCAAGTTTAATATAACAAAATGCTCGAAATCACATGACAAACAACATTCAATCATCAATTTTAGTCATTTTTGTCATTTGAATGTTCCAATCTGTGTTTTTGATAAGTTTAGGGTTTGAACGCCCGAATAGGTTTCGAACGCCTATCAAAGAATTTTCATTTAATCACAAATCAGATGAATGTGAATCATAAACTTACGTTCACAATCACATAAACACTATCAACAATTTGTGATTAATGGCTCAGATGATTTTAATCGATGTTACGAGTAATCGAGAGTTTGGGTGTTTAGAGGAAAAGTCGAATGGGTTTGAAATGAGAATGAAATGAAATTGTCACAAGTGTGCTTTTTATACTAAGTGAATTTTATTTAGACACATGAGCACTGTACAGTCGTATAAGTACTATTCAGACTCATGAGGCCATAAATTTCACCAAGTGTTAGGACTCATTAGCACTGTTTGTGCATATTAAGTCAGAAACATGAGAACTGTTCAGTAGCATGAGCACTGTTCAATAGCATGAGCACTGTTCAGTAGCATGAGCACTGTTCAGTAGCATGAGCACTGTTCAGTAGCATGAGCACTGTTCAGTAGCATGAGCACTGTTCAGTAGCATGAGCACTGTTCAGGCACATAAGTACTGTTTAGACTCATGAACTTTTCTGAAAAGCCTAACACTTTGTGAATTTCACTTAAACATTTTAAATTTTGAGAAGTCTCAACACTGTGTAGACATATGAACAATACGAAACGCCTAACACTTTGGTAAATTTTCAGACTTATTACAACTGTTTAGACACATGAAAAATTGACAATTGCCTAACACTTATAAAATTTCTGAAAATTCTTCATGCTCCTATTCAGGCGTATGACCCCTGTTTAGGCACATGAGATAACTTCAATGAGACTTACACTTATCGATTTTTCAATTCTTCTCCTACAAACTGTTTAAACACATTAGTAATATTTCATTCTAATATTTAAACAATTTTGCATATTTTTGACTTTCCCCCAAATTTACACTTTTGACCCTCAAAATTGAACTTTTTACATTTTGACCCTTCATTTTAGTTTCAAAATAAACAAACCAATTTTTCTTGTTTTCAACATTTCAAAGAAGCTTTTCCAATTGCTAAAAATTATGAGATCATTTTATCATAGTCAAAAGTTTTACATTATCAAACACACACATACTTTGAACTTAAAGCATCATCCTTTCAATTCAACATGTTAATTTTGATTTTCTGAGAAAATTCTTATTGTTATTACTCGCCCTAAACTTTTAGTTTTTAAAGAACTTAGAAGTTTACCAAGATAACATAAGAATATCACACTTATCGTTGTTATATTGCCTGCACACAAGAAAACATGCATAAAATCAAAATTAAATCAGAATGAAAATCTATTATTTACAATAGAATCATTGATTGCAGTGAGATCAGATTAGTGAAGATCAGGACATTAAAATAAAAAATATATATGAATAGTCATAGACAATGATTAAATCCTGATCAAGTGTGTTCCAGGTCAGTGACATCACAGCAAAGGAGACACAAGATCTAAGGACAGAAAATGAGTGTTTTTGACAAAACATATCAGCTCACTTACTTATTCAATTCTTGGATTGATTAAGGTAGAATTAAATATGACAAGATGTGACTCATACCAAGACTTAGAGGATCAACTATCATCAAGACATGCAAGTAAGCACACATTCTCAACTTATTACCTAACAAATATGCATAACCAGAGCTCATGTTACTTAATTTAATAGAGAATGATCATGGATAACCATTTGATCAACTCTAACCATTCATTTGAATGAGTTGTGCACATTGGCATCTTTTGCATCAAAGGAGAATATCCAGGTCTGTAATGACTTACAACAGAGGATATCTCAGCACTTCAAGTCTATGATGACTCATAACAGAGAAGTGAATGATGCTTGTAACATATCTCATGATTAGTCACATTATCATTAGGTGTGAGTGGGGTAGCTTAGCAAGCACTCAATCTGATAAGCTAATACAACTCAAAAGTACTTAGATGAATACACAAACAAGCATAGAGATTTATTGAAATCACAAGAATTTACTTGTTCAGTGTACTAGCATGATATTGTCTACACATCATATCCTGATATGTCAGAATTTATTAGCGAGTGAAGTATGCAACTGATCTCACTAATGTACTATCATTTCTCACATGAGGCAAACACGGATTCATTCCTAAAAAGTTGAATTAGAAACGAAAAGAACTCTATTTTTGGAGTTTTGATTTATATTTTTCTATTTGATTTTTGAGTTTTCTAGTTTTCTATTTTGTTTTTCTATAAAAGAAAGCACACACACACAAACAATCAGGCAAATAACTATGAAAAGTTACCCTTATGAAGACCTTCAGAGTTAGGAAAGAATTTGATCATGTAAAGATTCAAAGAACTAAAATAAAAACTTAGTAACCAGGTTTACACATGGTTAATAAGACCAATTGACTCCACTAAATACTCAAACCTTCCTGGGAGAAAAGCTTTAGTAAATAGGTCTGGCAATTGTTTTTCAGTTGCTCTTTGAATCAAAATGATTAAACCTTTTTCAGAATTATCTCTTAGAAAATGATATTGAATTTCGATATGTTTTGTTTTTGAATGTTGAACTGGATTAGCTGTAATGAACATAGCAGCAGTGTTATCAATGTAAATGGGTGTTTTAAGAAAATTGAACCCATAATCTAGCAGTTGGTTTTGCAACCAAAGGATTTGAGAACATCCTGCTGATGCAGCTATGTACTCAGCTTCTACAGTTGAGACAGAAACATTCATTTGTTTCTTATATTGCCATGAAACTAATCTGGGTCCAAGAAACTGACAACCACCCATAGTAGATTTTCTGTCTTGATAGCATCCACCATAATCACTATCTGTGTATCCATGTAACTCAAAATTACCCTCGTAAGGATACCAAAGCCCTAAAGCTGGTTTACCTTTGAGATACCTGAATATTCTCTTGACAACAATTAAGTGAGATTCTTTCGGGTCTGATTGATACCTTGCACAAACACAAACAACATACATGATGTCTGGTCGTGATGCAGTAAGATACATCAAAGAACCAATCATAGATCTGTATAGAGTTTGGTCTACTGATTTTCCTTTAGGATCAAGCTCAATCTTGGTGTTTACGTCAGCTGGAGTTCTTATGGACTGACAATCATGCAGTTTGAATTTCTTTAAGAGTTTGTTAATAAACTTCTCTTGATTGATGAAAATACCATCTGCAGATTGTTGAACTTGCAATCCAAGAAAGAAATTGATTTCTCCCATAGAACTCATTTGGAAATGAGATTTCATGATTTCTTCAAATTCATTGCCCAATGTTGGACTGGTAGAACCAAATATGATATCATCTACATACACTTGCACACATAAGAGATCATCATTATCCATCTTTATGAATAAAGTAGGATCGATTTTCCCCCTTGTGTATCCATGTTGGATTAAGTGATGATATAATGTTTCATACCAAATTCTAGGAGCTTGATGTAGGCCATACAAAGCTTTGCTAAGCTTATACACCCAATGTGGAAATTCTGCATCCTCAAAGCCTGGAGGTTGCTTCACATACACATCATCAGTGATTGGACCATACAAGAATGCACCTTTGACGTCCATTTGATACACCTTGAATTTCATGAATGATGCATAAGCCAGAAAAACACGTATGGATTCGAGTCTTGCAACTGGAGAAAATACTTAATCATAGTCAATTCCTTCTTCCTGTGTGTATCATTATGCAACAAGTCTAGCTTTATTTTGGATTATGATACCACGATCATCAGTCTTGTTTCTAAACAACCATTTAGTGCCTATGGCATTTTCTCATTCAGGTAATTCCACTAGCTTTCACACTTCTTGTTTGCGAAATTGAAGAATTTCTTCTTGCATTGCTTTAATCCAACCATTGTCTTGCATTGCTTTAATCTATGAAAGAAAGCAAGAGTATAAATAAACATTTTCATGTTCAGATTTACACCTAGTAGTTCTTTCATTCATAGGACCAATAATCTGTGATGTTGGATGGTTCCTGTGGATACGAGATGTCGGTATCTCAGTTCCTTGAACATTAACATCCAGATTTTTTGGTTCAGATTGGAAAGCTGTTGCAATAAGGTAGAAGAATGTGGAGTGAAATTTGGAACTTGAGTCGGTGAATTGTGAAAGTAATCAAGGTTACTATGATCAATTGCATCTCCATAGATGGAAGATGTGCCAGACTTAGGTTGTCTAATTTCTATACCATCATTAGGAATAAGTTGAGATTCTTCTTGATCTGCTGAAACTGAATGATCTGAAGTTGAAGAAGCATGAACATTGTCATTGAATTGTATTGTTGAATCCTTGACAAATGAGAAGAATGGATAATCTGGGCGAGCATCATCTGAATCATCAGAATCTGAATCATCACTGAAAGATCCAAGATCTCCTCTTGAGTTCTTCATACCTGTAAAATCATCGGTTTGATTAAACAAGTTAGGTTGAAATGAGTTTGACAAAGAATCTATATCAAATTACCATGCAGGACCATTTGAAACTGATGGAAAAGAATTTTCCAGAAATTTAAAGTTGAATGTTTCATTAATAGTGTTTGTCCTAGAGTTATAAACTCGATAGGCTTTAGAAACAGATGAATATCCAACGAAAAATCCATTATCAGCTTTTTCTTCAAATTTTCCTAAATGATCACTTGAGTTAAGAATCATAACTGGATAACCAAATGATTTTAAAAAATTTATGTTTGGTTTCCTGTCAAACATTAACTCATATGGAGTTTTCTTTTTATCTTTCACAAGCAAGATTCTATACAGAACAAAACAGGCTGTGGATATTGCTTCATCACAGAAAGTGATAGGAATTTTGGCATCAGCTAACATGGACCGGGCAGCTTCAATCAGAGTTCTGTTCTTCCTTTCAGCAACTCTATTTTGTTGTGGAGTTCTAGGAGCACTGAACTGATGAACTATCCCTTTTTCTGCACAAAACAAATCAATGTTAGCATTTTTAAATTCCATTCCATTATCACTTCTTATTATTATCACTTTTTGTTCAAGCTGATTTTCAACTTTATTAATAAATTCTTTTAGAAGATCTGCAGTTTCAGATTTAGCTTGAAGAAAGAAAACCCAAGAAAATCTTGTATAGTCATCTATGATAACTAAACAGTATGATTTTCGACGAATACTACTAACATTAGTTGGTCCAAAAAGGTCCATATGTAACATCTGGAGTGGCTTGGTATTTGAGTTTATCAACTTGGACTTATAAGACGCTCTATGTTGCTTTCTCTTCGGACATGCTGAGCAATGATCAGTTGTTGAAAACTTCTTGGAAGGAAGTCCAATAACATGATTTCCTGCTACAAGCTTGTTCATGTTTTTGAAGTTTGAATGACTGAGTCGTCTATGCCAAAGCTGGCTTTCATCATTTGATGATTTAGCAATCAGGCAAGTTGTTTCTGTTGCAGGATCCACTTGAGACATATCCAGTTTGTATACATCTCTGTCCCGTGCAACTTTAACTATGACCCAATCATTGCTAATCTGAAAACCTGGTTTCAAGACATAACAGTGAGAATCATAAAAAACAACACAATATTTTTTATCACAAATTTGGGAAACACTTAGAAGATTAAAGTTCAACTGTGAACAGAAGTTGACTTTATCAAAACTGATAATCCCATTAGACACTGTTCCCTCTCCTATTATCTTTCCACCTGCATCACCTCCAAACGCAACGTGTGTTCCATCTTTTAACTAAAAATCTTGCAACAAGGCTTGATTGCCTGTCATATGCCGGCTACACCCACTGTCAACATACCATGAGTTTATTGGTCTCCGTGGGCGTACCTGCATTCAAAAACAGTTTAAGAAGAGTAAGTAACCCAAGCCGAGATGGTCTTGGGCTTGCCAAATTTGTCAACAATTGTAAACTATTTAAAATGAAGTTTGTTTACATCAGGTTTCTTTGAAAATTTTGGATTTTCAAATTCTCATTGAAAAACATGTTCATTATCTCTTTGTTGTTTTGATTTCAAAACATGATATCTGTTTTCAAGATCATCATCAAGAGATCTTGAATCATTATGAAGCATTTGAGAATGTTCCATTTTTTATTCTCACAGATCGTGGAATAAACTTTCCTTGATTGTATTGCTGTGATTTGACAAAATATTGATTATCATAATCTGAATTGTTTCTTTTAAAAGATCTCAAACCCAAGGAAGGTTGTTGTTTTTGTGAATACTTAAACCCAATATTATGATTTCTTTTAAATTATGGGTTTACAAATCCTTTATTACTAAAATCCTTCCTTGAAGAGTTCTTTCTAAAGTATCAATCATTTGTATTGTGATTTCTTTCATCACACAATGCACAGTATTTGTTAAAGTAGCAATCAGCGGTTGTGTGATTTGTCATATCACATATATGGCAATACTTATTAAAGTAACATTCTGAAATGTCATGATTATACATATCACAGATATCACAATACTTATGAGATTGTTTAAACAACATTTTGTTAACCCTTGAAGTGTAATCAACATTTGACTCTTGATTAAATTTTGGGTTAGGCAATTTAATTTGTGATTTCTTGGGTGTGAATTTGGTCATTTGATTCTTAGAATTTTTCTTTTGGACTTGATCATAATTTTTTGACTCCTTAGATTCAAATCTTTTATGCACAGCGGAAGTCTTATGACCTGAACTTGTTTTCAGATCAGAGTTAGATTTGATCTTTGGTTTAGATGTCATTTTTGTGATTGTGTTCATGTCAAAAGTTCCTGCAGACAATTTCACAGGTGTAATTTGCATGTTTTTCTTTGTCTGATTGATTGATTCAGCTTTCTTAGCTTTAGCAGCTTTTCTTCTTCTTTGATTTCTTAATCTTGATGATGTTTTATTGCTTTGAAATTTAATTGAATCTTGAGAAGATTCTTTTTGATAATTTATATCTTCATTCAATTCAATTGACCTTGAATCATCAAAAAAAGTATTATCTGATTTAAGCTCTTCACATTTTCCTTTCAATTTGTTATTGTCATCAGTAGATTTTTCAATCTTTTGTTCATTTTGTTCAGTAACACTTTCATTTTTTGGTACAAACATCTTTTTCTGCATTTGTTGAGGTTCATAAGATTTGACTTTGATTGGATGACCATGCTTTATCTTTTCTAAGTCTGTTTCTTCATAAATTTCAACATTTATCTTTGTGAAATTCTTTTGGTCCTGATATTCTTTAAGCTTAGCTTTATTTTCTGGTGAATGATCATGAGTGTTAAAATTTTCAGGTAAGGTGTTTGAGATAGATTCAGGCATAGGTTCATGTGTAAAACCTAATCCTGATTTATCTTTATCCTTTCTTCCATTCACCAGTTGCTCAACAATTTTCTTTGAGCTTTTAACTTTGGCTAAATCAATTTGAGTTGCCGCATGTGCCAATTTTTCTTGTTCAAGAGTTTTGGTCATCTCTTCAAGTTGTTTCTTAACAAGTTCAAGTTCTTTAAGAGTTTTGTTCTAAGAAGCTAGAAAAGATATGATCTTGTCATCATCAATCTTATGATCTGTTTTTAGCTTGTTGTGCTTTAATTCCTCTTGTTTGAGTTTATCACATATTTTGAATGAGTATGATCTGTAATGTTCAACATGTTCAAAACATGCTTTAGTGCAAATTTTCTCTCTTACTTCCACTGGTATTTTTGGATAAGAATTAGAAGATTCAGTATCAGAAGATGAGTTAACAACCTTTGGTTGTTCAGATTGTGCCATAAGAGCAACTTCTTCAGTACTTTCTTTTGGATCTGATTTGTCACTCCAGTCATAATCTTCCTCTTGATCTAAATCATCATCCTTCTTAGGATCCTTATCTTCAGACCAGTCTTCATCATCCAGTTCAGCAATCAGAGCCAAAACATTAGTGAGATCAGCAGTAAACTGTTCTGCATATGCACTCCAATCATAACCATCTTTGATGTTTACAACCAGTGCCTTCTTTGGTTCCTCACTCGTCTTCTCTTCTTTAGGTTCTGGCATAGGTAGGCTTTGATACGGCTTTTGAAATGTCTTATTAACCTGTTGCTGATATTTCTGACTATTTGAGCTACCTTAAACATTTCCTCCTTGATTCCTTAGAGCTTTACACTCTCTTGAAAAATGACAATAGCTATTACAGTTAAAGCACCTTGATTTGGATTTATCAAACCCAACAGTTTTGTTTGCACTGGGTTTGTAGTTTCTGTTTGCATATGAGTGCTTTTGTGTCCTGTAAGCTATCATGACCATTTGCCAATTGAGATCCATTTCTTCTACATCAACAGGATCCATCTCAAACAGATCTTGTAGAACTAACTCAACTTGAGTCAGATGACTGCCTTGGTAAGCTTGAAAGCTTGCCATGAAAGCTGTAAATACAGATTTTGACTCTTCATCCTGTAAAAGAATATTAATGACAACTTTTACTTTGCTAGGATTCGGAGAGTTTGAGGATGGAATTTCAGTTTGTGGTCTAGGCATTTGAGCTTTAGGAGGAGACTGTGGCTGTGGTTGAGTAGAATAAGCAGGTGTACTAGTGAAGAATCCTGCTCCCACAAACAAATCACCTTCATCTTCAGGAGTAATCAAATCTTTTGCAAGAAATGCATTCTCAACTGTATTTGCTGGGGAAGCAACATACTTATATTGTGATGTTGATGCATGTCTGTCATTGTTTCTTGAACTTTCATCGATTTCTACTGATTTAATCTTTGCAATGAGAAGATCAAGATCCATTGGAAACTTTTCAGCGTGTTCAACAAAGTAACAGTCTCTTTCCATGATGATGGTAGTGCATTCAGAAGTCTATTATTCAGATCTTCAAGATCATTCTTGATTCCCAAAGTAGACATTTCTGTTATAAGTTGCACGAATTTGTTCATCATTTGATTAATTGTTTCTCCTGAGATGTGCTCAAATAATTCCAGTTGCCTTCTCAGTTTCCGTTTTTTAAGATCTTGAATTTCCTTTCCTCCTTCACAGATAATCTTCAATGCTTTGTACATTGTATATCCAGTTTGATAGTTTTCAAGCCAGGAGAGTACTTCCAATGGTAGCCCTTTACACATGAGAGAATAAGCCTTGATATCATTTTTCACCTTCTTATGATCATACCCATGTAGATTGTCTTCAGGATAAGGTTCTTGTGTATCTTTTGTATACATAAAACCTTTGTCAGGACCATCAGTAGTCACAAGAATATAAGGTCCCTTTTCAATTGATTTCCATAGATCAGTGTCTATGGAATTCAAGTGATGTTTCAGCCTAAGAGACCAGTTTTTGAAATCGGCTCTATTTTTAAGTTTTGGAACTCTATTTTCAGAATCTTCTGATTTCGCCATTCTTATATTTTTGTTGTTTTTCTAAGTTTTTGAATTAAGAAAAGACTTAAAAAATATTTTTGGATTTTTGAATTTTTAAAAAAAATTCTAAGTGTCAATAAAGATGAGTCTGAACAGTGGTGATAAGTCCCAACAGTAAGAAACGCCCTAACAGTGATGAAACGCCTCAACAGCTGATAAGTCTAAGGGTTTGCCTTAGAAAAATTTCCAACACAACAGTGTTAGAACTCCCAACCAGTAGTGAAACGCCTTCACAGTTGAAACTCCCACACAGTGGTTATATTCCCACACAGTGGTTATACTCCCACACAGTGGTTATACGCCTAGGGTTAAAAAGTCTGAATAGTTGAAAAACGCCTAAACAGGGCTCAAACACCTGAACACTTGGGCAAATTTCAGTGATTTTCCAACTCAATACGCCACATTCATCATGTTCTTGTGAATGTAACGATCTCTGAAATTTCGAAATCTACCAAATGTTGATGAATTGAACTGAAACTTTACAATTAGTTCATTATGATGCCGATAATCAATCTTCTAACATCAATTGCAGTAATTATCAACAATTTTACACTCAATTTCAGAAATCTCAGTTTGTAAACTCAAGAACAACTTTTTGAACACTTTTTCACTGATTCACTCAATTTTGATGAGATGTACTGCAATTTGTGATTCAAATCATGTTTCTGATGATGAAACACAACTCTAATTCACAATATTTCACTTGAATTGTCAATCTATTACAGATTTCAGTGGATTTTTGAAGTTTCTATGTTCGACAGAACTTCAAATGCATCAATCTGTAACAAATTATATTAACAATTAAAAGAAACACAAACAATTGTAATCAAAACAAGCAAATATCAATAAAATTCTCAGTTCATTGATATAGCAAAGTCAATTACAATAGTAAGAAAACAGCACATACAAAATTGTTACGTCTACTTAATTCTACTCTAGACTAAGCTATTTATACTACCAACAAAAAAAGACTATCTATTTACAATTCTAGTCCCTATACTAAGGCAAAATTGTAAAAGACACACTAAGAATAATGTTAATCTTTCTAGAGGACTAACATTTTAAGTTCGGTATTTATAAAGAATTATTTTTTATTATTTGAAATTAAGTTATGGAATCTAGTCTTATGATTTGGTTTGCCACATACATAACAACACATCTATACTATATTAATATACATATGGAAATGATAGAATATTCTTTTCCATAAATCTCTTAAAATTAAGAGATGTACAACATCTCTCACATCTGTTACAAACTAAAAGAGCATACCTATCTGACAGCTTAGTTGCATACAAAAGAAGAAAGAATCCTTCTTTTTTTCTTCCCTAGAAATGGACATATCTATACTATATTATTATGCATATGGAATGGACAGAATAGTCTTTTCCATAAATCTCTTAAAATTAAGAGATGTACAATATGTCTTGCGTATGTTACAAACTAAAAGAGCATACTTATCTGACAACTCAGTTGCATACAAGAAAAGTGATTGAAATTCAAAATTTAAATGCCTAGAAAAAGAAGAGTTGAAGACCAATCGCTTCTTCTCTACCGCTTCCCTTTCGTAGTTGTTGTCTCCATTCTCCCCACCGAATCCGAATACGATGCTAATGGAGGTAATGTTGTTTTCTGGCTTGATTCTGAGGTTTTAGTGGTGGGGTTTGGGCTGTGATGGGTTCTTGATGGTTCATGTATTTGATTCAGTTTGTGATGATTTCTTAGGTTCATCTTCGACCTTAGTCTCAGCTCATATTATCTCATTTTTGTTTATTGATTTTGTATTTGCTTCGGTTATCGGATTTGCATATATCTGATTCATGAATCCTTCATCGGTGATGAGGTATTATATTCATAGGAATGGTGGATCTAACTTGATAACTGATTGGTCTATTTTAGGTTTCTTTTTTTGAGGGCGGGCCTTGGCGCAACGGTAAAAGCTGTTCCTAAGGGACCGAAGGTCTCAGGTTCGATCCGTGGAAACGGCCTCCCCACAAAATGTGGGGGAAAGACCGCGTACATCTTCCCTTAAATGGGATGGACCCTCCCTGGACCCTGCGAAAACGCGGGAGCTCTTTGCAGCACCAGGTATGCTATCTCAATCTTGAGTTTTAGTTCTACCAGTACTCCAGTAGGCATGATAACCAAGGTTAGCCGATTTGAATATGACAATTCAAAATAATATTATATTCAGATGTTTATAGTATATATTTTCATCCACAGAGCATTTTTCTAGTTTATATCTTACAAAGAGTACATTTGTATTGTCTTCATGTTTATGGTGTGTGGTCACATTTGTTATCAATTTATTAAAGTTTTTGTTGTTGGTGTCCAGAAGAACAAGTTTTCAATTAACCTTATTATCTTTTCAAAAATGGTGTAGAGACTGAAAATCAAGATGAAGAACTTGCCATAATAATTGGAATCACCATCGGGCATCACTCTACCTACTAATCGGTAGAGATCATATCATAGAGTGTAGAGCTATACTATTACAAGGACAATCTTTTAAATTTGTTTGTAGTTTGAGTTTTGCTCTCAGGATAACAAAACTAGAAATGGGTCTAGGAGCCGGTGACAAATATGGTATTGAAGGTATCATTAAGAGGTTTGAAAAGCTATTGCCAAACTATTTTTACTTTTATACTGATTTTATGATATGGTTTTGCATTGATCAATGATGAAGGAGAATGAAAATACACATTTGGATTTTTTGGGTTTGAAGGAACTACAACCTGGTAAATCATTGTGATAAGGACAAGGTTCATTCCTTAAACTTAAACTAAATTAGTGGCATAAGAAAAAATATATTTTTTCATAGACTTTCTTTCTGTATTTGTTTATGGATCTATACCATTTAAAACTAATCTTTATGATGAGGTATTAATTTAATCTATGTAAAACTTTAGAAATAATTTTTCAGGTTTGAAGGAACTATAACCTGCCAAATCATTTCGAATACGGAAAATAATAAAATGGGCTAATGGGTTAGATGTTGGTGCCTTTATTGGAAAATTGTTTATTGGCTTATCTTGCATAGTATAAGCATACAAATCAAGGATGACCGGAAACTGTGTCAAATTATTACTTATATCACACCATTTTGTATTAGATTTTGGGTTTAAAAATAATTATTGTGAATGTAGGCATACAGAGCGTGGATAATTCATATAGTATTAGACACTTGGAATTTGTTTTACAAGAAAATTACATCTCTTTGAATATACACAAGGAGTGGCCTCATGAGGCATACCTTCATAAAGTTAATGATGACGTAGCTCTAGGAGTTTGTTAAACACAGACAAATAATTATTTGTATCATGATTCTTTTGAATTTCCTGTTCCAAAAAGGATATGGTCTTATGCTTCTTTAATAGATGTTTAATGTTTCATATAGTATCGTTCATTTTTCTTTTCAAATATATGACTTTAATCGATATCTTATAGGAAAATTCTTTTTTTTGTGGAACGAGATGATTGGGTGTATTCTTAGGTTGTGGTCATATAAACCATATGCTTTATACTATTAATTTCTCTATTTTTTAGAAATTGGAAAAGGATGTTCTCTAAACTAGATGCATTTGAATATATAAAATTCTTATGAAAAAATATATCAAGTGAGTAATTTTTATTGAACGGGTCAAATGCATAAAAAATTAATCAACAAAAGGTGATGAGAGAACTTAAACCTACTAAATCTATTTATTTTAATTTTATTATATCAGTTTTTGTTACGTTACATCAAGTCTTGAATAGATAGTTTGATAATGCTTGAGAAGAAGTGGTAAACATCACATACAACATTTACTATTTTAATCAAGAGTGCATCAAAAACCTCATCTTATTTCCAAGCTATGATTTTCACTGCATTGGTGGTGTCAGGAGCAATCATAGCATTCAACAACTCTGAGATTGATTGTCCTTTTTTCTCACCAAGTCACCTGCATATCTAGCTTTGTTGAATAATTGTTTTTGATCAAGAGAGACTTTGTATGCTGGTTGCTCAGATTCTAGAAACATTCTCATCAACTCTTGCCTCTTTTCATACATGGAGCTCCTCATAGCCATTGATTTTATCTCTTGAGGTTTCGGCATTCTTATCCTCATAGTAATCTCCAGATATTGAGGATAATCAGTATCAAGCACAATCATCTTGTTAGTTTGCTTTTCTGTCTCTTAGAAGCTTCTTACTAGATTCCTTAGAGATTCAGATTGTAATCTCTTAAGTCTCTTCCAAGGATAGTTTCTTGCTTACAACCATGATCTTAAAGCAACAACATTCATATCTTCAGGATCAGGGTGGTGCAATTCAGAAGATGGCATTTCCTCTACATTTATACTCTCTTGGAGTGGATTCCATTCACCATGCTCAACAACAATTTCATATGGATCCACTGGAGCGACTGACTCAGTAGTAATGCATTTCTCGTATTCTTCATTTATTTGAGAAACAGTCAAGCCATCCAGAAAAACTCGATTATATTTCACTTTCACCAAATAGTTATACCTATAATCAAAGGCTATAGGTATCTCATCCTGAGCAGTCTCTATTGGTGAAAATGTTGATTCAATATTAGCTTCAACAATATCTTCATCTTCTAGTACCTCATTATACCAGTCATCATTAAACTCATCCTCAATATCATCAAGAGCTTCAATTGTCTCTTGAACAAATTTCTCTCCTTCTTCTTGACTTTCAACAATCTTTTGAACTTTTGATGATGGTTCAGGTAACACTGAAACATCTATATCATCAAGCTTTCTCTTTCCTTTATCAGCTTCAGGAATTTTCTCAATTTCAATCGGGTTTATCTCAGTTACAATCACTATCTCTGGAGAATCAGACTTTTACTTTTCTTTCAGTTTAGCCAACTCCTCTTTTATAATTTCATGCTCTTCTTTCAACTTCTTATACTTTTCTTCCATTAAATCATAATCTCTTATCATCATCTTAAAAGTTTTCATATTTTCATCATTATCTCTTACAAGAACAGCAATCTCATCATCTTTCTTTTAAATCATCTATTTTAACTTCACATTTTCATCTTTTAATTCAGAAATTGTCTTTTCTTGTGCACAGCTTCCTTTAATGTTTCAAGCTCATTCACATCAAGAATATCCTCAGTTTGTACAAACACATTATATGTTGTAATAACAGGTGTTTCTTCAGCTTCTATTGGTGTGGAACTTTGAAAAATAGGCTCAGAAATCATAGCATCAATAAAATCAAATCCAAAATCTTGATTTTGAACATTTTCTTCATTAACATTGACATCTATCACATCATCAACATGAGCTTCGTTGACTTCTCCATTATGAGCAATGCCAGCAGAAGTTCCATCATCAATATCATGACTTTCTTCAGCATGATCAGAGATAGTTGTCTCATTACTCTCTGATTGTTGAACTTCAGCTGCATCATCAGCACCATCATCATCACTACTAGAACTATCATCAACTTCATCATCATTTTCATCATTAACATCATTATCTTCATCATTATCATTATTATCTTCAACATCATCAGAAATCACTTGAGGAACTTCATCAATAAGATCAGCTGGTTTCACTTATTCACCTTGAATTAAGTGGAAGTGATCTATATTTATATCAACTTCATCATTTGCAATATTCCTCATGTACTCAAACATTGGTACATTCTGTACACCTATAATCATACCTAATCTATTGTATGATATCTCATACATGTGCTCAAACTCTAGAATATCTCCACCTACACCATAAACATGGAAGTCTGGGTGTTCTTCATTGATAATCATTTGTAAGAACCTTGGATTCATTAGGTATGTGTTCCTAATGACTTTTTCAAGGTTGAAGATAAACCCATTCATGATCCACTTCGCCATCTTAAATCTTCTATTTGTAGCAAGTGCCACTGTGGAGATGCAATGTCTATTGGAAAAGAATTCCATCCCGCACTTCGTTTAGACATGCAATGTTGGAAAATGTAGCACAAGAGCTTCCAATGATTGAAGACTCTGGCTCTAAAGAATTGCTTTTTAGGAAAGTGATCAGGGTGACCCATTTCCATGAATGTCTCTCTGTATTCATTGAAAGTTAGTTCAGATGGATCTTCTAGATCATTTGGACCCAATCTCAAAGAGGTTCTGATAGAATCTTCTGAGACTTCTATCATTCTATCATTAGTTACAAAACCTCTTAAGACATTCCTTCCTTCATCATTTATCTCAACTAATGCTATGGTCCAAAACTTTCTGATAAATCTTGCATAGACCACTGGCTAATAACACATAGCATTGACATATTTAGTGTATAAAAGGAATCTTATCAACTCTTCATTACTAACTGCATCTTTTATATCTTCATTCAGTAATTCATCCACTTTGTGCTTTGGCTCAAACTTTAATTCATTCATCTGCACAAATGAAACAAGAACTTTAATCAATTTGAATTTAAATTTTTTGAATTTAATAAATGTTGTTGAATTTAAATGAATTATGATGTTTTAAACAACTTTTAATCTAACTTGTACTTAGAAAATGACTAAGTATTTATATATTATGTTTAAAAAAGTAACATACTCAAGTTAGTGTTTAAATTGTTTTAAACATATCAATTTATTAAAAGTTATCAAGCACGTATTAACAAATTGAACTTTTTTATGAATTTTCTATTTTAATTAAAAATTCAAAATTTAATGAATGTTCATCTTTATTGTTTTGACTGATGATGAATCATCATCGAACCAATGTTGATGAAAATCTATGTTTAATATATGCAATTCACAAAATTCAAACTTTCAGTCGATTTTACAGTTCATACGCCCGAACAGCTATGAAACGCCCTAGTCAATTTTGACCTAAAATCTTGAAAATATGTTGATTCGATTATAAACTAACATTTAGAATCTTAGAAACAAACTATCAATCACATGAATGGAACACAACGATCAAACTTTATGAAATATGTGTAACCGAGAGTCGAGACCAAGTTCAGGGGACTTTGGTGAATGAATGAATGAAAAACACAAAGTGCTCTTTTTATGCTAAGTGTAAAATTTTAGGCGCATGAGCACTGTTTGTGCGCATGAGTCTGAAAATAACACAAAAATTTAGGCGCATGAGCACTGTTTGTGCACATGAGGTTGAAATTTTCACCAAATATTTAGGCGCATGAGCACTGTTTTTGCGCATGGGCTTAGGCGCATGAGTACTGTTTAAACGCATAAGCACTATTTACACTCTTTTGCACTGTTTAGGCACATGACACTAGCTGAAACGCCCAACACTTTGGAAATTTCACTTGAAATGCCCAAATCTTGAAAATCCTGGTACTGTTTAAGCTCATGAAAGTTGTTGAAACGCCCAACACTTAACCAACTTTTCAGACTTATGAACACTGTTTAGGCGCATGAGGATTGTTGAAACGCCTAAAACACTTTGTAAATTTTCTGAAATTCAACATGCTCCTGCTGAACATTTAGACTTATGAACACTGTTTAGGCGCATGAGATTTCTTACACTTAGTACAGTTCACATCTTCCAGCTGAACATTATTTAAACACATTAGTACAGTTCACATACTAATATTTAAACAATTTGTCAAATTTTTTATTTTCACTCAAAATTTTCACAATTGACCCTTAATTTTTGAACTTTTGACATTTCATTTTTTATTAAATTTTTAACAAACAAAATTAATTTCCCTTCATTTTAGTCTTTGAATTTAAACAAATAATCTCATTTAAAATGTTGCAAGAAGCTTTTCCACTTTAAAATTTTTAGGTTCATTTTACCATTATCAAACACACACATGCTTTGGACTTTTAGCATCGTCCTTTCCATTCAAATCATTTAATTTTGATTTTCTTAGATACTCTTACTTTTTATTACTCCCCCTAAACTTTTATGTTTTATAAAACTTAGAAGTTTCTTTAGTTGTCACAAGAAGATC
Organism: Flaveria linearis; assembly: GCA_024085815.1. Taxonomy (NCBI): domain Eukaryota; kingdom Viridiplantae; phylum Streptophyta; class Magnoliopsida; order Asterales; family Asteraceae; genus Flaveria; species Flaveria linearis. The sequence goes on along the minus strand of CM044008.1, from coordinate 52,307,643 downwards.
ACACTTATCATTGTTAATATGCCTACATGTTAGGACCGTGTACGGATGGAGTACTAACTGATTCAACATGAAACCATATCAAATAGTGCGGAATCCTATTTGATTGGCGATCCAATCAAGGAGAACGTTAATCCGATCAAAACTAACAATGAGAATACATTAAGAATTAATTAGAGTCGATCAGAAACATTCAATGAAGTTGGAAAGGACTCTCTGGACGAACAGGAACGGCTATGGTTGATAATTCTCAAAGTGTTTTGTTTTTCCACGAATTAAGTGGTATTTATATGTTACAGCTCTCATTCGTACGACTGAGCCATGCGTATGGTTCAGTCGTGCAACTGAGTCGAACGATTGATTCATTCGTACGACTGAGTCAGTCTTATGACTCAATCGTGTGATTGACTCAATCACCTGGTTTAGTCGTGCGACTGGCCCATTCACCTGGTTCAGTCATGCGACTGGCCCATTCGCATGGTCCAGTCGTGCGACTGAATCATAAGACTTAGTTAAACATATTCCTGAACCTTTAATGATACAGAACTATGGCTAACAACCGTAAACCTATATAACATGTGCATATTAGCATGTAACAATCATTCATATTAATAGATATAACATTCAACAACCAATAAACATTCAAATAAGAGTTTTCATTTCATATATCAAACACTACATAATTGTTACAAAATGAAAGTTAGTTACATTTGAGCTCTCTAGAACTAGAACTAGGGACATATGTACCAACAAACTCCCCTTGGACCTAGTTCTATCTAATCTTTGACTTCCCTTTTAAACTCTTCAAACCTCTTAGCTCGTTCTTCCTTAGATACTCCAGCATGGATATTAATTGCAAAGCATAAACGTATGACATGTTGGAACTGAAGTGCTTGCACTATATCCTACGTATCAAAAAATAATGGCCACTTGTACAAGATGTAAATATCAGAATTAGACAAGTTTGTTAGCCACATAGGATCAAATACCCTTATCGTCACTACCTTCCCTTCCCTATCCAAAACTATAATGGCCTCACCAGTGCGCCAGTCATAATACCACCATTTGAAATGGGGTGCAAAGTCTTGTGGCATCTCCCTCAATGGTATACGTGACATTGTACGCAGAGGGTGCCATTTCAGGACAATCTTTGGTCTTCCAGTCATAGGGTTTACCTCAGATATTCTGATATACCTCGTAGCCTATTGAGGTTTGAAGTTCCCCCATCTGGTAAGATACTCACGTTTTAGCGCAGCCTCAAACCAGCCTGACATTTTCTTCGTGTCAGCATACAGCAGCTTCAGTCTTGCCAGCTGGTTGAGTTCAAAACCAGGGAGAGTCATTAGATCGTGTGGGAATCTAAAGTACTCGATACCTCTCTCCCTCTTTACCGCATAAACGTTGACATCTTCAAAATAAGTCCACGATAAAATCTTCCCTGACACCTTCTGATGCTCCTTTACTTTGTAGATCTTGGTGTAGGTACTAGGCTTAGCTGCAGCTCGTTGGGCTCTGATCTCTGAGAAACAAGCCGCCCATTTAGTCTTTCTGATATCTACATCGGTCTTCGAGGCTGGGGCTTGGCTTGTAGATGCTTCTGCTTCCTTTTCCTTCTGACTCAGCTTCTCCAAAGTATCGTTGCCGAGAGTATTACCCAGATCAGGAAACACATTTCCCTCTTGATCGATATACTCTGGATAATGCTGTGCCGTGATGTCCTCTATCTCAATCTCGTCTATATCGTTCAGCTCCTCATCACTATCCACATCGAAGGTAGGAGCATCCTTCATTATCTGATCAGGATTCAGCTGGAACATTTTAGCAAGTTGCTCATCAGTGCGGTCGTGAATTATTTCTCCTTCTTCAGGAGTATAACTCACGGACCTCTTGATGATCCCTTGCAGATCAAGTATCATAGTCAGTTGAGACTTGATCTGCTATAAGGGAGCAACATCGTACTCATCTTGCTGAAATGCTGAATCTGCTTGATTTAAACATGTAACACAACAATAGTTAGTATATAATCAAGAAAATCAAACACTGAATAATAAATATATACATTAATTTCATAACATTCAAAAGATGATTTCAAGTACAAAAGCTGAACAAAGTAAAACATCTAATCTTTACTTTTGTCTTGAATCCTCTCTGCTTCGTCAGCTGATGGTGAGATAGGCGGGGCAGACAATGATGCTCCCTGATCTTGTTTCTTCTTTGTCCTTTGCTCTTGACCAGGAGCAGGGGCAGATGCAGCTGCATCTCCTTCATCACCATCATCGTCATCCTCCCTACCTCGTGTGTCACCGTCACCCTCCTCATCATCATCATCACTGTCATCCTCTTCATCATCATCATCCTTATCATCATTACCATCATCATCTCCTTCGCTGATCTTCAAAGGCTCATCTTATGATCCTTTAAGCTTGAGCATGATCTTCTTGTTAGCAGCCTCCAATTCCTTCAATCTCTTCATCGATTCCTCTTTGTGCTCGTGGAGTTGGGCGATCTGCTCAGCCTGCTGATAAATCTGCTGAGCTTGAGAAGCATTTAGCTCCTCCAGCTGACGTAGCTTAGCAGATTTTTCCTCATCGGCTGCTAACAGCTTCAGCACCATCCTGTTGAGTGCTGCAAGCTGTTCCTCCACTCCAATAGGAGGGAGGGATGATCCGGTGGGGAATATGGAAGAGCCAGCTTGGTGGCTGGCGGTGGTAGCGGTGGCTGAGGTGAATATGGGTGGTGGAGTATGAATGGGTGGAGTAGTATGAGGGGTGGCTGTGGTAGGTGGTGTAGTGGTGGTAGTTGGTGTAGTGGTAGAAGTGGTGGTGGAGTAGTAATCAACGTGATCCTCCGTCTCTTTGGCTTCAGCCCATATGGCTGAGCCATCCTCTTACTCCAAGTCCCCCTGGACCCAGAGGCTTCCCCTTGCCTGCTGGGCTGGTCTGGGTGTATGATAGATCTGTAGTAGTCTCCCCAGACCCGCCCGGACGTCCACTAACCCTCCTGATCCCCCTCTCGGTGGCACCCACCCAGGTGCCCACCGCCCTGGACGTCCTGATGGAAACCAGCTGTATGTAGATCACCGTGTGGAGATGTTGGAGATGTAACCTCAGTAGTAGTGGTCTGTGTGTGAGAAGGACCTGTATCTCCACCATCACCACTATCATCGTCGTCTGAGTCATCATCAGGGATAGCTATTGGCTCAGTATCTGAGTCATCTCGTCGTGGCGCCACTTCCTCTTTGTTGGTGCCACATAGTCTTCACGGGACAGATGCCCAAATAATCTCCTCACCGGGGGCTTCACCTACTTCCCCCGGTATACCCTCACGTCACAGAGTGGTGTCATCCATGACCTCCAGTACCACAGCATCCTCTTTCTCTTTCGACAGCGAGGGGAGCTTCTGATCTATGATCATCTGTATAAACCGTGGATACATACAGAAGCTTTCCTTCCCCTTCGCATCGATGTTCTCCATAAAATAGGTGAAGATCAACCTAGAGAAGCTGAATGGATGATTCAGCACCAGTGCAGCGTATGCGTTCTGCATCTGGTCTGAGAGCTCATCGAATCCACCCTTCCTGGATTCTATGCATCTCAAAAGTACATGGGCTAAGTATTTATACTGGGGGCGCAAGTTGCTCTTGTTGAACATACTTGTGTTAATGTCCCCAGAATACTTAGCCCTCATAAAGCAGCCTCGAATAGGGAGAGGATGTAATCAGGTGGGGCAATCAGAATCATCCTTGAACTCCAGAACCGTCCTGATATCCTCCTCAGTAATCTCGATGGCCTCCCCGAATATAGAACTCCTGATAGTATGGGCCTCAGAGGACCTATCAACAGTAGCGCTTTCCGAAAACGCCTGCTGTATGGATCTGTATGGTGTGCATGGCGTAGAGATCGCTCGGAAAATCCTCGAGCGTCGTAAGAATGTGATGATGCCAGCAAACTCCGCAGCATTGCGGGAAAAGAGATCGAGATAAGCACATATGTTGTGCTTAGTGCTCATTGGCCACCGACTAGCCATCTGTGACACAAAGTAAATAAACATTAGTACGTGTCAAAGAATACTACAATTGTTTCATGAACTTGAAATTTTTGTTCAGTCGTGCGACTGAGCTAAGCGATTGAATCTAGTCGTGCGACTGAGTTGTACGACTGAGATCTACTCGTGCGATTGAGGTCATACGTACGACTGAGTCATGCGACTGGATTTAGTCGTATGTTTGCACATGCGTATACCTCAGTTGTGTGATTGAGAGTTCAGTCGTGCGATTAAACCATTCGTCCGTCTCAGTCGTGCGACCGATCCATTTGTCTCGTTCAGTCGTGCGACTGAAGTTCATCAGTGTGTCCAATCGCATGTCCGACAGTTTGTTCATTCAAATTCGTTTTTTGAGCAATACTTGATATTAAACGTTCGGGATTGGCTCATTATGTTCGCAGAAGACCGACTAAACCCCTAATAACTTTCATTTGTTCAAAAGCTTAGTTTTAGTGGTTTATTTGTCATCTTTGGTTCGGTTTACATTAGGTAATTTTTCCGATCCTTTTGACGTTGTAGTAATCGATTAATCATTCACATATTGTCCCACAGTACCAATAGTGTCGTAACAAATAGTCCAAGAGAGTCAAGAACATGTCTAAGATGATCAATCGAAAATTTGGCAGTATGTGTGTGTATCGTGCGTCTGAAATGCGATTTGGGTGAATGAGACGAATGAGACCGACTAGCCCTCTATTTATTCAAGGGCAACTTTCAGTCGTGCGACTGAACCTAGTCACACGATTGATTCGTGCGACTGAGCTTCAGTCATACGACTCGCCCATACGATCATCTCCAAACGTATGATTGAGGTGCATTCGTGCGACTGTCACAGTTGGTCACCTCCAATCGTGCGATTGGGCTCATTCGTATGATCCATTCATACGACTGGTCCATACTCATGGTACAGACGTGCGAATAGGTTCATTCGTATGGTCCAATCGTGCGACTAGTACATATTCAAGGTCCAGTCGTGCGAATGGGTTCATACTTGTGAAAATTTGACTTTTTGACCATTCGACACTTAGTTCCTTCTAACAGTAGATAAAACATTTTGAGCATTGGTCATCTCAGACATGACCAATTTAAGATTAAAAACCTTTTGATCACCTCAGATGTGATCCATTTATCCACCTGATCATCTCAGACATGATACATTTATCCACCTGATCATCTCAGACATGATCCATTTATCCACCTGATCATCTCAAACATGATACATTTATCCACCTGATCATCTCAAACATGATCCATTTATCCACCTGATCATCTCAGACATGATCCATTTATCCACCTGTTCATCTCAGACATGATCCTTTTACCCTTTAAGAAACAATTTATTTAAGATTAACGTTAAGTTCATTTTGTGACATTTACAGAGATGAATAACATAGCGAAGTCCGACACTGACATACTTTACAAATAACTTGAAAAACTAAACTAATGTAGTGTTTGTTTTTTTGAAAAAGAGCTTCTAAAGCTCTTTTGTCTGCGCCAAAAAGAGGCGGGCAGATGTTTCAGGTCTGCAGAGTGTTTGTTTTTTTGAAGACGTTTCTTTAAAAAACGTTTGCGTGACCTCTTTGTAACACCCCTGAAATCTAGCCCAATTAGAAAGCCTAATGTAATATAGGACCCAATAAAGGTCCGGATTGATTTGGGCCTACCAAAGAAATCTTGCAAAACGAAACTAGCCTTTTAGGCCCAATAAGCCCAATAAGGGCCCGAACATATAAACAAGGCCCATTTAAGGCCCAAATGCACGTTTACGAACTAATCGAATGAGAAACCATGAAACAATGAATTCTTACGTGATTTGAGACAACTATGAAAAAGATCCAAACTGAAAACAGATTCAGAACCTATACCGGGGTAAAATCCGGCAATTTAACGTGTACTAACATCTGAATTTCCACCAGAATTCCTTATAATGACTTGTTATTCAATATTAAATCCTTGTTAATGCTAATAATATCATAAATAATGCTTGTTGAAAGATTTTTCATCAATCAAGCATAATCAACAGAAATTCGTAAGCGAAACGCGAAAACCGGTTTTCACCGGCACCTAACTGACGTCTGTTATGACGACCGAGTCTCGTAACTCCGTAAATATTTATCAAATCATTGTTTACTATCATAACATATCAAATTTGATGAATGGTATGTTGTCCGGAATAACTGCGTTCCGAAATGCATCCGTGACGCGAACCGGGTTACGATCAGGTCAGACCCGAGAACTCGTCAGATAAGGCTTTAACGCGACTAACATGGGAAGTTAACGCGCAAAATATCGTTTAATACATAATTGCATGCATTTAGATGTCAAGATAATAATAAAAGCGCTCGTTCGAGGAAAACGCGTAAACCGATAACGTGTCGATTTCACGGTATCGTTTAACTATTCGGCATGTTCTAAATACGATAAAAATATTAATCTCAGAATATTTATAACGTCTTCTATAACGGAAACTAACGCGAAACAAATTTTAACGTTACGAGAAATTTAATCAAGCGTGTCCGACCCATTAACGAACCCATTCCTTAACCCTAGTATATAAGCCCCTTAATTCTCCATTTTAGGGTTTTAAAACCAAATCTGAGAAAGAGAAAGAGAGGGCAGCCGCGATCTCTCCCCCCCCATTCGAACTCCGGCCGGTTTTCCGGCCACCGGTGACGGCCTCCGGCGAGTGGAGGCGAGTGACACCTCTCCTTCGACTCCCCTCGACCCCCTGAGTTCGATAGAGGTGACAATTTCGCTCAAATCATAGAAAGATGGCGTGAATCGAGGGTAGTGGTGATGGTTACAGGCGGGTTTTGGAGGTAGAAATGGTGGCGTCGATCCGCGCTAGGGAAGCGGCGATGGTTGTGTGGTGGTGCGACATTAGCAGTCGCGTGACCTGGCTAGGGGTGTCGATGATATATGGTGATTTGGGGGTTCTGCCGGCTGAGAGACTAGGCTGTGCCGACGGTGGTGTTGGTGGTTGTCGATGGTGACCGAAGGTGGCGAGTTGTAGCAGCAGTGGTGTTGTCGTGGTGTTCCCTCACCACCGGGACGACAACCGAGGTCGCGAAGGAAAGGGGGCACCCGAAGGTGTCCCAGACCGCCCCTACTGTCTCTCTTTCTCGGTAAGGTACCTCTAGAACCGATGTAGTTCATTCGTCTGTTGATTTCTTGAACTACATACTGCAAATCAGTGAGATCTTGGGTTGCATGTGTAGATCTGTACCAGATCGGGGCCCCGGAAGTGGCGGTTGTGGTGGTGGTAGCTGTGATTGTGGGCTGTGGTTTATGGCTGTGAATGTTACCGGCCGATGGTGATGATTGTGGCTACGGTCGCGTGTTGGTGGTCGATATTGGTTAATGTTAGGCAGCAGTGATGTAGATGTGGTTGTGATTTGGGGCTGCATGTGGCTGGTGTTTGGGCGATGGTTGTAAAACAGCAAGTAATGGTAAGGTGAATCGGTGATTTTGCTTGTGTTGTTGTTGGTTTTGGTGATGATGGCGGCTGTTGATGATGATTAATGGTGGTTTGTGGTGGTTGCAACTGTTCAAGGTGAATTACAGTCGTATGATGTTGTTTTTGTGGTTGCATGTTGGGTTCTAGACTAGATCAATAGGATTTGGTTATGTTGATGGTAGTGTACTAGTGTGCATGTCGACTGTGGTCATATTATCGTTGGTTGTGGACAATGATTATGGCTCCGATGGTTAGTGGTGGTCGATGTCGACTGTCATGGTATGGCTGTGATGGTGGTTGTGGTTACGTAGGCTGACAAAGTGGTTGTTTTGATAGTGGTTGTGGTATTGGTTGATAGATGGTGATAAGTGAATTTTGGGTGTGGTTGTCGGTGAGGATTCTAGCCAGCTAGGAGGTTCTAGCAATGACAAAGTGGTTCATGGTGGACAGTGGCTGTATATGGTGAATGGTGATGGTTAAACCTTGGTCAAAGCTGGTCAAACATGGTCAACGGGCAGTCAACGGAACGAGAACGCAATTAAATCCCGTCGTAAACGAGTGGGTTAGAATACATAACCGAGTGGAAGGTAACATCGCACGCGCAACGCATTGAAATTTAAATTATAAACTGCATACGTGTTATTTGAGCTCTAATTACTTAAAGGATTAAATTATAAAATACGTGAATTATAAACGAAAATGAATATTTAGGTTAACCGACATCTACACGTTTTATTTAAGATATAGGACCTAAAACAACATAATGATCTATCATCTCGTTGTTATTAATAGTTAGTCATCTCATTGTATTTTTGAAATAGATATTAATTGTAACACCCTTTTTATATAAAATATCGTTAACTATCATCAATAATTGGATTAGTTAGCGTCAAACAAGTTAACTAATATGATGGGAATGTGAACATTATAAACGTTGTTTGAAACATTATCGTTAATGCGATTTATTTTTAAAGATTTGGAACCCATAATATAAATTGGTTTTTCTACATTATTTAAATTAAGACTCAATTCTTGATTAAATGCATTAGTTAACCTAATGTACACAAATTAACTCATGACACTTAACAAATACACAAGGAGCTAAGATACATTAAGGATATTAATCACCAACTTAAATATAACTAAAGAGCTCAACTGCACGCGTGTAATAACATCATGCTAATTCTAAACGTGAATCTTATATGTTTTAGTTAGGATTGCTTTGTTGGTGATGATCACTTTTCTTTATCAAGCTCTGAATTTGTTTAAGGATACAAGGTGAGTTCTCGTGTCCCCGTTTTATTTTAAGTTTTGGGGATGAAGCATGCTCTATTTTTATTTTAAAGCTGAAACTATTATTTTGTGATATAAAATGCTTATGTTGTGGCCTCTGTTGTTACCTGCTGACACATGAATCACAGTCATTAATTCTTTTGTGAACCGCTTGATTATATGGATAGATCTATTTGGGGAATCCCCCACACACAGTGGCTCCCGCTACAGGGAGGCACCCCCACTGGAGATCCGAAAGGGTCGTTGTGGCATGTGACAAGTTTTGTAAGAAACAAACGTGGACCTTACGGGCAGGTACGGATCCACATGCTAACAGGCTCAGCTTCTCCCTGCGGGGTTAACCGGTATAACATAACTTTAGAAGAGGCAAGCCGGGACTGAGTGCAGGGTTGATTGTGATCCCACGACATATATACTAAATATAATACTTTGATATACGAACTTTATGAGACTCTTTATTTTTCTTTCTGAAACAAAACCACTTGAACTCACCAACTTTTTAGTTGACACTTTTTCTTTTTGAGCATGTCTTCAGGTACAGCTAGGGAGAATAGTTGAGCTATAGAAGTTACCTAAATCCGAAGCAAGATATGTGAATAGAGATTAAAGACACAAGGGTTGAGCCTAGAAGCCTTAGTTGCTGAAGTTTCAAGAAATATTTTACCGAGAGATTGATCACGACACCTATAGATTGTAGGATGAAGCACATTGTGAATTGGAAACAAAGCCAATACTTTAATGTAAATACCATGTGACACCTTGTAATATACCATTTAGTTTCCGCTGCATTTTGGTTATTGTTTACTAATCGTTACGTCCCGCCTCTCTGGGCCCGGGGTGTGACAGATTGGTATCAGAGCCAAAGGTTGTAGGAGTAGGTCTGCTTTGCGAGACCGAAACCACAACCATATGAACCTCATAGGACCACCTTAGTAAGATGACTCTTCTGAGCTTCGCTGAACCAAGAGTGTAGAAGTGTAGGTTTGTTTTGCAATACCTAAGCTGTAACCCTAAATAGGACCAGCCTAGTAGGTTGTTTCCATGATCCAGTGATCCAAAGTTGCAGCAAGAATAGGTTCCCATAAGAACTTCCATCTTTAACCTGTATACCGTAAGGATTATATCCATATCCCATTAAGAATTCCCTACCCTATATGAAACCTTGATACATTAGGGTAGTACCGATGATAGGTGCACCCGAGTAAATCAGGAAAGGTATGGAACCTCTTGGAGAGACACTTATTTGATTGCACAGTTGACTTTTGTCACTATATGAAACAAATGCTGTTAGTTATACACTTGATACGACTTGTGTCGTTACATGAGACAACTGGAGCATTAATTACTAGGAATGTTAGAGACCAACACTGTGTACATATATCAGGACTTAAATCCTGGAGAGACACTTATCTGATTGCAACAGTTGACTTTTGTCGCTATGTGAAACAACTGCTGTTAGTTATACACTTGATACGACTTGTGTCGTTACATGAGACAACTATTATGATGATACTTGCTTATATGCCTTATTTGTAGGATGATACATGTTGGGAATTTAGTGGTAAGATAGTAACCATGATGCCTTTTTGTTTGCTCTGCTCCCTAGGATAGTATGTACCTGAATGCTCATTTATTGCTTGATTTGTGGAAACTAACTTAGAGACAATTTTTGGGGTTAACAGGAATGTTGGCATAATTTGAATCTAAGCGAGCTTAATTGCAGATGATGACCAAATGAGAACTTTAACTCAAGATCTAATTATGCAAAACTTGGAACTTATGATGGGAATGACTAGAATGACAGTGTAAGGTAAATTGACGATTACGGGTGCACACGTAATGGTGAATTTACAGGTACACTTGAATTCTGGTGGGCCCTGTCATGTAAACTAATATCAAAGTACAACACTCAAGAAACAAATAAATACAAGTTATAAACACGAATGTCCAACATATACCAAATGAATATATATACATTCCCAAAACTTTCGTGCTGAACGAAGACATTTGACACTTGAAGAGCTACCAAGGACGACATTGTAGTAACTATTCTTTTTCTTCACCTTCTCTTTTCTTTTGTTCTGCTACCCTATTGGGTTATAATGATGCAATTATCTGACTTAAGGGATCATCAAATGTTCCTTCTCAAGCTCAACCAGCCTCGCGCTGAGAGTACGGTACTTCACCTAAGTTATGTGGGTACTTTAGCAAAATTGTTCATTCTTTTTGTGATGCCCAAGGATTTCTTCCTACCTATTACAGAATTCGTTTCAACTTTGTCGGTATCGTAAAGGACTCCCTAACACATACTCTACAACCGAGAATGGATAGGAGTAATGGACTGTCGAGAAGCACGTCATGTGGTCAATGACATAGAAGACTTGTCACTTCTTTCTTCCTTATTAGACATCACTTCATAGGACATTCTAGACTCTAGAATTCCTTTATCAATTTCTTAAAAATCTTTGATAACTGATTACTTGATGCCTATTCGACGTCATAGAACCACTTAATCCAAAAGAAGATTCTTAATATCAGCTCCGATAATAATTAACAATCACCTTTCATAGCACCAGTTGTTGTGAAATCCTTCATCATCAGCAAACCGTTAGTTACCTACCAACGATCCTTGCCTGCCGCATAAGTTGAATTATTTTGACCATGCTTTTAACTGGCTGTGTTGTTGGTAAAGTTCTGAGCACCAGAATAAATAGGAAATGAAACCTCCTTCTAAAACCCAGACTCTGCGGAGATAAAGATCCAAGTGCCAGGGTTAAGTGCCGAGAAAAGCTAACCTTTGAGATTCAAGACAAAAATCTAAACTTACAACTTATTTGGATCCCCGAATTTCATTCACCCTCTGTTCTTGATCTATTCTCCTAACGAGTAGTGCTACACACTTTAAGCCCTCTAGCATAACCCTCATCTTTGGAAACGCGTGATAGCCGATGCGGAAAACTTTAAAACCTTGTAAGTCATCTCTACTCGGAGATCCCTACTATTTGAGTGATAAGTTCGTGATTCGAGCGCAAAGATCTGAAGTAGAATACGATCTCGAAGTATACGATACGTTATTAGAGTGGTAGTTAACCTTCTTGTGCTAGCGAGCATCTTGATGAAGTCCTAAACTTGTTCGAATCGATACGGTCGATAATAATGAAGAATTCATGGGAAGAACTCATGATCGAACTTAAAGGATGTTATTGCTCTAAGAGATGTATTAAGAAGCATAGAAGATCAGCTACAAGAAACCTCATGTGTTAAATCACTTGAGATCCAACTACAACGAAGTGATAGACATGCAGCAGATTGTGGACAAAGAAAGTCTGCATAATCATCCCCGATCGTAAGCGTTAGTGTTATTCCTCTTTAAATCTTTAAACCTCTCCTAGAGTGACTCTCTAATACCTTACCCTAGAACGCTCCATAACGTCAGCAATTCGAGCAAAAGTCTTACCCTCATATCTTGTTGGGACAATCGATATGATTATAAAGGATTGGAATCTAAACAGAGTTACTTGCTTCATGAATAGACCCTCTACAGGGCACAGTTACCTTGTAGAATATGGACCGAGGAAGAGGTCATGTAGAAAGTTGACCTTAATTGGGAAACACTATGAAGGAACTAGTGGAAACGATTGCAGCAATTCTGTAGCCTGAGACAACAGTTGAGGTTGCTGTTAAGTAAATTGAGTCGGAGAATTGAAGTAATATATGTATAGAGGTGCTGGACTTGAAACTTATATTAAGGAGCTCGTGAAGGGAAGGCGAATCCGAGAGCTGTTAGATAAACGGATCATAAGGCATAGGGTGTCACCTTGAAGAACCCCGATACATTATGTGGGGAGAAGAATGGAATGCTCCTAATATGGATAGACTATCAAGAGTTGAATAAAGTTACCTAGAAGAAGCAATACCCCTTCCTAGAATTGTTAACCTGCTTAATCGGTTGCAAGAGACTACTTACACCTTAAAAGTAACAGCCAAGAATGTAAGTGAAACGATGGTACAAGGCAATCTCCTAGCCTTGTGAGTGACCTATCTTCTCCATTCTTATCAGTCGGGAAAACTTTCTACTCTTGACTTGGCTAGAACAAGTACGCTAATTCTAGATATTAATTTGCACTCTTGAGGAAACCAAATCTTTATTGATCTGAAGTCTTCAATCTATGACATCTTATGACCTATTACCTCATGATTCTAAGGAGTTACTAGTGACATATAGCCAACTTGGCTATTACGACAAATTGAAGTCATTCACACCAGCATCTGGTTCTTCACAATCTTTCATAAGATTCTCCGTGAGGATGGTATACCGCCGAGAGTTTGGTGTTCGTTTCCTTGCTAGATTTATCTAGCAGAACGGTGTAGCGAACCATAATGGAACACCTTTTCTTGTCAAAATCTGTACAAATATCAACTAATCGAGTACTGAATCCAAATATCTAAGCATGAAACAACTCACTAGTTTTGACAAGCATGTTCAAACATCATAATATTTACTTGAATCTAAACAAACCCAATTATTCGATACATAACCGACAACATTCATCCTGGAATGCTCAGCTGAACAGCTTTAAATTCTTAAGACTCATATTATGAGTGTATTACACTCGGATACAATGTTAGCGATACTAAAATTTCGAGCACGAAATTTCTAAAAGGTGGGGAGAATGTAACACCCCTGAAATCTAGCCCAATTAGAAAGCCTAATGTAATATAGGACCCAATAAAGGTCCGGATTGATTTGGGCCTACCAAAGAAATCTTGCAAAACGAAACTAGCCTTTTAGGCCCAATAAGCCCAATAAGGGCCCGAACATATAAACAAGGCCCATTTAAGGCCCAAATGCACGTTTACGAACTAATCGAATGAGAAACCATGAAACAATGAATTCTTACGTGATTTGAGACAACTATGAAAAAGATCCAAACTGAAAACAGATTCAGAACCTATACCGGGTAAAATCCGGCAATTTAACGTGTACTAACATCTGAATTTCCACCAGAATTCCTTATAATGACTTGTTATTCAATATTAAATCCTTGTTAATGCTAATAATATCATAAATAATGCTTGTTGAAAGATTTTTCATCAATCAAGCATAATCAACAGAAATTCGTAAGCGAAACGCGAAAACCGGTTTTCACCGGCACCTAACTGACGTCTGTTATGACGACCGAGTCTCGTAACTCCGTAAATATTTATCAAATCATTGTTTACTATCATAACATATCAAATTTGATGAATGGTATGTTGTCCGGAATAACTGCGTTCCGAAATGCATCCGTGACGCGAACCGGGTTACGATCAGGTCAGACCCGAGAACTCGTCAGATATGGCTTTAACGCGACTAACATGGGAAGTTAACGCGCAAAATATCGTTTAATACATAATTGCATGCATTTAGATGTCAAGATAATAATAAAAGCGCTCGTTCGAGGAAAACGCGTAAACCGATAACGTGTCGATTTCACGGTATCGTTTAACTATTCGGCATGTTCTAAATACGATAAAAATATTAATCTCAGAATATTTATAACGTCTTCTATAACGGAAACTAACGCGAAACAAATTTTAACGTTACGAGAAATTTAATCAAGCGTGTCCGACCCATTAACGAACCCATTCCTTAACCCTAGTATATAAGCCCCTTAATTCTCCATTTTAGGGTTTTAAAACCAAATCTGAGAAAGAGAAAGAGAGGGCAGCCGCGATCTCTCCCCCCCCATTCGAACTCCGGCCGGTTTTCCGGCCACCGGTGACGGCCTCCGGCGAGTGGAGGCGAGTGACACCTCTCCTTCGACTCCCCTCGACCCCCTGAGTTCGATAGAGGTGACAATTTCGCTCAAATCATAGAAAGATGGCGTGAATCGAGGGTAGTGGTGATGGTTACAGGCGGGTTTTGGAGGTAGAAATGGTGGCGTCGATCCACGCTAGGGAAGCGGCGATGGTTGTGTGGTGGTGCGACATTAGCAGTCGCGTGACCTGGCTAGGGGTGTCGATGATATATGGTGATTTGGGGGTTCTGCCGGCTGAGAGACTACGCTGTGCCGACGGTGGTGTTGGTGGTTGTCGATGGTGACCGAAGGTGGCGAGTTGTAGCAGCAGTGGTGTTGTCGTGGTGTTCCCTCACCACCGGGACGACAACGGAGGTCGCGAAGGAAAGGGGGCACCCGAAGGTGTCCCAGACCGCCCCTACTGTCTCTCTTTCTCGGTAAGGTACCTCTAGAACCGATGTAGTTCATTCGTCTGTTGATTTCTTGAACTACATACTGCAAATCAGTGAGATCTTGGGTTGCATGTGTAGATCTGTACCAGATCGGGGCCCCGGAAGTGGCGGTTGTGGTGGTGGCAGCTGTGATTGTGGGCTGTGGTTTATGGCTGTGAATGTTACCGGCCGATGGTGATGATTGTGGCTACGGTCGCGTGTTGGTGGTCGATATTGGTTAATGTTAGGCAGCAGTGATGTAGATGTGGTTGTGATTTGGGGCTGCATGTGGCTGGTGTTTGGGCGATGGTTGTAAAACAGCAAGTAATGGTAAGGTGAATCGGTGATTTTGCTTGTGTTGTTGTTGGTTTTGGTGATGATGGCGGCTGTTGATGATGATTAATGGTGGTTTGTGGTGGTTGCAACTGTTCAAGGTGAATTACAGTCGTATGATGTTGTTTTTGTGGTTGCATGTTGGGTTCTAGACTAGATCAATAGGATTTGGTTATGTTGATGGTAGTGTACTAGTGTGCATGTCGACTGTGGTCATATTATCGTTGGTTGTGGATAATGATTATGGCTCCGATGGTTAGTGGTGGTCGATGTCGACTGTCATGGTATGGCTGTGATGGTGGTTGTGGTTACGTAGGCTGACAAAGTGGTTGTTTTGATAGTGGTTGTGGTATTGGTTGATAGATGGTGATAAGTGAATTTTGGGTGTGGTTGTCGGTGAGGATTCTAGCCAGCTAGGAGGTTCTAGCAATGACAAAGTGGTTCATGGTGGACAGTGGCTGTATATGGTGAATGGTGATGGTTAAACCTTGGTCAAAGCTGGTCAAACATGGTCAACGGGCAGTCAACGGAACGAGAACGCAATTAAATCCCGTCGTAAACGAGTGGGTTAGAATACATAACCGAGTGGAAGGTAACATCGCACGCGCAACGCATTGAAATTTAAATTATAAACTGCATACGTGTTATTTGAGCTCTAATTACTTAAAGGATTAAATTATAAAATACGTGAATTATAAACGAAAATGAATATTTAGGTTAACCGACATCTACACGTTTTATTTAAGATATAGGACCTAAAACAACATAATGATCTATCATCTCGTTGTTATTAATAGTTAGTCATCTCATTGTATTTTTGAAATAGATATTAATTGTAACACCCTTTTTATATAAAATATCGTTAACTATCATCAATAATTGGATTAGTTAGCGTCAAACAAGTTAACTAATATGATGGGAATGTGAACATTATAAACGTTGTTTGAAACATTATCGTTAATGCGATTTATTTTTAAAGATTTGGAACCCATAATATAAATTGGTTTTTCTACATTATTTAAATTAAGACTCAATTCTTGATTAAATGCATTAGTTAACCTAATGTACACAAATTAACTCATGACACTTAACAAATACACAAGGAGCTAAGATACATTAAGGATATTAATCACCAACTTAAATATAACTAAAGAGCTCAACTGCACGCGTGTAATAACATCGTGCTAATTCTAAACGTGAATCTTATATGTTTTAGTTAGGATTGCTTTGTTGGTGATGATCACTTTTCTTTATCAAGCTCTGAATTTGTTTAAGGATACAAGGTGAGTTCTCGTGTCCCCTTTTTATTTTAAGTTTTGGGGATGAAGCATGCTCTATTTTTATTTTAAAGCTGAAACTATTATTTTGTGATATAAAATGCTTATGTTGTGGCCTCTGTTGTTACCTGCTGACACATGAATCACAGTCATTAATTCTTTTGTGAACCGCTTGATTATATGGATAGATCTATTTGGGGAATCCCCCACACACAGTGGCTCCCGCTACAGGGAGGCACCCCTACTGGAGATCCGAAAGGGTCGTTGTGGCATGTGACAAGTTTTGTAAGAAACAAACGTGGACCTTACGGGCAGGTACGGATCCACATGCTAACAGGCTCAGCTTCTCCCTGCGGGGTTAACCGGTATAACATAACTTTAGAAGAGGCAAGCCGGGACTGAGTGCAGGGTTGATTGTGATCCCACGACATATATACTAAATATAATACTTTGATATACGAACTTTATGAGACTCTTTTATTTTTCTTTCTGAAACAAAACCACTTGAACTCACCAACTTTTTAGTTGACACTTTTTCTTTTTGAGCATGTCTTCAGGTACAGCTAGGGAGAATAGTTGAGCTATAGAAGTTACCTAAATCCGAAGCAAGATATGTGAATAGAGATTAAAGACACAAGGGTTGAGCCTAGAAGCCTTAGTTGCTGAAGTTTCAAGAAATATTTTACCGAGAGATTGATCACGACACCTATAGATTGTAGGATGAAGCACATTGTGAATTGGAAACAAAGCCAATACTTTAATGTAAATACCATGTGACACCTTGTAATATACCATTTAGTTTCCGCTGCATTTTGGTTATTGTTTACTAATCGTTACGTCCCGCCTCTCTGGGCCCGGGGTGTGACAGATTGGTATCAGAGCCAAAGGTTGTAGGAGTAGGTCTGCTTTGCGAGACCGAAACCACAACCATATGAACCTCATAGGACCACCTTAGTAAGATGACTCTTCTGAGCTTCGCTGAACCAAGAGTGTAGAAGTGTAGGTTTGTTTTGCAATACCTAAGCTGTAACCCTAAATAGGACCAGCCTAGTAGGTTGTTTCCATGATCCAGTGATCCAAAGTTGCAGCAAGAATAGGTTCCCATAAGAACTTCCATCTTTAACCTGTATACCGTAAGGATTATATCCATATCCCATTAAGAATTCCCTACCCTATATGAAACCTTGATACATTAGGGTAGTACCGATGATAGGTGCACCCGAGTAAATCAGGAAAGGTATGGAACCTCTTGGAGAGACACTTATTTGATTGCACAGTTGACTTTTGTCACTATATGAAACAAATGCTGTTAGTTATACACTTGATACGACTTGTGTCGTTACATGAGACAACTGGAGCATTAATTACTAGGAATGTTAGAGACCAACACTGTGTACATATATCAGGACTTAAATCCTGGAGAGACACTTATCTGATTGCAACAGTTGACTTTTGTCGCTATGTGAAACAACTGCTGTTAGTTATACACTTGATACGACTTGTGTCGTTACATGAGACAACTATTATGATGATACTTGCTTATATGCCTTATTTGTAGGATGATACATGTTGGGAATTTAGTGGTAAGATAGTAACCATGATGCCTTTTTGTTTGCTCTGCTCCCTAGGATAGTATGTACCTGAATGCTCATTTATTGCTTGATTTGTGGAAACTAACTTAGAGACAATTTTTGGGGTTAACAGGAATGTTGGCATAATTTGAATCTAAGCGAGCTTAATTGCAGATGATGACCAAATGAGAACTTTAACTCAAGATCTAATTATGCAAAACTTGGAACTTATGATGGGAATGACTAGAATGACAGTGTAAGGTAAATTGACGATTACGGGTGCACACGTAATGGTGAATTTACAGGTACACTTGAATTCTGGTGGGCCCTGTCATGTAAACTAATATCAAAGTACAACACTCAAGAAACAAATAAATACAAGTTATAAACACGAATGTCCAACATATACCAAATGAATATATATACATTCCCAAAACTTTCGTGCTGAACGAAGACATTTGACACTTGAAGAGCTACCAAGGACGACATTGTAGTAACTATTCTTTTTCTTCACCTTCTCTTTTCTTTTGTTCTGCTACCCTATTGGGTTATAATGATGCAATTATCTGACTTAAGGGATCATCAAATGTTCCTTCTCAAGCTCAACCAGCCTCGCGCTGAGAGTACGGTACTTCACCTAAGTTATGTGGGTACTTTAGCAAAATTGTTCATTCTTTTTGTGATGCCCAAGGATTTCTTCCTACCTATTACAGAATTCGTTTCAACTTTGTCGGTATCGTAAAGGACTCCCCTTTTTATTTTAAGTTTTGGGGATGAAGCATGCTCTATTTTTATTTTAAAGCTGAAACTATTATTTTGTGATATAAAATGCTTATGTTGTGGCCTCTGTTGTTACCTGCTGACACATGAATCACAGTCATTAATTCTTTTGTGAACCGCTTGATTATATGGATAGATCTATTTGGGGAATCCCCCACACACAGTGGCTCCCGCTACAGGGAGGCACCCCCACTGGAGATCCGAAAGGGTCGTTGTGGCATGTGACAAGTTTTGTAAGAAACAAACGTGGACCTTACGGGCAGGTACGGATCCACATGCTAACAGGCTTAGCTTCTCCCTGCGGGGTTAACCGGTATAACATAACTTTAGAAGAGGCAAGCCGGGACTGAGTGCAGGGTTGATTGTGATCCCACGACATATATACTAAATATAATACTTTGATATACGAACTTTATGAGACTCTTTTATTTTTCTTTCTGAAACAAAACCACTTGAACTCACCAACTTTTTAGTTGACACTTTTTCTTTTGAGCATGTCTTCAGGTACAGCTAGGGAGAATAGTTGAGCTATAGAAGTTACCTAAATCCGAAGCAAGATATGTGAATAGAGATTAAAGACACAAGGGTTGAGCCTAGAAGCCTTAGTTGCTGAAGTTTCAAGAAATATTTTACCGAGAGATTGATCACGACACCTATAGATTGTAGGATGAAGCACATTGTGAATTGGAAACAAAGCCAATACTTTAATGTAAATACCATGTGACACCTTGTAATATACCATTTAGTTTCCGCTTCATTTTGGTTATTGTTTACTAATCGTTACGTCCCGCCTCTCTGGGCCCGGGGTGTGACATCTTCTTGGAGAAGAGATGGACCAATGTCTTCTAACCTCTTCTTACCTCTTCTCATTTCAACCCTAAATACCCACTCTCCCCACAACACCCTCCCCATAACAAAACCTCTGCTCCTCGTGACCTCTGCTCCTCGTGACCTCCCCCTTTCGCGACCTCCCCCTTTCGCGACCTCCCCCTTTCGCGACCTCCCCCTTTCGCGACCGTCGCCACTCCCCCGTCGCCACTCCCCCTTTCGCGACCTCCCCCTTTCGCCACCGTCGCCACTCCCCCGTCGCCACTCCCCCTTTCGCCAACCCCTTTCGCCACTCCCCCGTCGCCACTCCCCCGTCGCCAACCCCTTTCACTGATTCGTTGATTCGTTGATTGTAAAGTGTAATTTTCAGTTTGTAGGTCTGTGAATTGGGATTTTTTTGAGCAATTGAGGGATGATTTCGATCTTGAAGATGATTGGGGGTGATTTGGTGTGGGTTTAATTGGGTATTACGTATCTACTTGCTTGAATTTGGTTATAATATCATCTGTATATGTATACAGACAAGGAGTTTATAGAGGTGTATGTTTGTCTCGCATCTCGATCTTATCTTCTTATGATAATAATGAGGGGTTGGCATCTAAGGTCCTTTAAGTATTATGTGATTTACAATTTCAATTTATTTCAGCAGTCTGCAGACATTACAAAACAAACAGTCTTCTTAATACAGGCTGCAGAGGTTTGGTCCACCTCTTCTCCTACAGATGTCTGCAGATGTGGTTTGCAAACTGCAGACGTTTTACCTCTTCAGAAACAAACAACACCTAAGTAACCAACTAAACATGTTTTTGTGATTTTGTTAGGGTAGGGTAGAGTAGCGTATTAGCATTAACATTGTTTCTAAGACAGATTCATATGGAATCAGACAAGCATAAACTCAATTACTTGGAACTTTTATATATATATTAAAATGGAAACTAACATATTTACATATCATAGTTTCTCATTCATCTGAGACTTCTAAGTTCTAACTGGGAATCATGCTTGATCTGATATGTAACACATATTGATTTTGAACATCAGGCGGTGCAGCCACGACGATTGTCAGTATACTTGTCCACTTAAATCCATACACAGACTTTTGACACATATTTGTGATGTATTAGGTTATATTATTTCAACTAACATTTGTGGATCCCAAGCTTATATGGTAATCAACATTCCTCAGGAGACTATTGAGCGGTCTACGGGTATTTTGACAAGAAGAGACTATTCGTAGAGCTTTCAAAGAGAAGCCAAGCCTCAGGTCCGTGCCATCGCACAGCAGAGAGGTGGCAAACAACAATGAATTCTAGAATATCTAGGTTATGCTTATTCTCATATCAGTACCATCGCACAACAGAGAGGCACACAACCTATCTTCTTGTTAGTGCATCTTTAACTTTTCTTTTGCACAAAACGCACCAACAACATTTGTTATCAGCTTGATTGCATTTATTTTCATTTTTTTCATGCTTTGCTCTTCTTGTGGTCATCCTCACACTTTTAGTTTAAATTGAGTTCACCAATGATGCTCTTCTTGGAAATAACTGATTGTGTTAACCAGTGATAAGATGGGAACCCACAGTCGGTTGAACAGATTAGTTTAAATTGAGTTCACCAATAATGCCTACTAGTCTATTGTGTTGAATCTACCGACACATCGTATAGTGAACTAGCACCTCCCTAGATCGACTTTCTCCGTGTAGTTACAGTTACAAACAAGCGTACAATCATTTTCCCAATTTGCTAGACTTAGAATTCTCTGACTTACAATTTTCTGCGATTTAATTAAACTAAAATTGTAAAAATTGCAAATCTTTTTGTTGTTCCAAGTAACTAGACTCCTGTGTACTATCACTTTCCATAGTGTTGAAACATAGTCTTATCTTTGTTGTTTTTGCCTTTTTAGCTTATCTGCCCTCCCCCCCCCCCGCCTTTTTTTAAGTAAATAAATACTGAAAGTAAACTAATCTCCCCCTAAAATTCTAAAACAAAAAATCTTTTTGTGTTTTTGGAATTTTATAAGACAAGGAAGTTAAAACAAATAAAATAAAAGAAAATTGTAAAACTAAACAAGTGTCTGACTAAGCATCTGTGTCTTCTTGTGTCACTTTTCTTTTTCACGCCGTTGACCTCTAATAGGTAGAAAAATCTGGGTTTATCAAATGGTTTGGTGTAGAGGTCGGCGCGTTGAAAATCCATGTTTATTTTAACCACATCAATTAATTGTTTTTCATAGCAATCGCGTATGAAATGATACTTTATGCTGATGTGTTTTATTTTAGGGTGTTGAATAGGATTTTTAGTTACAGCTATGGCAGCAGAGTTATCAACATATATAGGGGTGTTAGAAAATTGCAAACCGTAGTCCCGCATTTGCTGTTGGATCCAGATGATCTGAGAGCAGCAACTTGCAGCAGCAACGTATTCAGCTTCACAGGTTGATAAGGCAACCGAGGTCTGCTTCTTGCATTGCTAGGTGACTAAATGCCTTCCATAGAACTGACACCCTGCTGATGTTGACTTGAAGTTTATCTTCCAGCCGCCCTGGTCTGAATCACTATACGCAGTTAGCTCAAAGTCATCATCATGAGGATACCACAACCCAGTGTTGGAGTACACTTCAGATAAAGAAAAATCCTTTTCACCCCTATCAGATGATTTACTTTCGGTTTGGCTTGATATCTTGAGCACAGACATGTGGCATACATGATATCTGGACGTGAGGCAGTGAGATACATAAGAGATCCGATCATCCCACGATACATAGTGGCATCCACCAAATCCCCATTCTCATCAGGTGCCACATCATGATTTGTAGCGAGTGGGGTACCGGCAGCAGTGAAATTTTCCTTATCAAATCGACTAAGAATGTCTCCGACATACTTAGTCTGATGCAGAAAAATACCGGTAGGTGTTTGATCCACCTGTAATCCCAAGAAGAACTTCATCTCTCCCACGGCACTCATTTCAAATCTTGCCTTCATCACAGATTCGAATTCTTGACATAGATCTTCGTTTCGTGAACCGAAGATAATGTCATCCACTTATATTTGTACCATCAGTAAATCTCCGTCGCTCTCTTTGATGAACAACGTGCAGTCAATCACACCCCTGCGGAACCCGTGTTTCAGCAGGTGGGTGGAGAGCTTTTCATACCACACTCGAGGAGAATGATGTAGCCCATACAGAGCCTTATCCAACTTATAGACCCTGTCCCGATGATAAGGATCTTCGAATCCTTCAGGTTGATTGACGTAGACCTCTTCATGGATTTGCTCGTGTAGGAATACACTGTTTACATATAGTTGATATACTTTAATCTTCATATACGATGCATAGGCTAGGAAGATACAGATTGTTTCCATTCTAGCCACGGGTGCAAACACATCATTATAGTCGACTCCCTTGACTTGTCTGAAGCCTTGAACAACTAGACGTGCCTTGTTTCTAATAACAACACCTTGGTCATCCTTCTTGCAGCGTTGCACCCATTTGGTGCCAATCACATTCACACCTTTGGGCTTGTCAACGAGTGTCCACACTCCAAGCTTCTTGAACTGTAGCAGCTCTTCTTGCATAGCGTTGACCTAGGCCTCATCCTTCAGGGCATCGCTTACGTGTTTGCGCTCGACTTGAGAAACAAAACATTTGAAAGCCCCGTCATTCACGTAGCCCTTTTCCATAATTTCAGCATAATCAGCAGAGTATAGCTGATTTCTCGTCTGCACGCCAGAATGAAGATCCCTAATGATAGCCTCCGAGGGATGATTCACACTGATCCTAGTCACAGTTGTTGTAGGAACGACAACTTCAGTATCCAGATTTGTGATGGTAGGTTCAGTATCCGGATTCCCTGATGCATGTTCAGTAGCTGATGAGCTTCCTTCTTGACTAACGTTATGCTCATTGGGTGTCTCAGCTGCTTCTTCATC
This sequence comes from Flaveria linearis, assembly GCA_024085815.1. Taxonomy (NCBI): domain Eukaryota; kingdom Viridiplantae; phylum Streptophyta; class Magnoliopsida; order Asterales; family Asteraceae; genus Flaveria; species Flaveria linearis. The sequence continues at coordinate 52,283,917 of CM044008.1, read as the reverse complement.
ATCTGATGACTCATCACTCTCGTCCTGAGCAACTGTTGAAGATCCCGAAGCACCGCTAGCCGGTGTCACATTGCTGGTATTCAGATTTGGTGTATTTAGGACATCGTACATCATCTGAGCAACAATCTCTTCATCTGAATCTATCTGAGGAAGGTCGAATGATTTGAAAAAGCCATCATAGTCGAAGAATGACCACGGACCTTTTCCAGCAGGGGGATGGTGAATCGTTGCACATCGACATTGCACCATACTTCTACCTGACATGTTGAATTGTTATAAACTCATTTGTCTGGTATGCTGTATCCAAGAAAGATCCCCTGATCTGCTTTCTCGCTGAACTTGCCCTCAGGAGTTTTCTTCAGTAACGTGCATGGAGCTTCGAATGGTTCCAGATACTCCAGGTTAGGTTTGCACTTTTGAAGCAACTCATAGCAAGTCTTTCCATGCCGCTTAACTACTAACACACGATTAAGTGTGTAGCATGCATTGGCAACCGCTTCATTCCAGAACTGTACTGGAAGCTTTGAATCTGCCAACATAGTCCCTGCAGTCTTGATCAAGCTCCTATTGTTCCGTTCAGCAACTCCATTCATCTGTGGCGTGTATGTAGAGGTGAACTGATGAACAATTCCTTTTTCTTTGCAGAAAGCATCCATCCACTGATTCCTGAACTCAGATCCATTTTCTGAACGTACTTTCCTCACCTTCAGATTATGGAGGGACTCCATGTAGTGATGAGCACCTTGAACGACTCAAAGGTTTCTGACTTAGCTTGCAAAAACATCACCCAGGGGAAACGTGAGTAGTCATCCGTGACTACAAAGCAGCACCAGTCTCCCGCGATACTCTTTGTGCTGACAAGACCAAATAGATCCGTATGTAGTAGCTCCAGTGGCATCTCGATAGAGTTAACATGCTTGGTCTTGTGAGATTCCCTGGTCTGCTTTCCCTTCTTACACGATACACAAAAATCTGGAAGTTTGAAGTTCTTTATAGTAACTCCCTCAACTAGGTTGTTATGAAAAAGATGATTCATCTTCCTATGATTTATGTGTCCCATTCTTTCGTGCCATGAGATGGACTCCTTCTCTGTTGCTTTTGGTAAAAAGCACTGAACAGTAGACTCAGTAGTAGAAGCATTTGACATGTCCAAGACGTACAGATCGTTGTACTTTGATGCTGACATTAAGACCTGCTCCTCAGGAATGTCCATCTCCTTCTCTAGAATGTAACACTTCTGATTGTCAAACATCATTTTGAAGCCCTTGTCACATATCTGAGAAACTGAAAGCAAATTGTTTTGTAGTTGTTGAACATAATTCACTTTATCAAACTTTACCTGTCCATTACCTACTTCTCCTTGTGCGGTAATGTATCCTCCTTTGTTTCCAGCGAAAGAAACGTGTCCCCCTTTAATTTGTTTGACTTTGAAAAGGAGAGACTGATTTCCCATCATGTGCCTGGATGCTCCGCTATCTACTATCCATGTGTTGGTAGAAGCACTATAGCGGACAACCTGCACATAATAGAAAATAATTAGTTAAGGAGGGGGACCCAAGCCTTGACTGGCTTGGGTTTCCCAGAGGCATCACACGTCATAAACTCAACCCACTGACCTTTAGCAGTTAGAGAGACCTCATCCTTCAACTTATCAACACTATCAGACAAATCAGAGGTTTTAGCTTTCCACAGACCATCCTTGTGTAAGGATTGTTTGTGGTAAACCGATGACTAATTTACTGTTTGAACTTTAGGTTTGTTTTCAAAAACAGGATTCACCTCAGGCATCACAGACTTGGTAGTGACTTGTCTGTGTTGGCTGTGGTGTTGGGGAGGGGTAAAAGACCTAGCAGGTGTTTTATACCTAACAGAAGTTTTAGATCTCTGTTTTGAAGAAAACTGTTTAACATCTTGATCTAGTTCAACTTTAATCCTAGGTGTCTGATAGCAAGGACAGTTCGAAGAGATGTGACCTCTTTGTCCACAAGTATAACATGATCTCCTCTCAATAGGACTAGGAGATCTCTTGTGGGGTGGGGAGCATACTTCAGGTATGGGCTTTTTTGTCTCAACCTTTTGATTTTCACCTTCTTTGACAAATTTCACTTGTTTAACATTATGATTACTTTGTCTTTTGAGATGATTGTTATCTTGCTTAACCGATTTAGACTGAGTGGTTTTTGAAGTCTTAGGTTGCATGACATCAGATTTTGAACCCAAACCAAGAGATGCTTGAACACCTCTTCCACCCTGTTCTCAATGATGGTTTTATCCGTTGTGCCTGAAGTTGATGTGTTCTGATCAGCAACCGGAGGAGCAGGTTTAACTGCAGTGTCCGGATCACTGACCAGAGGAGTAGTCACCATATGGTCCTTGACGGGATTATTATTAACAGGTCTCTGTTTGGTGTTCAGGAGGATCTCATGTGATGGAGGCACAACTTTATAACCCAGCCCTTCCCCGTTGTTTCTTTCTTTAACCAAGTTTTTCAAGATGTGAGAGGAACTAGCTAAACTATGTAGTTTTTGCTTTAAGGATTCATTTTCAACTTGTAAAACAGCTCTGTCCTTTTTAGTTTCCTTAATTGTTTTTAAATAATACTTTATGTCATTTTCTTGGTTGAAACCAACAACTTCAGTCTGCTTTAATTGTTTTCTTAGCAATTCAATTTTCTGCTTAAAACTGCTTTCATTTAGCTTTAATATACGATTTGCTTCAGTGCACAGTTTTATGTCATTTACTAAGTTATCATTATGTTCTAATTACCTAGCAAATTTCAGATCAATTCTTTCCCTAAACTTATCACATTCCACACATGCATGTTTATCAAAGAGATCATCTTTCGATTCTACCTATGCAAATGTAGAAGTGCCCGCCATGAAAGCAGCTTGGGGTTCCTGGTGTGCTGCAGATTCTGCATTTAGTTCATCCTCCAAGAGTTGATCCATAGCAGCCAAAGTCTCATCCACATCAGCAGTATCAAGCTCAACTGAGTTCTCCCCCTCACTCGCTGAGTCTTCGTTGAGATCTTCAACAGATGCAATGTTAGCCTCACCATCAGATAAGAAACGGAAGGACCAGTCTTGTCCTTCATCACCTTGTGCTACCATTGCCTTTGATTCATGGCTGGTTGATGTTGGCTTTGGAGTCTTGTCTTTATCCGGCCTGTTAAATGATGAAAACGGGTTGCCATTGCCGGTCTTCTTCGGTTTGACACACTCCGGCTTGAAATGGCCTTTTTCACCGCAGTTGAAACAGGTGACTTTAGACTTGTCGAATTCAAACGTTGTATCCTTTGTAGCCACCAGGTTCTGTCCCGTCTATTTAACAAAATTCTTTGTTCTACGCGTAGCACTAGCGAGAGCCCATATTATATCCATCCCTTCAAGCTCAGTTTCATCAACATGCACATAATCTTCATCTGCTAGATGGCAATTTCCAATATTACCTACAACTAACCCATCATAAGAATGTACTACAGCAGCTACTAGATCCATATGCTCCTTAGCAACTTCAACAGTTACGTTGCTCAAATTCTCTGTATTTAACTTCGTCGATTGAATTTCTGGAGCATTGAATTGGACAGTAGATGATCCACCTGATTCACAACTTGAGGAAGTACTTGGAATGCTTGCAGATGTGTTAGAAACGAAGGTGGTGTTTGTTTTTTAAGAAAACATCTTCCCCACCTCTTCATCTGCGCGCATGCAGATGCGGGAAGAGGTTTTGAGTGCACAGGCTGTTTGTTTTTTGGAAGACGTTTCATTAAAAAATATCTACACGAGGTCTTCTTGTTGCAGACATGGACTAGTGTCTTCAGGCGGGAAGACATTTCATCAAACCTCTTCTTCCTTCATACTTCTTCCTTCATAAAAATATTTTAACTCAAATTGCATCCATCTCCGCCATCGTTAATTACAAAGCTCCCTTCACTTTCTCCGTAAACACACACACGCAGAGTCCCTCAAACCCTCAAATTCCTTCAACAATGAAGCTCGACCACTGCCCCTCCACCACCGCCACCTCTCAAGACGCTCGTTCGCTCGTTCGCGAAACCCTCAGAATCTCCGCCAACCTCACCTCCTCTCCGCCGCCGTCCGTGGTGGCGCCCTCCGAAACTAGGGCGCACTAGGCCACCAGCTTTGGCCTTGTTGAGGACCACTACGTTGATGCCAGCTTGAGATTCATTTGCTATGAGGAGATCGATGGCCGTAGGTTTAAGTATGTCACCAGTAATGTTAATGATGGGAGAAGGTTCAGGAAGGGTTCGAATTGGATCCGTGCTGTTAGCTTGCAGTCGCGTCAAGCGCCTGTGCATGTCCGTTTTTGCGTTCTTTCTCTCTTTTCTACTCTCTTCTTGGTGCACACATCGAGAGTTTTATGAAATTAGGATTTCAATTTGGTTTCTTTTGTTTACTTTGACCTGCAATATACATGATATTTATATTAATTTTAACTTAACCGAGTCATATGATCTCTGAGTTGTGTGGTTATACTGATTGTGATCTGAAACATTGATCTAAAATATACATATAAAAACAAACAGTCTTTTTCTTGCAGACTGCAGATGTTTGGTCCACCTCTTCTGCTGCAGATGTCTGCAGATGTGGTCCGCAGACCGCAGACATTTTCCTGCAGAAAAAACAAACAGCACCGAAATCCGTTTGCCAAGGTGCACTCGAAGACGCTGTAGTAGGAGTCACATTGTAGAGAGAAGGATTCTGAGTGTAGTTACCCTTCTTAGACTTATACTTATTTCGAACCTCTTCCTCCCTCAACTTTAGAATAAAGTCGTTTATGTCCAAAGTCTCCAACACAGCATTATGTCTCAAAGTGGAAACAAATGAATCCCACTTACCAGGTAACCCATCAGCCAAGCTTGCCACCTTGTCTTCCATAGACGTTTTAACCCCATGAGTGTGTAGTTCACTCATCAGATGATAGAATCGGTCGATCGCATCGTCCAAACTTTCATTCCTAATAGACGAGAAGTTATCAAATTCTTTCTTCAATGCTTTCGCCTTCAGAGACTTAAGTGTTGCATTTCCTTTATATCGCTTCTCAAGAGCCTCCCATAACATTTTGCACCGCTTGTGTTCTGAGAACTGATGGAAGATGTCTTTAGGAATGGACTGTGTCAACAATGCGTAGGCTTTCTTCTTAGCATTATATGCAGTCTTTTGTGCCTCGGTCAAACCACTTAGTCTCAGTGGAACACCATCAGTTCCAACGGGCAAAGTGTAGCCAGTCTTAATAGTGTTCCAGAGGTTTGTGTCTACTCCATTCAGATGAATCTCAAACCGTTGCTTCTATTGAGGATAATCATCAAGAGACAGAAGCATTGGTGGTTTGTTATAATTCCTGATCTCATTCTCCAAGAGCAATAGATTCTGGATCCTGGAGTCCTTCCCTGCTGAGAGTGCAAATTTCTTTGTGTCCATAGTGAATTAGTCTTAAAACATGAAAAACCAACTGTGTATACGACTGGGGATGCAACTGGGGATGCGACTGGGGTACGACTGAGACTAAACTAGGTGATTGAGCTTAGTCATGCGACTGAACAGACGACTAGGACAGTTGTGCGAGTGAACAGACCGACTAGGCCAATCGTGCGGTTGAACAAGCGACTGGGCAAATCGTGCGATTAAGCTGAGCGAATGGAGTTCAGTCGTGCGATTGAGTCAATCGTGCGACTGAGACTGCTGACTTCGAAATTTTTCAAACTTTTCACGCAATTCGACCGAAAAACACAATGTTGAAAACGCTAGTTGGCTGAAACTCGAAAAAGATTAACTTTTGAACACCCCACTTGTAAAAATAGGATTTCAAAGCAGAAAGAACATATATTTTGAATAAAATCAAGAGCCAAAGCTCTGATACCAATTGTTAGGACCGTGTACGGACGGAGTACTAACTGATTCAACGTGAAACCAGATCAAATAGTGCGGAATCCTATTTGGTTGGCGATCCAATCAAGGAGAACGTTAATCCGATCAAAACTAACGATGAGAATACGTTAAGAATTGATTAGAATCGATCAGAAACGTTCTATGAAGTTGGAAGGGACTCTCTAGATGAACAGGAACGGCTAGGGTTGATAATTCTCGAAGTGTTTTGTTTTTCCACGAATTAAGTGGTATTTATAGGTTACAGCTCTCATTCGTACGACTGAGCCATGCGTATGGTTCCGTCGTGCGACTGAGTCGAACGATTGATTCGTTCGTACGACTGAGTCAGTCTTATGACTCAATCGTGCGATTGACTCAATCACCTGGTTCATTCATGCGACTGGCCCATTCACCAGGTTCAGTCGTGCGACTGGCCCATTCGTATGGTCCAGTCGTGCGACTGAATCATAAGACTTAGTTAAACATATTCCTGAACCTTTAATGATACAAAACTATGTCTAACAACCGTAAACCTATATAACATGTTCATATTAGCATGTAACAATCAATCATATAAATAGATATAACATTCAACGACCAATAAACATTCAAAGAAGAGCTTTCATTTCATATATCAAACATTACAGAACTGTTACAAAATGAAAGTCAATTACATTTGAACTCACTAGAACTAGAACTAGGGACATGTGTACAAACACTACACACATAAAACATGCATAAAATCAAAATTAAATCAGAATAAAAATCTAATATGTACAATAGAATCAATGTCTGTAGTGAGATCATATCAGTTAACATCAGCACATTAAAAGAAAATAAATTATGAATAGTCATAGAAAATGATTAAATCCTGATCAAGTGTGTTCCAGGTTAGTGATTTCATAGCAAAGGAGACACAAGATCCAAGGACATACAATGAATGTTTTTGACAAAAGAATCAGTTCACTTACTTTTTCAATTCCTGGATTGATTAGGGTTGAATTTGATATGACATGATGTGACTCACGCATAGACTTAGAGAGATCAACTATCATCAAGATATGCAATAAAGCACAGATTCTCAATTTATTACCTGACATATATTCATAACTAGAGTTCATGTTGAAAATTTAGTAGAGAATTATTATGGATAAACCATTTGATAAATTCTAATCATCCATTTGAATGGATTGTGCACATTGGCATATTTTTGCATCAAAGGAGAATATACAGGTCTGTAATCACTGACAACAAAGGATATCTCATACTTCAGGTCTATGATGACTCATAAAAGAGAAGTGAGATGATGCTTGTAACAGATCTCATGGTTATTCATATCACCACCAGGTGTGAGTGTTGTAACTTCATAAGCAATCAATCTAAAAGCTAATCCTACTCATTAGTACTAAGATGAACATAGATACATGCATAGATGATTTAGTTTAATCATAAGAATTTGCTTTTTAAGTGAATTAGCATGAGATTGTCTACACATCATATATCATTTTGTCAAAATTTACTGTCGAGTGAAATATGCAACTGATCTCACTAATGAACTATCATTTCTCATATATTGCAAAAACAGATTCATTCCTAAAACATGAATTAACAAAGAAAGGCTCTACTTTTATAGATTTTGTTTTTTAAAATTTTATCTTTGATTTTTGATTTTCTATTTTTGTATTTGGTTTTGTTTCAATAAAAAAACATGAACACACAAACTACAATTAGGGAATTAACTCTGACAGTGACTCTTGCTATGACCTGTTTTGGTAAGGGAGGGTTCTGATCATGTTAAGAATCGATGAATTAAAAAGCTCAAAAACTAGTTTTACACATGGTTAATAAGACCAATTGACTCTACCAAATATTCAAACCGTACTGGTAAGAAGGCTTTAATAAATAGGTCTGCCAACTGTTTTTCAGTTGCAATTTGAATCAGAATGATTAAACCTTTTTCCGAGTTATCTCTGCGAAAATGATATCACATTTCGATATGTTTTGTTTTTGAATGTTGGATAGGATTAGCTGTAACGAACATAGCAGCAGTGTTATCAATGTAAATTGGAGTTTTAAGAAAATTGAATCCATAATCCAGCAGTTGGTTTTGTAACTAAAGGATTTGAGAACATCCTGTTGAAGCAGCTATGTACTCAGCTTCTACGGTTTAAACGGAGACATTTATTTGTCTCTGTTAAACAACTGCTTATTAACTTTGGATGTTCACGCAACATTTGATTCTTTCTTATATTTTCGCGTCAAAAAGTTAACTTGTTGTTTTTTATTTGTTAAATTTTCCTTCTGATTTGACATTTTATTTTTGACATATTACTTTTCAGCTTTTGCACATGAATTTCCTTCTTTGATTCCTTAGGAACAAATCTTTTAACATCAGCAGAAGACTTAGAATCTGAACTTGTTTTCAGATTATAGTGTGATTTGTTCTTAGGACTTAGCTTAACTTCTTGAAGAGAGTTCATGTTTAACAAATCAGCAGACACAAATTTTACTGGTTTGAGTTTAGTTGCTTGATTTGTTGTTTTATCAAATTTTCTTGACTTTTGTTTTGATCATTTTTGGCTTTAGATGATTTTCTTTTTCTTCTTTAATTCTTTGATTTTGAGGAACTTGGTTTAATTTGTAATTGAACATCTTCAGGTGAAGATTATTTTTCATTATCTTTCTATTTCAGATCAACAAAGTTTGAATCTTCTGATGTTCCTTCTTCTAATTTTGCTTTTTCTTTATTTTTGATTATTACTTCTTCCAACACTGATTTTGTTGGAACACAAGTTTTCTGACTTTTCTATTTAGGTTCATATGATTTAACTTTTATGGGATGACCATTTTCATCTTTTCATCATCTTTTTCTTCAATGATTTTTATATTAGGTCTCTTCTTCATTTTCAGAAATCTTGTTCTTGGTTTGAAAAGCTTTGAGTTTCGCATTATTTTCAGGAGAATGATCATGCGTGTTAATGTTTTCTAGTAGAGTGTTGGTTATATATTCAGGCATTGGTTCATGAGTAAAGCCTTATCCTGTTTTTTGTTTAACTCTTTTTTCACTCACTAGTTGTTCCACAATCATTTTGGAACTTTTAACCGTAGCAAGATCAACATGAGTAGCAGCATGTGCTATCTTCTTCTATTCCATATTTTTAGTCATTTCTTGCAATTGTTTAGAAACAATTTCTAATTCTTTTAAAGTTTTATTCCATGACGTTTGAAGAGAAATGATCCTTTCATCGGCTATTTTGTGATAAGATTTTAGTTTATTGTGCATTGATTCCTCTTGCTTAAGTTTCTCACAGATTTTATATGAATAACTTCGATAGTATTCAACATGTTCAAAGCAAGATTTAGTGCATAGTTTTTCTCTTACTTCGATAGTATTCGACATTTCAAGATATTTTGGTGAAGAAATTTCAAAGTTAGAGGATGAAGTTTCAACCTTAGGTTTATCAGACTGAGCCATCAAAGCAATTTCATCTTAATCCCCTTTGGGATCAGATTTATCACTCCAATCACAATCATCTTCTTTATTCTCATTGTTACTTTCAACTTTAGGATCAAAGTCCTCTAACTAATCTTCCCTTTGAATTTCTGCAATAAGAGATAAACTAGAGGTTAGATCATTAGTAAATTGCTCAGCATATGCACTCCAGTCATATCCATCCTTCACACTGACTACTAGAGCTTTCTTTGGCTTATCAGATGACTTAGATTAATCTTTAAAGTCAGGCATTGGAAGACTTTGATATGGCTTTTTGAATGTCTTCTGAGATGATTGTTGAAACCTCGGATTGCTAGAACTAGATTGAGCATTTCCTCCTTATTCCTTAGAGCTTTGCATTCCCGAGAGAAATGTCCATAACTATTGCAGTTGGAACACCTCGACTTTGACTTGTCAAATCCAACAGTCTTATTAGCACTAGGCTTGTATTTCCTGTTGACATACGAGTCCTTCTGAGTTCTATAGGAAATCATCTCCATCAGCCAGTTCAGATGCATTTCTTCTGCATCTTCGGGATCCATTTCAAACAAATCTTGCAAAACAAGATCTAATTGTGTTAGATGACTACCCGGATATGCTTGAGAGCTTGCCATGAAAGAAGTAAAGGCAGTTTTAGACTCTTCATCCTCTAATACGATGTTTATGACATCTTTAACTTTGCCAGATTTAACAGAGCTATCATATAGAGTCTCTTTTTGAGGCTTAGAACTTTGAAAATTAGGAGGTGTTAGGACCGTGTACGTACGGAGTACTAACTGATTCAAACGTGAAACCAGATCAAATAGCGCAGAATCCTATTTGATTGGCAATCTAATCAGGGAGAACGTTAAGCCGATCAAAACTGACGACGAGAATACGCTAAGAATTGATTAGAATCGATCATAAACGTTCTATGAAGTTGGAAGGGACTGTCTGGACGAACTGGAATGGCTAGGGTTGATAATTCTCGAAGTGTTCCGTTTTTCCACGAATTAAGTGGTATTTATACGTTACAGCTTTCAATCGTATGACGGAGCCAAGCGACAGGCTCAGTAGTGCGACTGAGTCATACGACTGATTCATACGTACGACTGAGTCAGTCTTATGACTCAATCGTGCGATAGATTCAATCACCTGGTTCAGTCGAGCGATTGGCCCAATTGCATGGTCCAGTCGTGCGACTGAATCAGAATACTTAGTTAAACACATTCGTGAACCTTTAACAATTCAGAACTATGTCTAATAGCTGTAAACCTATATAACATGTTCATATATGCATGTAATAATAAATGACATTAATAGATATGACATTAAACAACCAATAAACATTCATAGAAGAGTTTTTCATTTCATTAACAAAACATTACATATGTGTTACAAGATGAAAGTCTATTACATTGAAGCTCACTAGACTAGACCTAGGGACATGTGTACCAACAAACTCCCCCTTGGACCTAGATCTATCTAAACTTTGACTTCCTTCTTGAACCTTCAAATCTCTTCACTCGTTCTTCTTTCAAAACCCCGACATGGATATTCAGTGCAAAGCATAGACGTATGATATGCTGAAACTGTAGTGCTTGCACTATATACTACGTGTCAAAAAATAATGGCCACTTGTATAGCGTATAAACATCTGACGCTGACAAGTTGATTAGCCACATAGGGTCAAACACCCTTATTGTGTCCACCGTGCCTTCCTGATCCAAAACGATGACGGCCTCTCCCGAGCGCCAGTCATAGTACCACCACTTAAAGTGTGGGGTAAAGTCCTGTGGCATCTCCCTCAGTGGAATTCGGGACATTGTGCGTGGAGGTCGCCACTTCAGGACTATCTTCGGTTGACCTGTGATGGGACTCACCTCAGACCTCCTGAGGTACCTAGTTGCATGCTGAGGTTTGAAGTTCACCCATCTAGTCCTGTACTCCCTTTTCAGGGCAGCCTCAAACCAGCCAGACATCTTCTTAGGGTTAGCATATAGAAGCTTTAGTCGTGCCAGCTGGTTGAGCTCAAATTCGGGGAGAGTCTTCATATCGTGAGGGAATCTGAAGTACTCTATTCCCCCTCTCTCTTCACAGCATAAACTCTAAGATCCTCGAAGTAAGCCCATGCTATAATCTTCCCTGACACCTTCATGTTCTTCTTTACTTTGTAGAGCTTGGTGTAAGAGCTTTGTTTTGCAGTTTCGCGCTGGGCTCGGATCTCGGCGAAGCAAGCCGCCCATTCAGCCTTTCCGATATCAACATCAGCGTCCGAGGCTTGGGCTTGGCTGGATGATGCTTCTGCTTCTTTCTCCTTCTTGCTGAGATTCTCCAGAACATCACTGCTGAGAGTGTTAACCAGATCTGGAAACATATTTCCCTCTCTGTCAGTGTATTCTGGATAATGCTGATCCGTGATGTCTTCAATCTCTATTTCTTCAACATCGTTGAGCTCATCATCACTAGCATCATCAAAGGTTTGCACATCCTTTATGATCTCATCTGGATTCAGCCTGAACATCTCAGCAATCTGCTCATCAGTTAGGTCGTGAGTTATTTCCCCTTCTTCAGGAGTATAACTCACAGACCTTCTGATGATCCCCTGCAGATCAAGAATCATGGTGAGTTCAGACTTGATCTGTTGGAGGGGAGTAGCATCGTACTCATCTTGCTGAAATGCTGGATCTGTTTGATTTAGACATGAAGCATAACGATCATTAGTATATATTCAAGATAATTAAACATTAACTACTCAATGATTACATTAATTACATAACCAGCAGAAGAAGATTCCAATACAAAAGTTAAATAATAAAACGTCTAATCTATACTTTTGCCTTGGATTTGCTCTGTAGCACCAGTAGTAGGTGATGATGGAGGAGATGCTGTAGATCCATGGTCTTGTCTTCTTTTTGTACGTTGTTCCCGACCAGGATCAGCAGCGTTTGAAGCAGAATCATCATCATCATCATCATCATCATCTTGCCTCTCCTTCGCTTGATCATCACCACTATTGTCATCATCCTCATCACTCTCATCATCTTCTTCATCATCTCCATCGTTATCATCATCTCCCTCCCTTATCTTCAGAGGATCAGCTTGAGACCCCTTCAGCTTTAGCAGAATCTTCTTGTTAGCAGACTCCAGCTCCTCAATATTTTGAGTTGAAGGACGTTTTATTCCTGGAGTTGCGCAATCTGATGTGCTTGAGAAGCATTTTGCTCCTCAAGCTGAAGTAGACTCGCTGTCTTCTCCTCATCCGCAGCTAGCAGCTTCAGTACCATTCTGTTCAGTGATGCTAGCTGTTCCTCCACTCCAATAGGAGGGAGGGATGAACCTGTTGGGAAGGAGGATGGACCGGCTCGGTGGCTCGTAGTGGTAGATGTGGCGATGGTGAATATTGGTGGTGGAATATGAGTGGGTTATGAAGTGGGATGTATGGTAGTGGTGGATTGTATGGTAGTGGTGGGTTGTATGGTGGTGGTGGGTTGTATGGTGGTGACAGGTGGTGGAATAGGTGTAGTGGTGGCTGTGGTAGTTTGGGTGGTTGAGGTAGTGGAAGTGGATGTGGTGGTGGTGAGCCTTTGGCGCTTGGGCTTCTTCCCGTGGGGCTGAGCCATCCTTTTGAGTCTGGATCCTTTTGATCCGGATGCACCCTCTAGGCTACTGGGAGTGTCTGGGGTGTATGAAGGGTCAGCCGTAGAACCCCTAGACTCTCCCGGGCGTCCACGAACCGCCCTCATGCCTCTCTCTGTGGCAATCACCATGCTGCCCACAGTCCTCGTCAGAGGCTCCTCATCACTTTCTTCCTCCTCATCGGACGGACAGAAATCCTGGAGAAAACTGGCAGTTGTGGCATTTGGGTGTGTAGGTGGAGAATGAGTGAACTGTCTAGTAGGGCCGCTTGAAGTAGCAGGCCCTGAGTCTCCGCCCGTATCACCACCATCATCGCCATCATCATCAGAGTTGTCAATCAGAACTGCTATCGGCTCTGTGTCTGACTCACTATCATCGTGACGCCACTTTTTCCTAGCTGGCGCCACGTAATCCTCTCGGGCCAGGTGCCCAAACAATCTCCTCACCGGGGGTTTAACTGCTTCCCCCGGTAGACTTTCAACATTCCCAGTGTTGTATCATCCATAATCTCCAGCACTACTGCATCATCTTGAGCTTTGGGCAGTTGGGGAAGTTTCTGGTCTATCATCATCTGAAGGAACCGAGGATACATGCAAAATCCCTCATTCCCCTTAGCTTTGATGTTCTCCACCATGTATGTGAAGATCATCCTAGAGAAACCAAAAGGATGGTTCAGCACCAGAGCAACATATGCATTTTGCATCTGGTCTGAAAGCTCATCAAATCCTCCCTTCCTTGATGCAATGCATCGCAGAAGTACGTGTGCCAAGTACTTAAACTAGGGGCACAAGTCGCTCTTGTTGAGCATGCTTGTGTTGATATCCCCAGAGTACTTGGCTCTCATGAAGCAGCCACGGACGTTCAGGAGATGAAGTCTAGTAGGGCAGTCTGCGTCATCCCCTAACTCAAGGACCGTCCGTATATCCTCCTCTGTGATCTGGATAGCCTCCCCAAATATCGAGCTCCTGTTGGAGTGGGAATCAGTCGACCTATCTACCACAGTTCTCTCCCAGAAAGCCTTCGGTATAGAGAGATAGGGAGTGCACGCTGCTGTGATAGCACGTTAAATCCTCGATCGTCGTAAGAAAGTGATAATCCCAGCAAACTCAGTAGAATTGCGGGATGTCAAGTCGAGATAAGCACAGATGTTGTGCTTAGTACTCATGGCCCATCTTCTCGCCATCTGTGACACAAAACAAGTAAACGTTAGAACATGTTGAGGATAGCTAATTTCAATCAATGAACTTTAAACTTTGGTTTAATCGTGCAACTGAACAAACGACTGAGTTCCAGTCGTGCGATTGAACTGTGCGACTGAGATCTAGTCGTACGATTGAGTTCATTCGTACGACTGAGTCATGCGATAGGACTTAGTCGCATGCCTTCTCATACTTGTATCTCAGTCGTGCGCCTTAACTCATTCGCATGGTTCAGTCGTTCGATTGAGTCATTCGTCCATCTCAGTCATACGATTGAGCCAATTGGACAGCTCAGTCGTATGATTGAAGTTCATCAGCATATCCAATCGTTCATTCGACTGTTTGTCCATTCAAATTCGTGTTTTGAGCTATAATTGATGTTAAACGTCGAACTTAGGCTCATTACACTCAGATACGACCGACTAAACCTATTGTACCATTAATTTGATCATTAAGTTCAATTTAGATGATGTTTTGATCCTTTTAAGTCCCGGTTACTGTTAGGTCAGAATTTAAAGGATTCTTGATAATTATCTCCAGTTTAAACGTTGACGCACCTTGATAATTACCTGTATAATCGATATCAAACGTCAGAGAGCAATAATCGAAGGTAATTGTGGATTTTAGAAAATTTTGGCAGAGTAACGTCATATCGTACGAGTGAAAGGGCGATTTTGGTGAATGAGCGACTGAGGGCGATTCATCTAGTATTTATACAAGGGCAAACTCCAGTCGTACGACTGAGCTTAGTCGCATGACTTAATCATGCGACTGAGCTTAGTCGCATGATTGAGTCGTACGACTGAGCTTGAGTCGTACGATTCACCCAATCGTTCTTCTCCAGTCGTACGATTAGAATACATTCGAATGTCTGACATAGTCGGTCACTTTCAATCGGGCGATTGGGCTTATTCGCATGGTCCAATCGTATGATTGTACTTAATCGTAGGCTCTATTCGTACGACTGGTTCATACTGATGATTCAGTCGTGCGACTGGGCCATACTTGTGACATTTTGACCAGTTTACCAACCGACACTTAGTTTCACTTAACAATAGATAAAACATTAAGAACAATTTATCATCTCAGACATGATCACTTTTAGATTAAAATCTGTTGATCACCTCAGACGTGATCCATTTATCCTCCCGATCACCTCAGACGTGATCCATTTATCCACCCGATCACCTCAGACGTGATCCTTTTATCCACCCGATCATCTCAGACATGATCCTTTTAAACTTTCAGTAACAATTTGTTTAGAATAGAAATTAATCTCATTTGGTGACGTTCACAGAGATCAATACGCACAGTCCAACACTGACACACTATACATATAACTTGAAAATTTTAAACTACAAACAAAATAAACATCTTTTTGTGATTTTTGTTAGGGCTGGTTAGAATAGCCGATTAGCATTGACATCATATCAAGGACAGCCTCATATGGAATCAGACAGGCATATACACCATTACTTGGAACCTTTTATCTGTATTTAAATTTAAACACTTGCATAATTACATATCACAGTTTTCACTCATCTAAGACTTCTAAGTTCTAACTGGGAATCATGCTTGATATGATACGTAACACCCATTGATTTTGAGCATCAGATGATGCAGCCACGACGATTGTCAGTATACTTGTCCACTTAAATCCATACACAGACTTTTGACACACATCAGTGATTAATTAGATGAATTAGGTCAACAAGTGTTTGTGTGTCCCACAGGTATATGGTAATCAATCTTCCTCAGGAGATTTTTGAGCGGTCTGGGGAATTAGAATATTTGGTTCTAAGAATTTTCAAAGAGATGCTAAGCCTCAGGTCAGTGCCATCGCACAGCAGAGAGGCGCAAACAGCAATGAATTCTTAGAACGGATAGGTTATGCTAAGCCTCAGGTCAGTGCCATCGCACAGCAGAGAGGCACAATACCTATCTTCTTCTTAGAGCACTATATTTGAGTATACATTGTTTTCAGTGACATTTGTCATCTTTTGCTCTGTTTTTCAGGTCTTTGCTCACATTTGTGGCATTTGCTTGCTCCTCACCCCTTATTGGAAATTGATTGATTGTGCAGACCAGGGATACCATGAAAACCTACAACTCGTTGAATTATTTAAGTTTAAGCCAAATCACCGATGACGTCTACTGATCTATTGTGTTGAATCTACCGACACATTGTATACTGCACAGGCACCACCCTAGATCTACTTTCTCCGGGTAGTTACAGTACCAACCAAACGTACTATCATTTTCCCAATTTTTAGACTTAGACTTCTCTGATTTATAATTTTCTGTGATTTAATTTAACCTTGCCAAACAGAAACTCTTTTTGGTGTTCCAAGTAACGTGACGCCTGTGTACTATCACTTTCCATTTCGCTGAATCATAATTCCAGTTTTTGTTGTCTTTGCCTTTTCAGCTAAACTAAGCGTCCCCCTTCTTTTTTTTTTTTTATTTTTTTAAGTAAACACTTACTGAACTATAAACTTATCTCCCCCTAAAATTCTTAAACAGAAAATCTTTTTGTGTTTTTGGATTTTTCTACGAAAAAGAAATTAAAAGACATAAACTAAAATAAAAATAAAATTAAAAATAAAAATTAAAGCTTACACATGTGTCGGACTACGCGTCTGTGTCTTCTGAGATAACGTCACTTTTCTTTTTAACACCGTTGACCTCTAACAGATACAAAAATCTAGGTTTATCAAATGGTTTGGTGTAGAGGTCAGCGCGTTGAAAATCCGTGTTTATTTTAACCACATCAATTAATTTTTTTTCATAGCAGTCGCGTATGAAATGATACTTTATGCCGATGTGCTTTGTTTTAGGGTGTTGAACCGGATTTTTAGTTACACCTATGGCAGCAGAGTTATCAACATAAATAGGAGTGTTGGAAAATTGCAAACCGTAGTCCCGTATTTGCTGTTGGATCCAGATGATCTGAGAGCAGCAACTTGCATCTGCAACATATTCAGATTCACACGTTGATAATGCAACCGAGGTTTGCTTCTTGCATTGCCACGTGACTAACCGCCTTCTAAAGAACTGACACCCTGCTGATGTTGACTTGAAGTTCATCTTGCAACCGCCATAGTCTGAATCGTTGTACGCAGTTAGCTTAAAGTCATCATCATTAGGATACCACAACCCCAGAGTTGGAGTACCCTTCAGATAACAAAAGATCCTCTTCACCCCAATCAAATAATTTACTTTGGGTTTCACTTGATATCTGGAGCATAAACATGTAGCATACATGACATCTGGACGTGAGGCAGTGAGATACATGAGAGATCCGATCATCCCACGATACATAGTGGCATCCACCAAATCCCCATTCTCATCAGGAGCCACATCATGATTTGTGGCGAGAGGGGTACCGGCAACAGTGACGTTTTCCATATCAAACCGACTCAGAATGTCGCCAACATACTTTGTCTGATGTAGGAAAATACCGGTTGATGTTTGATCCACCTGTAATCCTAAGAAGAACTTCATTTCTCCCATGGCACTCATCTCAAACTCTGCCTTCATTACAGATTCGAACTCTTTGCACAACTCTTCGTTTCTGGAACCGAAGATGATGTCATCCACATAGATCTGCACCATAAGCAAATCACCATCCTTTTCTTTAATGAACAACGTGCAGTCAATCACACCCCTACGAAAGCCATGTTTCAACAGATGGGTGGAGAGCTTCTCATACCAGGCTCGAGGAGCCTGATGTAGCCCATACAGAGCCTTGTCTAACTTGTAGTCTCTGTCCCGATAATAAGGATCCTCGAATCCCTCGGGTTTACTGACGTATACTTCCTCACGGATTTCCTCATGAAGGAATGCACTATTAACATCCAGTTGATAAACTTTGATCTTCATGTAAGATGCGTAGGCAAGGAATATCAGAATCGCTTCCATTCGTGCCACTGGTGCAAACACTTCATTGTAGTCGACTCCCTTGACTTGTCTGAATCCTTGAACAACCAATCGTGCTTTGTTTCTGATAACAACTCCTTGGTCATCCTTCTTGCACTTCAGTACCCATTTGGTACCAATCACTTTCACGCCTTTTGGCCTGTCAACAAGTGTCCACACTCCATGTTTCTTGAACTGCCGCAGCTCTTCCTGCATAGCATTGACCCAGGCCTCATCTTTTAGGGCGTCACTGACGTACTTAGGCTCGATTTGTGAAACAAAACATTAGAAAGCCCTATCACTAACGTATCCCTTTTCCATTACAGCAGCATAATTAGCAGAATATAGCTGATTCCTTGTTTGCACACCGGATTGAATATCCCTAATGATAGACGTGGGAGGATGATGCACACTGATCCTAGTCACTGCTGTCGTAGGAACGACAACTTCAGAATCAAGATTTGTGACTGCAGGTTCAGTATCTGGATTTCCCGATGCTGGTTCAGCAGCTGATGATCCAACTTCTTGATTTACATCATGCGCAATGTCAGCCTCAGCTGCTTCTTCATCATCTGATGAGTCATCACTCTCGTCCTGAGCAGCAGTCAAAGATGCACTGGCAGGTGTTGTATTGCTTGTATCCAGATTTGGTGTAGTTAGAACATCGTACATCATCTGAGTAGCAATCTCATCATCTGAATCAAGCTGAGGAAGGTTAAAGGATTTGAAAAAGCCATCGTAATCGAAGAATGACGATGGACCTTTTCCAGCAGGGGGGTGGTGTATATTTGTACATCTACATTGCACCACACTTCTACCTGACCTGTCGTGTTGTTGTAAACCCGTTTGTCTGGTATGCTATATCCTAAAAAATCCCTTGATCGGCTTTCTCGCAGAACTTGCCCTCCCGAGACTTCTTCAACAATGTACATGGAGCTCCAAATGGTTCCAGATACTCCAAGTTCGGTTTCGCTTTTGAAGCAACTCATGGCAAGTCTTCCCATGCCTCTTGACAACTAGCACACGATTAAGTGTGTAGCAAGCATTGGCAACTGCTTCATTCCAGAACTGTATTGGTAGCTTAGAATCCGCCAACATAGTCCGTGCAGTATCGATCAAGCTCCGATTCTTTCGTTCAGCAACTCCATTCATCTGTGGTGTGTATGCTGAGGTAAACTGATGAACAATTCCCTTCTCTTTGCAGAAGGCATCCATCCACTGATTCTTAAACTCTGTTCCATTGTCTGAATGAATCTTCCTCACCTTCAGTTTGTAGAGGGAATCCAGTGTTGTGACGAGCACCTTGAATGACTCACACGTTTCTGACTTAGCTTTCAGAAACATCACCCAGGAGAAGCGTGAGTAGTCATCTGTGACTACAAAGCAGTACCAGTCTCCGGCGATACTCTTTGTGCTTACAGGACCGAATAGATCCATGTGCAGTAACTCCAGGGGCATCTCTATAGAATTGACGTGTTTGGTCTTGTGAGATTTCCTGGTCTGCTTTCCCTTCTTGCATGAGACACAGAAATCAGGAAGTTTGAAGTTCTTGACAGTAACTCCCTCAACTAAATTGTTATGAATCAGATGATTCATCTTCCTGTGATTAATGTGTCCTATTCTTCCGTGCCATGAGATGGATTCCTTCTCTGTTGCTTTGGACAAGAAACACTGAACCGTAGACTCAGAAGTAGAAGCATTAGACATATCCAACACATATAAATCATTGTACCTGGACGCTGAGATTAATACCTGCTCCTCTGGAATCTCCATCTTTTTCTTTAGAATGTGACACTTGCGATTGTCAAACATCACTTTGAAGCCCTTGTAACATATCTGAGACACTGAAAGCAGATTCTTTTCCAATTTTGTAGGATTCTATGTGCCCAAGACACTTAGAATATTGATGTGGTTAGTACGTTATGATCCAAGTCGGATTATACCCAATAACAAGCTTAGCAAACACCAATTAATATTTAATTGATGATATGATCATGCAATTAAATATTTACACCAATTTAGAAAATGGGTTTTCTAAATAAGTTGCATATGAGATGGAACAATTTATTAGGATATTTTGTTCAATAATATTATTTGTAATGTTATTTAAGTAAGTTAGATAACATTACAAATTAATAATGGGAGTGTATGGATTATACAATTAAAAGGTTAGTTATATATATATCTAATAAGAGGACTAGTCAACAATATAATGTGTGATAAATTAAAAGGGGGAAGACTTTTTTTTAAAACCAATTTTTGTCACCTCCCCCTTTTAATGTTATTGGCTCACTTGTTTTGAGAAGGGACATACATTAACTAGCCTTGCACTCTTCATTCAACCACTGTCATTACATGCAAGCAAGAGCACAAAAACTCTCTTCCTCTCTCTCTCTAGTTACGGAACAAGGCAGCAGCTTTAGAGGTTTTGAAGAACAATTTTTGTGTTCATTTGGTGGTGATTCTTCCTAACAAGAAGGGGTTTGCAAGGAGGCTTGGGGTATACAAGCTTGAGGGCTCCTAATCTTGAAGTCTAGGCCAATTTGAAGCATCAATCATCCTCCTTCTTGGTCGATTTTGTTGGCTGAAAAGGTAGTATATGGCAGCTTCTATATGGCTGTCCATAATGCTCGTCTTTATGTATATATAGCTTGCTTATTCACATATTATGATCCTTTGATTTTCGGTTTGTTTTCCTACATAAAAATGTCACTTAAGAAAAAGAATTTTCAGCTTATTAATAAGTTTATAAAGCTAAACTTCCGCTGCGTTTTCAGAAAGTTTAATGGGTTAAACTTGTTTTCTTGTGTTCTTACAAACCCATCAATGGCATCTAGAGCCGGTTATGTGGATAGCTAGCTTGTATGGTCTTTAAAATTTGTTTTATGGCCTTTAAAACCCCTTTAGGGGCTGCTATGTTTTGTATGAATGATTCCCCAAACTTTCAAGGTCATATCACACATGCTAGTGATTAAACCTTGAAAAATATATATTATGATATGTATATTGTTTGGACAATGTTTAAAACCCAAAATTTCAGTTTATGTTGGCTGAAATTTGGTGGTTTTAAGTGGGGTTTCATTATATGTTTGGATGATATAATTATTGGTTGTTAGTGTGCATAACCTAGCCTTTCGCCTTATGATTTGGATGATTGGAATGGTTGTTTTTTATTCATTCAATTGGGTTGTAATCTTTATGTTTATTATTTGGGTTGTAATTATTTATTCATTTGGTTATGTAATTAATAGATTAGGTGCATTTCTTTTATTAGAAAAATGTATTACGATACAATTTTGTAAAAAGAATATGCACAAGATCAAGACCCAAAGATGGACATCAAAGACATGGACTAGAAGTATTTGGATATGGATTCAAGTGGGAGTCCATGGACACATATAATGTGTCATTACAAACCCTTAGGAAAGACCTTATGACAACACTTGTGATGGCAAACAAGTGTTGTCAACTTAGAGGCTAAGGTTATGCACTCATGTTTATAATTTTATGCTTGTTTGATTGTTTGTTGTTTGATTGTTTGGTTGGTATTTAGTCATACATTACAAACTCACTAACAAACTTAACAAGCTGAAAATTGATGGTACTTAAAAGTTAATAAAAGGTTATTAAAATGATTCAATGATTTTAAAGATTAAAATAGGTTTTAATCAAAGCACCATAGGGTATCTTGTATTTGAAAGCATGCAAATACAAGTACATAGAGTTTTCTAAACTAGAATCATGAAACCTCTAAATATTCAAAAACAAGATCAACACCGTCCATTTACACAACACTTAAGTCACTTGGGAACTCTTAGTGGGATAAAGGTCACCTAACCATTTTGAGGGAACTTATGACTTAAGGTGAGAATGCCATATTCATGGGATAAAGGTAACCTAACCACTCATTTTGGCAAACTCACACGTGTGTGTAAGTAGGATGTCTTGATTTGCAAACCATATTAAATGGATCACCTACAAATATGGTTTCCAAATGGTGTTGATGGGATTAACATGCCGACTTTACATATGATGTTTAAAGTCGATCCCATACCTCTAGAAGTTGCAAATGGTTGCAACCGTCAATCGTTGACCACCTTATTAATTTAAATCGTGGGATAAAGGTCACCTAACCACAATTTAAATGTAATGTTGGGTTCTAGATTTTAATATAAAAGTGACCTTAAAAGGCATTAATTATTAAAAATAGCAATATCGAAAATACTAAAATAGATCTTTGTTAACTTTTGTAGATGGCCACCAATAATGAAAATCACGATAACTCATCCGTGTCCAACCAATCATTACGAGCGATCCTCCAAAAGGAACGTCTAAATCATAACAACTTTATTGATTGGTATCGAAACTTGAGAATCGTTCTCAAGCAAGAGAGAAGATCATATGTTTTAGACGACCCTATCACCGATCAACCAACTAAGGATGATGAGGAGGCCTACAACGATTGGCTGAAGTACACTGAGGACTTCGTCCAAGTGTCTTGTGTGACACCCCGTAATTTCAGATTAACATTTTTCAAATTCGTTGTCGTTAACATTTACCCGTACACGCAAATACTCGAAACGCATATAAACACCGCCACCGACATCGTTAAACTAATTGTAATAAATACTAACGCGGGTGTTTGTAGGGAATTCACACAAACGGGATCACCTAAGGAATCCTATTAATTAATAGAGCTCGCTCGTCTAAGTCGTTGTCAACCGAAACAAATTCGGGGACTCGGTACCTAAGTACAGGGACTAAACCTGTCAATTGGCAAACTGGGGCTGGGTATAAATACCCACCCACCAGCCAAACACTCCATTTCTCAGCTCTCTTTCTCTCCTACACTCCCTTCACCTCCGATTGTCCATTCTAGCACCCAAAACCACCCGATTGAGCTCGTTTTCGCCGGATTAAGCCACGCAACAGCTAGAGAATCACGATCCCAGCAGGTAGGCGACCATTTCCATCTGTTTTGACACCCGTTTCACTGCTGCAAGTATGAAATTCGGGTGTTCGGGTTCAACCCGAATGCATGTGGTCGTGGGGGTGCGTGTGAGGCCAATCAGAGTGTGCATTACCCTTAGACATGTTAGGAGAGTGTTTCTGGAAGTCTTGATTGTGATAAAACCGAGCACGGAACAGCCGAAGGCCGTTCGACCTGCCCAGCAGTCGCGATCTGCTGCAGTCCGCGACTGGGCCAACCGTGCGACTGAGACGTGCGATTGGTTCCTTCGCGCGATTGATCGGGGCGACTGGGATGAAACGTGCGAGTGAATGGTGCGATTGAGTCAGCCGAATGAATGTGTGCGATTGAGTCAGCCGAATGAAGGTGTGCGACTGGGTATCACCCGACTGAAGGACCAACCGCACGAATGAAGGTTCATTCGCGCGATTGGAAGTTGATTCGGGTGATTGGGGAATGTGTGGTACGACTGAACGCTGAGTCGCATGAATGAGGGTTCAATCGTACGAGGGAACTTGATTCGTACGATTGAAGGCCTATTCGTGCGAATGAAGTGTCCAGTTGTGCGTCTAGCCTTGTTATGCGATTGGAGTCATTTTGATGTGAATCCTTCTGGTGTGCGATGTGTCTATCGTGCGACGACAAGTTAACAACAATAAAGTGTCATTTCTTGACCACAAAGATTAAAGTCAACGCAATCAACAAGCACATACTTTTCAACCAAAAACAACGTAACTGTTTACAAATATCAACAACTCATTAGGAGTCTACATGAAGTCTAATATGTCTATGACTGCTTGTGTGTGTGACACCCACGACCGAACCCATGCGACCCGACTCAACTAAACATGTCTAGTAACGCTAAACACAACATTAACGTTTAACACAACTGTCAATAGGTGTTTGACAGCGCATCGTAAACAACACTTGGGAGACATTTCATCCTACACACTTGCAACATCATCTGTGAGTTTCACGGCCCCTTTTTACATCTCTTTCCGTTTGGGGGAGAAAACATGCAAAACACATTTACATTAATGGTTGTAGTAATATTGATATCGCTTGTTACGTTAGTGCAACACACTCATGTCCCCGCACACACGAACCGTTAGTAATGGGATTAGCGAGGTAATTTTGAGTAGTACTACTGGGTCTGACAAACCCCGCCCGGGCTAGTCGCGCTAGCTTGATTGGAGGTCAAACGGGCGCACAATTGACCTAACATACGATTGCCACGGTCGGTTAAGACGTGGAACACCCCGTCATGGTCCGATGAGACATGACGGAACACATACGATTGCCACGGTCGGTCAAGACGTGGAACTTACGATGCCACGGTCGGTTAAGGCGTGGAACTTGCGCTTCTCACGGTCGGTAGAGACGTGGAGAACACACATTGGGACGTAAACAGTCAGCTTCGGTTCGAAACACGAAACGCTAAGTAACAAGAACATAGGCTAGCTACCTCACGATATGCTTTATGTACTAAACCATTGAAACGCATAACATGGAAACGCTTACGAATACCTTTTTGTTTAATTAAACCTGTGAACTCACCAACTTTATGTTGACACACTTTAGCATGTTTTCTCAGGTCACAGGAATGCTTAAGCTTTTGAGGCACGCTTCAGGAAACGCACTCAGGACATGCATTCATCTAGTTTATTTTTAGCATTGAACATTTTGTTTGAACATGGCTATTGTAACAGTATTGTAATGGATTTACTACTTTTGTACACGCTTCCGCATTGTTGTAAACTCAGTTAATTGTTCACTGAATGAAGTCAAATGAATGTTTTAAATTCATATAGTGTCGTTCGATATGACTGTGTCTGAGATCCTGGTCTGTCACACGCCTAACGGTAAAACCCCGTTCGTGGAAATTGAGGGTGTGACAGATTGGTATCAGAGCCACAGGTTATAGAGAACTAGGATTGCATTGCATCTAGACTATAGCCTTAGACACAACACTAGTATTGCACAAACACTTTTACATGGTTACCACTATTGTGCAAACAACCTTCTGGTGTATTGATATTACACTGTTGAGCAAACATAACACTATGGGTATGACATGTGTGTCATTACCGGCTGATAGAGGGGCGGAGAATCGCGCTCGCTCACAACCAACGCTTACACTTGATCCTTCACTCGCGGAGTGAAAGCAACAACGAACTGAATCAAACATTTCCATGATTGGAACACGAAACTCATTTCTAACACACGCGATAAGCTTAACTATGACAAACAAAAAGAACCAACTCTCTCACACTTGTTACTATTCCCAACATATCCTATCCTCTATGCTAGTCTGAGCAGTAGACGAGGGACAACTAAGATATTCAAGTCGATTAGAGAATCGGACTTAGACACCCAAATTCGCTTGTACAACTTTGGTACAACTCTAGTTATTTGACTCTTGGTATAACAACTACATCTTTGATGCTTCTATCATTGATGACACTCGGTACTGGACAAGGTATGTTATCTCGAATAGGAGGAACCATGTGTGACCATGCAAAGCAAATTAGAATCACGGGTGCACACGAAATTGTAATTTGTCGTGCATGAGAACTCTGGCAACTCTATTGGGTGATAACGGTAATGGCCAGTACAAACTTTCAAATCCATACACAGGAGGCATAAGTCCTCGGACCCTCATAAAATCTTACTATCGATATGCGACCAAATCACTCATTCTTACTAGCATGATACAATATATAATATAGTCAATAATTATTATCCGGTTATTGATTAATATGTGTTGTGAATTGAAGAAACCATGTCTGGAAGAGGACCTGGACGCCCGGGTGGACGAGGAAATATCACCCTGACTCAAGCCGAGCTGAATGCAATCATCAACGAGCGCGTGGCTGATGCGCTTGCAGCTTATGAACAGGCCCGCAATCAGGACCAGAACAACCAGAACCCGAATCGAGGAGGTCCAACAGTCTGTACCTTCAAGATGTTTATGGATTGCAAGACTCATTCTTTCAGCGGCTCTGAGGGCGCTGTCACACTGCTTCGCTGGCTAGAGAAACTTGAGTCAGTGTTTGCCATGTGCAGCTGTCCTGATGAAAACCGGGTCAAGTACGCCTCCGGCACATTGGAGGGACCAGCCCTAACATGGTGGAACTCACAAGTCCAAACCCTAGGACTTGGTGCTGCAAACGGTATGCCATGGGAAGACTTCAAGATTCTGATGAAAGAGGAGTACTGTCCCAG
Source organism: Flaveria linearis (assembly GCA_024085815.1). Taxonomy (NCBI): domain Eukaryota; kingdom Viridiplantae; phylum Streptophyta; class Magnoliopsida; order Asterales; family Asteraceae; genus Flaveria; species Flaveria linearis. The sequence continues at coordinate 52,257,607 of CM044008.1, read as the reverse complement.
GAGCGAAGTCCAGAAACTGGAGGCAGAATTTTGGAACTTAAAGATGATTGGTTCTGATATCGAGGAGTATACGACTCGTTCGCACGAGCTGGCAGCATTATGTCCTCAGATGGTGACTCCGGCCTACAAACGGATCGAAAAGTACATTGACGGCTTGGCTCCTCAGATCCAGGCTAGCGTGATGGCTGCTGATCCTGTCACCATTCAGCAGGCCATCCGACTGGCCCATAAACTCACTGACCAGGCAGTGGCACAGGGCACCTTGCCCAAACGTGGCGCTACTTCTGGTTCTTCTGATCACAAGAGGAAATGGGATGGCAATAACAACAACAAGTCATCAAGCTCCAACAACACCCCACAACAACAGACCAAAAAGTTTGACCCTTCAAGAAGCTTCAACAATCAGAACAACAATAACTATGGCCAGGGATCGAGTGGCTACGCGGGCAAGAATCCTAAGTGTAACCGGTGCAACTTCCATCACCAAGGCCCATGTGACCGACTCCGTTGTCAGAGATGTGGAAAGATGGGTCACGCAGCCAAAGACTGCCGGGGTGAAATAATGACTAAACAGCAACAACCCCAACAACAACGCCAGGGCGGAGCGACTAGAATCTGTTATGAATGTGGTAAGGAGGGCCACTACAAGAGGGATTGCCCGCAGCTGAAGGGTGGAAACAAGGGTAACAACGGGGGCAACGCTAAAGGTCGTGCATTCGTGATTGGCTCCGGTGAGGCAAGGGATGACCAGAACGTGGTTACTGGTACGTTTCGCCTGAATGGTTGTTTTGCTACTGTACTATTTGATACTGGAGCTGATAGGAGTTTTGTTTCCGACAAATTCATTAAGTTCTTAGATGTAACCCTAGCTGTCATGGAACCTAGTTATGTGGTAGAATTAGCTGACGGAAAACTAATCAAGGCAACACATATCGCCAAGGGGTGCAGACTAGGATTATGCGGTCACGAGATAGGTATAGATCTGATGCCTGTCACACTTGGTAGTTTCGACGTAGTTGTGGGTATGGACTGGCTATCCAAGAATCAAGCTGAGATCATTTGTGGAGAGAAAATCGTTCGTATCCCGCTTCCTAGTGGCGAAATTTTATCGGTTCAGGGCGAAAGGAGTGGCATGGTCTCTGGAATCATTTCCTACATGAAGGCTCAGAAGTGTCTGCGTAAGGGTCATACCGCTTTTCTAGCTATGGTCACTGAGAAAGAACCCGAGGAAAAGAAAATTGAAGATATCCTTGTTGTACGCGATTATCCGAGGTTTTCCCTGAAGACCTACCCGGTCTTCCACCGCATCGCCAAGTCGAATTCCAAATTGATTTAGTTCCGGGAGCCGCCCCTATCGCGAGGGCACCGTACAGATTAGCTCCGAGGGAACTACAAGAGCTGTCTATACAACTGCAGGAACTGTTAGATAAAGGTTTTATCAGACCTAGCTCATCACCATGGGGAGCCCCAATCCTGTTTGTCAAGAAGAAGGACGGAACTTTTCGCATGTGTATCGATTACAGAGAATTGAACAAGGCAACAATTAAGAACCGTTACCCTCTCCCGCGTATCGATGATTTGTTCGACCAGCTACAAGGGTCGAGTTACTATTCAAAGATAGACCTAAGATCGGGTTATCACCAGCTAAGGATTCGAGAAGAAGACATTTCAAAGACTGCTTTCAGAACAAGGTATGGTCACTACGAGTTCTTGGTTATGCCATTCGGGTTGACCAATGCACCAGCGGTATTCATGGACCTAATGAACCGAGTGTGCAAACCCTACCTAGACAAGTTCGTTATTGTCTTCATCGATGACATCCTTATTTACTCAAGGAATAAAGAAGAACACGAAGAACACCTTAGACTGATTCTGGAGCTATTGAGACGAGAACAGTTGTACGCAAAATTTTCGAAGTGTGACTTCTGGATGCGAGAGGTCCACTTTTTGGGTCATGTGGTCAATGAGAATGGGATACACGTTGATCCAGCAAAGATAGCAGCTATCAAGAACTGGGCTACGCCTAAGACTCCGACCGAGGTGCGACAGTTTCTTGGGTTAGCTGGCTATTATCAACGGTTCATCGAAGGGTTCTCGAAGATTGCTCAACCTCTCACCGCACTAACTCAAAAAGGCATCACGTATGACTGGGGTGATAAACAAGAATCTGCATTCCAGATCCTGAAGCAGAAGCTCTGTACAGCACCGATTCTATCCCTGCCTGAGGGGACAAATGATTTTGTAGTCTACTGTGATGCGTCTATTCAAGGCCTCGGTTGCGTACTGATGCAGCGCAATAAGGTGATTGCCTATGCATCACGACAATCGAAGACACACGAGAAAAACTACACGACACACGACCTAGAGCTGGGAGCTGTGGTATTTGCACTCAAGATATGGAGACACTACTTGTACGGTACCAAGTGCACCATTTACACCGATCACAAGAGTCTCCAGCACATCTTTGAACAGAAGGAGCTAAATATGAGGCAACGTCGTTGGGTCGAGTTGTTGAACGACTACGACTGTACGATCATGTATCATCCGGGCAAGGCCAATGTAGTAGCAGACGCCCTAAGTCGGAAGGAAACGCCCAAGCCAAGACGAGTTCGAGCATTGCAACTTACCATTCACACCGGTTTACCCGATCAGATCCGCAATGCTCAACTTGAGGCGTTAAAGGAAGAGAATTTGAAAGCCGAATCGTTAAGAGGTATGGAGAAGCAACTAGAAACCAAGCCTGACGGAATCCGCTACTTCATGGGTCGAACATGGATTCCCTTGTATGGAGGTCTACGGGAACTGGTGATGGACGAAGCTCACAAGTCCCGGTACTCAATCCACCCAGGTTCAGATAAGATGTATCACGATCTCAAAGTCCATTACTGGTGGCCGAACATGAAAGCTGACATTGCCACGTACGTAAGCAGATGCCTAACCTGTTCTAAGGTTAAGGTGGAGTATCAACGACCGTCTGGTCTACTCCAACAACCAGAAATACCAGTATGGAAATGGGAGCAGATTTCCATGGACTTTATCACGAAACTCCCTCGGACTCCCAGCGGATGCGATACCATTTGGGTGATCGTGGACCGTCTGACGAAGTCCGCACACTTCCTGGCAATCCGGGAGACTGATCGCATGGAAAAGTTGACTCGTATCTACCTCAGGGAAATAGTCTCTCGGCATGGTGTGCCAGTTTCCATTATCTCTGATCGTGACGCTCGATTCACTTCACACTTCTGGAAGTCCTTACAACGAGCACTAGGAACGCGGCTGGATATGAGCACCGCGTACCACCCCCAAACCGATGGCCAAAGTGAGCGTACGATCCAGACTCTAGATGACATGTTACGTGCCTGCGTCATAGATTTCGGCAGCAGTTGGGAAACCCACTTACCGCTAGTCGAGTTTTCTTACAACAATAGCTACCACACATCGATCAAAGCTGCTCCATTTGAGGCACTTTATGGGCGTAAGTGCCGATCACCTATCTGTTGGGCGGAAGTTGGGGAAAGTCAACTCACCGGCCCTGAACTTGTGCACGAGACGACTGAAAAGATCGTGCAAATCTGTAACCGTATGGCAGCAGCCCGTGACCGACAGAAGAGTTACGCTGATAAGCGTCGCCGACCATTGGAATTCCAAATAGGTGACAAGGTGCTTTTGAAAGTGTCACCTTGGAAGGGTGTGATTCGTTTCGGGAATCGTGGGAAACTAAGCCCTAGGTACGTGGGACCGTTTGAGATTGTCAAACGGATTGGCCCAGTGGCCTATCAGTTGAACCTACCTGAAGAACTACGTGGGGTACACAATGTGTTCCATGTCTCCAACTTGAGGAAATGCCTTACAGACGAAACTCTTATCGTCCCGTTGGACGAGATACATGTGGACGAGCAACTACATTTCGTCGAGGAACCAGTGGAAGTCATGGACCGAGAGGTCAAGGCACTCAAACGCAGTCGTATCCCTATCGTTAAAATCCGTTGGAACTCGAAGCGTGGACCAGAATTTACCTGGGAATGCGAGGACCAGATGAAGAGGAAGTACCCTCAACTGTTCCAAAACCAGGCATCCACCTCTTAGATACACAGGTACTCTATCCCACATCACAAACTATTAAGTCTTGTACTACCCCGTAAAAACCATGTGACATGATGTACTAATTTTCGGGACGAAAATTCCTACAACAAGGGGATGATGTGACACCCCGTAATTTCAGATTAACATTTTTCAAATTCGTTGTCGTTAACATTTACCCGTACACGCAAATACTCGAAACGCATATAAACACCGCCACCGACATCGTTAAACTAATTGTAATAAATACTAACGCGGGTGTTTGTAGGGAATTCACACAAACGGGATCACCTAAGGAATCCTATTAATTAATAGAGCTCGCTCGTCTAAGTCGTTGTCAACCGAAACAAATTCGGGGACTCGGTACCTAAGTACAGGGACTAAACCTGTCAATTGGCAAACTGGGGCTGGGTATAAATACCCACCCACCAGCCAAACACTCCATTTCTCAGCTCTCTTTCTCTCCTACACTCCCTTCACCTCCGATTGTCCATTCTAGCACCCAAAACCACCCGATTGAGCTCGTTTTCCCGGATTAAGCCACGCAACAGCTAGAGAATCACGATCCCAGCAGGTAGGCGACCATTTCCATCTGTTTGACACCCGTTTCACTGCTGCAAGTATGAAATTCGGGTGTTCGGGTTCAACCCGAATGCATGTGGTCGTGGGGGTGCGTGTGAGGCCAATCAGAGTGTGCATTACCCTTAGACATGTTAGGAGAGTGTTTCTGGAAGTCTTGATTGTGATAAAACCGAGCACGGAACAGCCGAAGGCCGTTCGACCTGCCCAGCAGTCGCGATCTGCTGCAGTCCGCGACTGGGCCAACCGTGCGACTGAGACGTGCGATTGGTTCCTTCGCGCGATTGATCGGGGCGACTGGGATGAAACGTGCGAGTGAATGGTGCGATTGAGTCAGCCGAATGAATGTGTGCGATTGAGTCAGCCGAATGAAGGTGTGCGACTGGGTATCACCCGACTGAAGGACCAACCGCACGAATGAAGGTTCATTCGCGCGATTGGAAGTTGATTCGGGTGATTGGGGAATGTGTGGTACGACTGAACGCTGAGTCGCATGAATGAGGGTTCAATCGTACGAGGGAACTTGATTCGTACGATTGAAGGCCTATTCGTGCGAATGAAGTGTCCAGTTGTGCGTCTAGCCTTGTTATGCGATTGGAGTCATTTTGATGTGAATCCTTCTGGTGTGCGATGTGTCTATCGTGCGACGACAAGTTAACAACAATAAAGTGTCATTTCTTGACCACAAAGATTAAAGTCAACGCAATCAACAAGCACATACTTTTCAACCAAAAACAACGTAACTGTTTACAAATATCAACAACTCATTAGGAGTCTACATGAAGTCTAATATGTCTATGACTGCTTGTGTGTGTGACACCCACGACCGAACCCATGCGACCCGACTCAACTAAACATGTCTAGTAACGCTAAACACAACATTAACGTTTAACACAACTGTCAATAGGTGTTTGACAGCGCATCGTAAACAACACTTGGGAGACATTTCATCCTACACACTTGCAACATCATCTGTGAGTTTCACGGCCCCTTTTTACATCTCTTTCCGTTTGGGGGAGAAAACATGCAAAACACATTTACATTAATGGTTGTAGTAATATTGATATCGCTTGTTACGTTAGTGCAACACACTCATGTCCCCGCACACACGAACCGTTAGTAATGGGATTAGCGAGGTAATTTTGAGTAGTACTACTGGGTCTGACAAACCCCGCCCGGGCTAGTCGCGCTAGCTTGATTGGAGGTCAAACGGGCGCACAATTGACCTAACATACGATTGCCACGGTCGGTTAAGACGTGGAACACCCCGTCATGGTCCGATGAGACATGACGGAACACATACGATTGCCACGGTCGGTCAAGACGTGGAACTTACGATGCCACGGTCGGTTAAGGCGTGGAACTTGCGCTTCTCACGGTCGGTAGAGACGTGGAGAACACACATTGGGACGTAAACAGTCAGCTTCGGTTCGAAACACGAAACGCTAAGTAACAAGAACATAGGCTAGCTACCTCACGATATGCTTTATGTACTAAACCATTGAAACGCATAACATGGAAACGCTTACGAATACCTTTTGTTTAATTAAACCTGTGAACTCACCAACTTTATGTTGACACACTTTAGCATGTTTTCTCAGGTCACAGGAATGCTTAAGCTTTTGAGGCACGCTTCAGGAAACGCACTCAGGACATGCATTCATCTAGTTTATTTTTAGCATTGAACATTTTGTTTGAACATGGCTATTGTAACAGTATTGTAATGGATTTACTACTTTTGTACACGCTTCCGCATTGTTGTAAACTCAGTTAATTGTTCACTGAATGAAGTCAAATGAATGTTTTAAATTCATATAGTGTCGTTCGATATGACTGTGTCTGAGATCCTGGTATGTCACACGCCTAACGGTAAAACCCCGTTCGTGGAAATTGAGGGTGTGACATCTTGTCTCATGCTAGCGAGCATGACTCCGGATCTCCAAAAGGAATATGAACATCACGGAGCTTACGACATGATAACCCAGCTGAATGAAACGTTCCAACAGCAAGCAAGGGTTGAGCGCTTCAAAACAGTTCAAGCACCCCATGCATGTCGTGTGGACGACAACCAATATGTTTCATCTTATGTACTTAAGATGAATAGTCATATTGACCGTCTCGAGAGGCTTAATTGTCCCATCTCGAAGGAATTGGCCATGGATTTGATCCTAAATGGCCTTACTAAGAAGTTCGAGACATTCGTGTTGAACTACAACATGAATGCTTGGGACAAGAGCATTGGTGAGCTTCACTCAATGCTCGAAACGGCCGAGGCGGCCATGGGTAAAAGGGTTTTACCCGTTCTCACCATCAATGAAGGTGGGAACAACAAAAGGCCTCATCCCGCACCCAAGGCAAAGGTTGCCAAGGGTAAGGGACCCGTTTGGGGAAAGGGGAAAGGGGTGGTAAGGGTACCACCCAAACCACAAGAGAAGAAGCAAAAGGTTGCTACTAATGACCCATGCTTCAAGTGTGGGGAGATAGGACATTGGTCAAGGAATTGTCCTGTCTATCTCCAAGAGTTGAAAGCAAAGAGGGATGCCGGGCAGACCTCAGGTACAATATACATGATTCATATTGATCTTAATGTTACATCTTCTAACACATGGGTATTGGATACCGGATGTGGAACTCATATTTACAATTTGTTGCAGGGCTTCACAAGAAGTAGGGACTTTAATCAAGGGGATGTTAGCCTCTTCATGGGTAATGGAACTAAAGTTTTAGTTGAAGCTCGTGGGGACTACATCCTAAAACTTCCAAGTGGCTTGGATGTTATATTAAAGAATGTTTTGTATGCTCCTAGTTTGACTAGGAACATTATTTCTGTATCCCAATTAAGACATTATAATTATGTATTATCTTTTGTTGAAAATGATATTCATGTTTCCATAAATGATATGTTCTATTTTAAAGCTATTCCCATCAATGGGATTTACGAATCGGTTCATGAAAATACTTTAAATAGTTCATTGTACCAAACTATCACCAAGAAACTCAAAATGGATTTGAGTGATACCTATCTTTGGCATTGTCGTCTTGGTCATATAAACAAGAAACGCATACAAACACTTCAAAAGAATGGTCTTTTAAAAACAAATGAATATGATTCATTTGATGTTTGTGAATCTTGTTTACAAGGAAAAATGACTAAGGCACCCTTTAGTGGAACTAACGAAAGGGCAAAAGATTTATTAGGAATCATACATTCGGATGTATGTGGTCCTTTTAAACCAATGACTAGGAATGGTGAAAGATACTTCATTACCTTTACTGACGATTATAGTCGCTATGGGTATGTGTACTTACTAGCGCACAAAGATGAATCTTTTGAAATGTTCAAAATATTTAAGAATGAAGTAGAAAATCAACTCAACAAGTCAATTAAAGTTCTCCGTACCGATAGAGGAGGTGAATACCTAAGTGATGTTTTTCAAGATCATCTTAGGAGTTGTGGGATTGTCTCACAACTCACTCCACCTGGAACACCACAACATAATGGTGTGTCTGAAAGGAGATATCAAACCTTATTGGATATGGTCTAATCTATGATGGCTAGAAGCACATTACCTATATCATTTTAGGGTTTCGCTTTGCTCTCCGCGGCCCGTATTCTAAATATGGCCCCAACCAAAAAGGTGGAAAGGACACCTTTTGAGATATGGCATGGAAGAGTTCCATCCCTATCATACTTAAGGGTCTGGGGTTGTGAGGCTTATATTAAGACTCCCACCCCAAACAAATTAGAAGTCCGATCCACCAAGTGTATCTTTGTTGGATATCCTAGAGATTCTATGGGATATTATTTCTATGATCCACTGGAACAAAAGGTGTTTGTTGCCAGAAAGGGTGAGTTCTTAGAAGCAAAGTTCCTTATGGAAGGAGCTGGCAGTAGAACAGTGGATCTTGAAGAGGATCAAGAACCATAACCCAATGCACGTTTGGTTGAAACTAGCACTCAACATGAGGATGATCAAGGGGTTGATCAATACATACAAGACGTTCGTAGAAGTGGTAGAACTAGTAATCCACCTGAAAGATACGGATTTTTCATGGATGGATGCTATGTGGTAGATTCAGATGAACCAACCACATACCATAATGCAGTGTCCAATTCGGATTGTGATAAATTGCTTAAAGCCATGAACGTTGAGATGCAATCCATGTATGACAATCAAGTTTGGGAACTTGTTGTACCACCTCTTAAATCCAAGGTAGTTGGAAGTAAGTGGGTTTTTAAGAAGAAAACCGATATGCATGGAAACTTGGATACTTATAAAGCTAGACTTGTAGTAAAGGGTTTCACTCAAACTCAAGGGGTTGATTATCATGAAACTTTCTCACCTATTGCGATGCTAAAGTCTATAAGGATATCGTTTGCATAGCTGCTCATTATGATTATGAGATTTGGCAAATGGATGTCAAAACCGCTTTCCTAAATGGATATCTTGAGGAAGATGTCTATATGGTTCAGCCTGAAGGTTTTGTCAATCCAAAACATCCTAATAAAGTATGCAAGTTAAAGGAATCAATCTATGGATTGAAACAAGCATCGAGAAGCTGGAATCACCGTTTTGATGAGGAGGTAAATAATTTTGGCTTCATCAAAAACGTTGATGAGGCTTGTGTGTATAAGAAGGCTAGTGGGAGCATAATAACTTTCCTAGTATTGTATGTTGATGACATACTACTATTTAGAAATGACATTCCAACCTTGGAAGGTGTAAAAACCTGGCTTGGAAGTTGTTTTTCCATTAAGGATCTTGGTGAAGCCGCCTATATTCTGGAAATAAAGATCTATAGGGATAGATCAAGGCGGTTGATTGGTTTAAATCAAAGTGCATACGTTGATAAAATCTTGAAAAGGTTCAAGATGGAAAACTCTAAGAAAGGTACGGTACCTATTCAAAGAGGAATGATATTGAGTACGACTCAATGTCCTAGCTTAAATGATGAGCAAGATAAAATGATGGCAATCCCATACGCATCTGCTATTGGATCCATCATGTTTGCGATGATATGCACTCGACCGGACGTGTCATGCACCTTAAGCATGACAAGCCGATACTAGCAAAATCCTGGAAACAGTCATTGGATGGCTGTTAAGAACATACTTAAGTACCTAAGGAGGACAAGAGATATGTTCCTAATCTATGGATCTGGTGATGAGGAACTCACTGTAAAAGGCTACACGGATGCGAGTTTCCATACCGATCGTGACGATTCACGGTCACAATCGGGATACATTTTCATTCTGAATGGAGGAGCGGTCTCTTGGAAGAGTTCCAAGCAGGATATGGTGGCTCTATCAACTACAGAATCAGAATACGTCGCCGCCTCATTGGCAACTCAAGAAGCTGCATGGCTGAAGAAATTCATTGCCGATCTAGGGGTTGCCCATTCCATTCAGGACCCCCTAGAAATCTTTTGTGATAATAAGGGTGCGATTGCTCAAATCAAGGAACCTCGTGCTCATCAAAAGACTAGGCACATTGAGCGGAGATTCAACTACATACGAGATGAAGTTGAAATGGGAAAGATATGTATTCGCAAAGTTCGCACGGATCAAAACAAGGCAGATCCTCTCACGAAGCTCCTTGAAAAGGCAAAGCATGAAGGTCATACTTGTGCCATGGGACTTCGATATTCTAGTGATTGGATTTGATCTGTAAATTTTGTATTTGGATATGTGGAACTCTTTATTATTTAAATAAAAATATTTGGTTATAATGTTTCAATTAATGTTCCAATTTAGCATGTTTAATCCATGAGTAAATTGTTTACCCTAAATGTCCGTGGTGTTGAGGAGATGTATAAGACCTAACAGGTGTGTTAGACCTAACAGGAGTCTTAGATCTCTGTTTTGGGAACTGTTTAACTTCTTTTTCCAGTTCAATCTTAATCCTAGGTGTCTGATAGCGAGGACAATTTGAAGAGATGTGACCTCGTTGACCATAAGTGTAACAGGATCTCCTTTCAACAGGACTAGGAGATCTCTTGTCGGGTGGGGAGTAGACCTCAGGTGAGGATTTTTTGGTCTCAGTCTTTTGATTTTCTCCTTCCTTCACATATTTTACTTGTTTAACATTATGATTTGCTTGTCATTGAAGATGAGTGTTATCTTTCTTAACCGGTTTAGTTTGAGTGGTTTTGGAAATCTTAGGTTGTGTAATAGCACATTTTGAACCCAACCCAAGAGATGTATGAACATTCTCTTCAACCCGGTTTTCCATGATGTTTTTACCAGTTGTGCCTGATGTTGATGTTGTCTGATCAGCAGCCGGAGGAACAGGTTTGACTGCTTTGTCCGGATCACTGACCAGAGGAGTTGTCACTATATGGTCCTTTATTGGATTATTATTGATTGGACATTGTTTGGTGTTCAGAAGAATCTCATGTGGTGGAGGCACAACCTTATAACCCAAACCCTCCCCGTTGTTGCGTTCCTTAACCAAGTTTTTCAAAATATGTGAAGAACTAGCAAGACGGTGAAGTTTTTGTTTTAAAGACTCATTTTCAACTTGTAAAATTGCTTTGTCCTTTTTAGTTTCTTCAATAGTCTTTAAATAGAACTTAATGTCATTTTCTTGGTTGAGTGTAACAACTTCAGTTTCTTTTAACTTTTTCTTTAATGCATCAATCTTTTCCTTATGGCAACTTTCATTTTGTTTTAAAACTCTATTTGCCACTGTGCACAATTTTAAGTCATTTACTAAGTTATCATTGTGATCTAATAACATAGCAAATTTTATATCAATGCTTTCCCTAAATTTTTCACATTCAACACAAGCGTGTTAAGCAAAAAGTTCATCTTTTGATGCTACCTGTGCTGATGTAGACGTTCCTGCCATGAAAGCATTTTGAGACTTTGGTCGTGCTTCAGATTCAGCATTCAGCTCATTTTCAACAATTTGATTTACAACAGCTAAGGTCTCATCCATATCAGCAGTATCATTCTCAACTGAGTTCTACCCCTCACTCGCTGAGTCTTCATTCAGATCTTCAGCAGATGCAATGTTGGCTTCACTATCAGATAAAAATCAGAAGGACCAGCCCTGTCCTTCATCACCTTGAGCTACCATTGCCTTTGAGTCACTGCTTGTTAAGGTTGTCTTTCTCTCTTTCTCTTGTTTGTTGAAAGACAAGAACGGGTTCCCATGCCAGTCTTCTTGGTTTAACACGTTCCCGCTTGAAGTGGCCCTTTTCTCAACAGTTGAAACAGGTGACTTTGGACTTGTCGAATCCAAACGTAGTATCTTTGGTAGCCACCAGATTCTATTATGTCTTCTCCACAAACTTCTTTGCTCGTGGCACAGCACTTGCGAGAGCCCACACTATGTCATCCTCTCCAGTTCATTTTCATCCACCTGCTCGTAGTCTTCATCAGCCAGGTGACAATTCCCAATTTTCCCTACTACTAAACCATCGTAGGAATGAACCACAGCAGCAAGTAGGTCCATGTGCTCCTTAGCCACTTCCACAGTTACTTTTCCCAAATTTTCTGTCACTAACTTAGTTGATTGAGTAACTGTAGAGCTTTGTTGAACCCCTGATGACACATGTGACTCACCCTCGTACGATAAGCTTTGTTCAGTTGCAGATGATGTATTGGACCCAAAACCAGTTTGCAGAGGAGCGCTGGAGGATTTAGCAGTTGAAGTAGGGGTAACGTTGTAGAGAGATGGATCTTGAGTGTATGCTCCTTTCTTTGTCCTGTATTTGTGCCTCACCTATTCTTCTCTCAGTTTCAGGATGAAATCATTTATCTCTAAAGTCTCCAGCACTGAGTTATATCGAAGAGTGGAGATGAACGAATCCCACTTCTCTGGTAGCCCATCAGCCAAGCTTGTCACTTTTTCTTCCTTAGACGTTGTAACACCATGAGTGTGAAGTTCACTCATTAAATGGTAGAAGCGATCGATGATATCATCCAAGATTTCATTTCCAATAGAAGAGAAGTTGTCAAATTCTTTCTTCAAAGCTTTTGCCTTTAGTGACTTAAGTGTTTAATTACCATCGTATCTCTTCACAAGAGCATCCCATAATTTTTTACTCTGCTTGTGTTCTGAATATTGATGGAAGATGTCTTTGGGAATTGACTGGGTCAACATTGCGTAAGCTTTCTTCTCTGCATTATAAGCAACCTTTTGTGCATCACTCAGACCACTCAAAGCAGGGGTATTCCATCAGCACCAACTGGCATATTGTAGCCAGTTTCAATAGCGTTCCAGAGATTGGTATCCACTCCATTTAGATGAATTTCAAATCATTGCTTCCACTGAGGAAATTCATCAATAGACAGTAGCTTAGGTGGTTTACTATGGTTCCCAATCTCATTTTCCAGTAGTAAAAGATTCTGGATCCTTGAGTCCTTTCCTGCTGAGAATGCGAAGTTCTCTGAGTCCATTTTGTCTTAGTCTTTAACTTGAAAAACAAACTGTGTAGGCGACTGAGATGGGTGACTGAGAGGTGACTGAGAAAATCACTGTGCGATTGAACTGAGTCGTACGACTGGGCAGGCGATTAAGGCTTTTGTGCGACTGGACAGACCAACTGAGTCAATCGTACGATTGAACGAGCGATTGAGTTCAGTCGTACGATTGGACTGGGCGATTGGAGTTCAGTGGTGCGATTGAGATAATCATGCGACTAAGACTGCTGAAATCGAGATTTTTCACACACCTTGACCTAAAACGCAATTTTTGACACCCTAGTCCGCTGCAACTCAAAAAAGACTCAATTTTCGCTTAAAAACATTGGCTCTTTCAAAAACAAGATTGAATCCACAAAGAATCAAAAGCCAAGGCTCTGATACCACTTGTTAGGACCGTGTACGTACGGAGTACTAACTGATTCAAACCTGAAACCAGATCAAATAGTGCGGAATCCTATTTGATTGGCGATCCAATCAGGGAGAACGTTAATCCGATAAAAACTGACGATCAGAAGACGTTAAGAATTGATTAGAATCAATCATAAACATTCTTGAAGTTGGAAGGGACTCTCTGGACGAACTGGAACGGCTAGGGTTGATAATTCTCGAAAAGTGTTTCGTTTTTCCATGAATTAAGTGGTATTTATAGGTTACAGCTTTCATTCGTACGAATGAGCCGAACGACAGGCTCAGTCGTGCGACTGAGTCATACGACTGATTCATGCGTATGACTGAGTCAGTCTTATGACTCAATCGTATTATTGATTCAATCACCTGGTTCAGTCGTGCGATTGACCCATTCGCATGGTCCAGTCGTGCGATATAATTAGAATACTTAGTTAAACACATTCGTGAACCTTTAACGATTCAGAACTATGTCTAACAGCTGTAAACCTATATAACATGTTCATATATGCGTGTAATAACGGATGATATTAATAGATATGACATTAAACAACCAATAAACATTCATAGAAGAGTTTTTCATTTCATTGACAAAACATTACATATGTGTTACAAGATGAAAGTCTATTACATTGAAGCTCACTAGACTAGACCTAGAGACATGTGTACCAATAGGAGGAGACCGAGGTTGAGATTTAGTTGCATAAGCAGGAGCACTTGGGAATGAGGAACCAGTAAAGAACCCTGCTCCAACAAACAGATCTCCTCTTCTTTAGGTGAACTTTCATTCTTTGCCATGAATGCATTCTCAACAGTATTTGTAGGAGATGCAATAAATTGATACTGTGACATTGAGGATGTTCTGTCATTATTCCTTGAACTTTCATCAATTTCACAGATTCAATCTTGGCAACCAACAGATCGAGATCCATAGGGAATTTCTCTTTATGTTTTCATAATGTCACAGTTTGTTTCCAAGATGATGGTAAAGCATTGATAAGTCTAATTTTTAGATCTTCAAGATCATGTGTAATGCCAGATGTAGACATCTTAGTGGTAAGCTGCACATATCCGTTCATCATTTGCTTGATGTTTTCACCAGATAAATGTTGAAAAAGCTCTAACTGCCTCTTCCGTTTTTGCTTTTTGAGATTTTAGATCTCTTTACCACCTTCGTAGATTGTCTTTAAAGCTTTATACATTGTGTATCCTGTTTGATATCCATTAAGCCTGGCTAGGACCTCAAGAGGTAGTCATTTACACATCACAGAATAAGCTTTATTATCAATCTTAACCTGTCTAAGATCATCACCTTGTAGACCATCTTCAGGGTAAGGTTCTGATGAATCTTTAGTATAGACAAATCCCCTATCAGGCCCATCAGTAGTTATAGGAATATGTGGTCCTTTCTCTATTGATTTCCAAAGATCAGTAACAATAGAATTAAGGTGATGTTTTAACCTAAGTGACCAATTTTTAAAATCTATTCTATTTTTCAACTTGGGAACTCTATTTTCAGAATCCTCAGATTTCACCATTTTTATATTTTGATTTTAAGAAGAAGAAATATTTTTTTTGTTTTTTATGTTTTTGAATTAAAGAAATGAATTAAAAATATTTTTAGATTTTTTAAAATTTTTAAAAAAATTTCCAAGTGTTAAAGTGATGGGCCTGAACAGTACTAAAACGTCCTAACAGTTGAGGTACTTCTAACTTAGAAACATCTAAGGTATTGCCTTAAAATAATTCTCAAAAAATGCCCAACTTTGATACGCCTGAACAGTTGAAATGCACTCGAACAGTTGTCAGACACCTAAACAGTTCAAATGCATCCAAATAGTTGTGATGCACTTAGAATTACTTGGTTTCTGAGCAATTTCAAAGTGCCCAAACAGTTGAAAAATGTCTCAACAGTGGTAAAATGCCTACTTCAAAAATGCCTGAATAGTTTTCAAGCCTCTAACACTTAGGCAATTTTTTGCAGTGTTTCAACCCTAATGCGCCAACTTCAACAAGTTCTTATGAACATAACGAACTCAATTCTTCTAAATTCTTTAAAAACTTGATGAATTGATCTAAGAACTTATAATTAGGTAGTTTTTAGACCGATTAAGTATCCTTAATCTTCAATTTCTTCAATTATCAACAACAAATCACTCTTTTGTTCAAATTTTCAGTTTGACAGTGAAGATAGTTTCGAACAGAAATTCAATCAATTCACTGATTTTTAACTAGTTGTACTACAAATTGTGATTCAATTCATGTTTCTAATGATGAAACGTAACTGAAATCAACAATATTTCAATCGAATTGCTTATCAATCACAGGTTCAAGTGATTTATGAGTTTGCAAGTTCGTACAAGCTCAATCACTGAAACAACAACTCTGATACCATTTGATAGGATTAAATGAATAGATCTGTGATGATGTTAGAATGCAATTCAATAAAAAACATACAAATGTAATCAAATCAAAACAATCAAGAAAAATTCATAGTTGTTCATTGATAGAAACAAAGACAATTACAAGTGTATGTAGCAGTTACAAGTCTAGTCTGTCTAGTCTAGTCTGCTGCATACACACATTTAAGCTATTTATACTATCAATAAACATAGGAACAAATATTTACAAACTAGTCCCTATACTATGACAAAACTAATACAAAAGACATCTAAAGACTAGATGTTAATCTTCAAGAAGCTCTAACACTCTTTTTGAGCTCCTTAATCTCCCATCTCACTCCCTGAGCTTTGTTTGCTACCCTCTCAAATAAGCTGGCTTCAGCCTATCTTGTCCTAAACTTTATCTGATTCTCACATAAAACCTTCACATCATTATCACTAAATGAGAATACCTCAATAAGATCAAACAACATTATTTCATCTCTATCCTTCACCTTCACTACTGCTTCACTAGTTTGGTTGTCATAATACCACCTCTAAAACTTCTAATGCCTAGATGGTTGTTCATCCGATATCCTCATAAACCCAAAAGCATCAAAATTGTCTTGAATGCCCTGACGGATCTCATGTTCTAGGATAGTGGCGCGTTCACTCAAACCAGAATCTAACAGGGGACCTCTACTAATCTTCTCAAATCCAACTTATAAAGGGTTTTAAACGCCTTCCTTTTATGTTGATATGAGATCCCCCCTCTATACCTTTTGATCATACACATCTTCAACTTTGAGTTGTACTTCCAGCTTACAATCTTCTTATTTGACTCATTTCTCTCTGGTTCTTTAATGTTTTGGAAGAGTGGGGTTAGTTTCTCTGGCTCTTCCACCTTAGTGAACCAGTTCTCTTTATCCATCTAAATTATATCTCTATCAGCAGAACTCCTCTGAGCCACATTTGTCATTGATATGCCATCCACTACATAGAATTTTGGCTTAGTATGGGAAGATGACCTCTTTACACCCTTCTTCTTTCTCTTTTTCCTCAACTCCTCCTCTAGTGTACTTCTTCATCTTCTTAATCTTTAGTGTACTTATTCATCTTTTTAATCTTTTTAACATTCACTCCACTACATAGAAGTTGTGCCTAGAGGCAGCACAATCGGCAAAAATCCCGTAATCCATAGCTTAACAGAAGGTACGAAACTATAGCTTCACACAAGTCAAGAGAAACTTGTCTGTCGAAAGTACATTTGAGAAACTATAGTTTCACGTTGGTAAGTATAGTTTCGCATGAACCTACGAAACTGTAGATTCATACAACCCAGGAGAAACTGTTTGTCAAAAGTGTAATTAAGAATCTATAGTTTCGTATTGAGAAACTATAGTTTCTCATTGGGAAAGTATAGTTTCAGAAGGCCTATGAAACTATAGAGTTGCAAGATCAGTCAAAACTGTTCAGTGTACACGAGCAGCATGATTAGATAGTTTCGCTCAGATCAGGTTACCGGTTGAAACAATTAGAAATCAAAGTAATAATCTTTGTTAGATTACCCAGGCTTAAGCGATCAGTTGGAATTAAAAAATAAGGCTTATTTCGCAAATGGCGAAGTAAAGAACAAAACAGATATTTATACTACATAATTTCACTTTGTCCGAAACTATAGATTTGTATGGAACAAGGTAAAACTTATGTCATGCAATACAACCAATGAAGCTATAGTTTCACATGTAGAGCCAGTCTGCGAAATAGTAGTTTCGCACAACGAACCAATAGTTTTGCATAGAGAAATAATAGTTTTTAAATGTAAAAGGGAGACTTCTCCAACCACGTGACAGACTTAAAAGAAAAGAAAAACTAAAAACAACGATAAGAATATCAGACACGCTTTTGCAAGAAATCGTCTTGAGAATCAAACATTAACGGGATTGCCAATATGGTTATCCATTTAAACCCATGCCGTATTCTTTTCAACGGGTAACCTGTAATAGATTTTATCATGTTTTTTGTTCGATTAAGAACGCTCAAGTAACTTGGTTCCCGTAGTCATTCAACAAAGAAGTCAAGTCGTCATCACAGGTTTTTTAGTGTAATCATTGATTTTGAGATGGGTTGATACAGAGCTTTTGACATCCATTGATGGACATAATGGTAGATTATGGAGGGATGATCAAAGCTCCAGGTCTATACTCATGTATAACAGAGGAGATGATCATTTGAGCAAGATGTTGAGAGTGTCAGTCTATACTCATGTATAAAAGAGAAGATCATCATTTTGAGCGTGTTGATAAGAGCTTCAGGTCTATACTCACGTATAACAAGGAAGATCATTACACCAAATCAATGCATACGCATAGTAGAGGAGTTTGACATGCAATTTATTTATGGCATGAGAATGAGGGAGATTTGAAAATGCAGGATCAAGATAGAAATCAACCACTCTCAACTTAGTTTTTGACGAGACTTGTAAGTTTGTGCAAGCCGAGAAGACATGGGAATGAACCTTATCACTGAGTGTTGAATCTTACTTAAGTCACACAATCCTAACACAACGCAACGCCATATTGCAACACAACGCCTCTGACCTCCTTAAGACGCTATCCAAGTTTCTGAATCCTACACAAAATAAAAATAATGTAAGTTAAAAGTGAAAAGTTAAAAGCTAAAGTCTATTTAAGTGCGACTAAAGAAATTTCCACTTTTTTAAACTGGAAGACACTTTGGGAAAGTGTGGGTCTCGAAGCTCCTTAGTGCATGAAATTTTATTATTATTAGTATTATTATTACTATTACTATTATTATTATTATTATTATTATTATTACTATTATTACCATTGCTATTCCTATAGCTATTCCTATCGCTATTCCTATCGCTGTCGCTGTCGCTGTCGCTGTCGCTGTCGCTGTCGCTGTCGCTGTCGCTGTTGGGTCTGAAGGATAGTCTAATATTATCAACACAGTCAAAGTCAACAAAGTCAACGTCAACGGTCAAAGTCAACGCCACAGTCAACACGACGCGTTCGGGACGAATATTAGAGACAAGACGTTGAAGATATATTTGTCTAGGGTGTTTATTGTTAATAAATATATTTTGTGTGGACAAAATATATTTAATCTTGTTTTTAGACATTTGGGTTTTAATTGTAATTTCTAATTGTCATAGTTTAGGGTCGTAAGTGTCATTAGTAAATTGTCATTTACTATAAATAGTAAAGTATGGCAATTAGGGTTTTAAGCTTGCAAGAGCTAGATTTGAGGGTTTCCATGTAATTAAAATCTTATGCAAATCAATATGGATCAAATAGGGGTTTTTCATTAAAGTTCTTGTGTGTTCATCCAAGTTCTTGATATTTTATCATTTTGATCCAAATCTTCATGTTATTTGATTGATTCAAGTGCTCCTGGACAAACAATTGCTATTGCTATTCCTATTCCTATTGCTATTCCTATTGCCGTTGCTATTGCCGTTGCTATTGTCGTTGCTATGCCGTTGCGGTTGCCGTTGCGGTTGCCGTTGCGGTTGCCGTTGCGGTTGCCGTTGCGGTTGCCGTTGCGGTGGCCGTGGCCGTTGCCGTCGCCGTCCCCGTCCCCGTCCCCGTCCCCGTCCCCGTCCCAGTCCCGTCCCCGTCCCCGTCCCCGTCCCCGTCCCCGTCCCCGTCCCCGTCGCCGTCCCCGTCCCCGTCCCACGTCCCCGTCCCCCGCCCCCCGCCCCCCGCCCCCCGCCCCCGCCCCCGCCCACGCCCCCGCCCCGCCCCCCGCCCCCCCCCCGCCCCCGCACCCGCCCCGCCCCCCGCCCCGCCCCCGCCCCGCCCCGTCCCCGGCCCGGCCCCCCGCCGCCGCCGCCCCGCCGCCCCCGCCGCCCCCGCCCCCCCCGCCGCCGCCGCCGCCCCCCGCCGCCCCCCCCGCCGCCCCCCCCGCCGCCCCCGCACCCCCACCCGCCCCCGCCGCCGGCCCCGCCCCCCCACCCGCCCCCGCCGCCGGCCCCGCCCCCCCACCCGCCCCCGCCGCCGGCACCCGCCCCCGCCGCCGCCCCCGCCGCCGGCCCCGCCCCGGCACCCACCCCTGCCCCCGCCCCGCCCCGCCACGCCGCCGGCCCGCCCCGCCACCGGTCCCGCCGCCGGCCCCGCCGCCACCGGCCCCGCAGCCGCCGCCGCCCCGCCGCCGCCCCCGCCGCCGCCCTCGCCGCCCCCGCCCCCGCCCCCTCCCCCGCCGCCCCCGCCGCCGCCCTCGCCGCGGCCGCCGCCGCCCCGCCGCCGCCGCCCCCCGCCGCCGCCGCCGCCCGCCTCCGCCGCCGCCGGCCCCCCGCCGCCCCCGCCGCCGCCCCCGCCACCACCGCCACCGTTATCGTTACCGTTACTACAGTTATTATTATTATTATTATTATTTTATGTTTGAAACTCTAATCAAGATGATAAATATTTACAGACAATCACCAGAATTGCTTTAAAAAGATATTAAACCCAACAAGTTGATCGATTAATAAAACCGACGTTTATCAAACGTTTTTCTGAACAGTTTGACCTTTTGACTTTTGGTTTCAATGGGAATAATATCTATTATTATTATTATTATAATTATTATTATTGTTATTATTATAATTTTTATGTTTAAAACTCTAATAAGATGATAAATATTTACAGACAATCACCAGAATTTGCTTTAAAAAGATATTAAACCCAACAAGTTGATCGATTAATAAAATCGACGTTTATCAATGTTTTTGTGAACAGATCGACCTTTTGACTTATGGTTTTAATGGGAATAATATCTATAAACCCCTTATTCCTGTGCATCCTGAATTGTATGAATTCTTATTTAAGTGTGCTTGGTGTGGGTATGATTTAATGGATTTTTGGCTACTCCAACAACCGCTTCATTATCACAGAATAATGGTGTGTGAAAAAAGTTAATCCCATAATCCAACATTTGAAGTTGAATCCACAGCACTTGGCAGCAACAACTTGAAGAAGCAACATACTCAGCCTCGCCTGTGGATAGTGGAACTGTGGTTTGCATTTTTGCTTTGCCATGAAACAAGGCAATCCCCAAGATATTGACATCCACCAGCAGCTGACTTTCTATCAAGCTTACACCTCTATGATCGCTATCAGAGTACACATGAAGATCAAAATTTTCTCCCTTTGGGTACCACAGTCCCAATCCGGGAGAACCCTTCAAGTGATAGAAGATCCATTTAACTGCTTTCTCTTGAGATTCCTTTAGAGTGGCTTGATATGGAGCGTAGTAACAAACTACGTAATATCTAGACGACTCATGAGGAGATACATTAGGGATCCGATCATTTATCAATAAGGGTGAGCATCGACAGGCTTTTCATTGTCATCAGGGGTTAAACAGGTTTGTGCAGAAAATGGATTAAGCTCGGGAGAAGCACTATTCATGTTGTACTTCAATAGGATTTCAAGGATGTATTTCTATTGATGGATAAGGATATCATTAGGATTTTGTTTGACGTGTAATCATATAAAGAAGCACATCTCCCCCATCACGCTCATTTTAAGGCGTTCTTTCATTACTTCTTCAAACTTTCTTCACAAATTCTCATTTTTTGATCCAAATATGATGTCATCAACATACAATTTCTCAATGAGTACATCTCCGTTCACCTCCTTTGACTGGCTCAGTGAATAGATTTCTCAGTTGATATGACTTCAACAATAATTGAATATGATGATTGAGTCAATGATTAAGTAGCGAAAATACAGAATCAAAGAACATTAATTGTTGAAATAATACTCATAAATACTTGTGTATTGATTGTTGGTAAACAAGTTATATTGGGTGCTAGGGTTTTCTATACCATGACTTGAAAACCTCAAAACTTGAGTATTAAGATAATTATAATCGGAAAACTTACAAAAGTTGGGTATTCTATTCTATTTAGAGGCTGACATAAAACTTGTACGAAATAACAAAACTACCGAAACACCTATACATCAAAATACTAGTCTAAGTACAAAAGGCTAATCAACATTTGTATGTGTTCATCCGCATTAGCTAATGCGGATGTCTTGGACTTTATCATCATTTCTTCTTTATCATTAGCATTAAGGTTGTTCATCAGCGTTGACAAATGCGGATGAACAAATACTTAACTCATTTGTCTTGAGCATCCACATTGGTTAATGCGGATGAACACATAATTGACCATATTTGTTCTAGCTATCCGCATTAGTTAATGTGGATGAACTAATACCTGTCAGAATTTATGCTATTGGTCATCCGCATAAACCAATGCGGATAGTCGACACTTGGTCTTTCTTCTACTGTTACTTCACCTGCATATCTTCTTGGACTTATGGGAGTTTCCAACAGAAAAACCTTCAACCACCTCTCAAATTGGCATTTATGATCCTTTCAGGGTCCAAAACTACTCCCTCTAAGGATTATACATCCTATGTACTTCAAGGGTTTGATGGTGGTCGAGATTGTGAATATTCTGTTGGTTCTTCTTCTTATGGTTGGACTGATGGGAATGGAGCTGGTGCTGGGTCTGTCAATGATGGGTCCAGGATAGTTTTTGACGAGACTTGTAAGTTTGTGCAAGCCGAGAAGACATGGGAATGAACCTTATCACTGAGTGTTGAATCTTACTTAAGTCACACAATCCTAACACAACGCAACGCCATATTGCAACACAACGCCTCTGACCTCCTTAAGACGCTATCCAAAGTTTCTGAATCCTACACAAAATAAAAATAATGTAAGTTAAAAGTGAAAAGTTAAAAGCTAAAGTCTATTTAAGTGCGACTAAAGAAATTTCCACTTTTTTAAACTGGAAGACACTTTGGGAAAGTGTGGGTCTCGAAGCTCCTTAGCGCATGAAATTATTATTATTAGTATTATTATTACTATTACTATTATTATTATTATTATTATTATTACTATTATTACCATTACTATTGCTATTGCTATTGCTATCGCTATTCCTATCGCTATTCCTATCGCTATTCCTATCGCTATTCCTATCGCTATTCCTATCGCTATGTCGCTGTCGCTGTCGCTGTCGCTGTCGCTGTCGCTGTCGCTGTCGCTGTCGCTGTCGCTGTCGCTGTCGCTGTCGCTGTCGCTGTCGCTGTCGCTGTCGCTGTCGCTGTCGCTGTTGGGTCTGAAGGATAGTCTAATATTATCAACACAGTCAAAGTCAACAAAGCCAACGTCAACGGTCAAAGTCAACGCCACAGTCAACACGACGCGTTCGGGACGAATATTAGAGACAAGACGTTGAAGATATATTTGTCTAGGGTGTTTATTGTTAATAATATATTTTGTGTGGACAAAATATATTTAATCTTGTTTTTAGACATTTTGGGTTTTAATTGTAATTTCTAATTGTCATAGTTTAGGGTCGTAAGTGTCATTAGTAAATTGTCATTTACTATAAATAGTAAAGTATGGCAACTAAGGTTTTAAGCTTGCAAGAGCTAGATTTGAGGGTTTCCATGTAATTAAAATCTTATGCAAATCAATATGGATCAAATAGGGGTTTTTCATTAAAGTTCTTGTGTGTTCATCCAAGTTCTTGATATTTATCATTTTGATCCAAATCTTCATGTTATTTGATTGATTCAAGTGCTCCAGGACAAACAATTGCTATTGCTATTCCTATTCCTATTGCTATTCCTATTGCCGTTGCTATTGCCGTTGCTATTGCCGTTGCTATGCCGTTGCGGTTGCCGTTGCGGTTGCCGTTGCGGTTGTCGTTGCGGTGGCCGTGGTCGTTGCCGTTGTCGTTGCCGTCCCCGTCCCCGTCCCCGTCCCCGTCCCCGTCCCCGTCCCGTCCCCGTCCCCGTCCCCGTCCCCGTCCCCGTCCCGTCCCCGTCCCCCGTCCCCGTCCCCGCACCCCCCCCCGCCCCCCGCCCCCGCCCCCGGCCCCCCCCCCGCCCCCGCCCCGCCCCCTGCCCCCCGCCCCCGCCCGCCCCCCCCCGCCCCGCCCCCGCCCCGCCCCCGCCCCGCCCCCCCCCGCCCCGCCCCCCGCCCCGCCCCGTACCCTGCCCCGTCCCCTCCCACGCCGCCGCCGCCGCCGCCGTCGCCGCCCCCGCCCCCGCCGCCCCCCGCCGCCCCCCGCCGCCGCCCCCCCCCCCCCGCCCCCCCCCCCCCCCCCCCCCCCCCGCCCCCCCCCCCCCCCCCCCCCCCCCCCCCCCCCCCCCCCCCCCCCCGTCCCCCACCCGCCCCCACCGCCGGCCCCGACCCCCCACCCGCCCCCGCCGCCGGCCCCGCCCCCGGCGCCGGCCCCGCCCCCCCACCCGCCCCCGCCGCCGGCCCCGCCCCCCCACCCGCCCCCCCCCGCCCCCCCCCGCCGCCCCGCCCCCGCACCCCGCCCCCGCCGCCGCCCACGCCGCCGGCCCCGCCCCGGCCCCCGCCCCGCCCCGCCCCCGCCACGCCGCCGGCCCGCCCCGCCACCGGTCCCGCCGCCGGCCCCGCCGCCGCCGGCCCGCAGCCGCCGCCCCCCCGCCGCCCCCCCGCCGCCCCCCCCCCTCCGCCGCCGCCCCCGCCGCCGCCCCCGCCGCCGCCCCCGCCGCGGCCGCCGCCGCCCCGCCGCGGCGGCCGCTGCCCCCGCCGCCGCCGCCGCCACCACCGCCACCGTTATCGTTACCGTTACTACAGTTATTATTATTATTATTATTATTATTTTATGTTTGAAACTCTAATCAAGATGATAAATATTTACAGACAATCACCAGAATTGCTTTAAAAAGATATTAAACCCAACAAGTTGATCGATTAATAAAACCGACGTTTATCAAACGTTTTTCTGAACAGTTTGACCTTTTGACTTTTGGTTTCAATGGGAATAATATCTATTATTATTATTATTAATTATTATTATTGTTATTATTATAATTTTTATGTTTAAAACTCTAATCAGATGATAAATATTTACAGACAATCACCAGAATTTGCTTTAAAAAGATATTAAACCCAACAAGTTGATCGATTAATAAAATCGACGTTTATCAAATGTTTTTGTGAACAGATCGACCTTTTGACTTATGGTTTTAATGGGAATAATATCTATAAACCCCTTATTCCTGTGCATCCTGAATTGTATGAATTCTTATTTAAGTGTGCTTGGTGTGGGTATGATTTAATGGATTTTTGGCTACTCCAACAACCGCTTCATTATCACAGAATAATGGTGTGTGAAAAAAGTTAATCCCATAATCCAACATTTGAAGTTGAATCCACAGCACTTGGCAGCAACAACTTGAAGAAGCAACATACTCAGCCTCGCCTGTGGATAGTGGAACTGTGGTTTGCATTTTTGCTTTGCCATGAAACAAGGCAATCCCCAAGATATTGACATCCACCAGCAGCTGACTTTCTATCAAGCTTACAACCTCTATGATCGCTATCAGAGTACACATGAAGATCAAAATTTTCTCCATTTGGGTACCACAGTCCCAATCAGGGAGAAACCCTTCAAGTGATAGAAGATCCATTTAACTGCTTTCTATAAGCTGGCCAGCCTAATATTTTCTTTTGCTGGCTGTGGCATTCAGCTTGTCTAATACTTGGATCATGTGCACATATAAACATAATTCGTGTTGTGCCTATTCATTGTTGAGCTTTGGGAAGAATTGTCATGTAGATAAGCGGTGTAGCTTGGGTGAAAGAGCTTGATTTCTAGAGGATCAAAAATCATGATTCTTGAAGCTTCCTTCATATATGCAGTCCTTTGAAGTACCAGCTCCTTTGATCTCTCAACGTATCCCACTGTGTCATGGGATGTGAGAACTGGTTTCCCTCAAATCTCTTTATTGATGCAGTTCTTTTGTTGGCATGACCAACCCTTATCAAAAACTCATTTTCTATAGAGAGTAGGGAGCTTAACTGTGACTTTCTTTGCCTCTCTATTTTTTTATTAGCTTCCTTGAGGACTTCATCCTTGAATTTTGATAGCATCTTTCCAATCATCCTTGAAAAATCTCTTCCTCTTTGATGTATGGATACTTGGTGATTGGTAAGCTTTGTAGTTGTTTGATATCGACATCTGGGAGTGAGATGACTGATTCAATCCTAGGATAATATTGAATCATCCCAGATGCCCTTTTGATAATTGCACTATCCTAGGCAGCATCATATTTCCAAGCAATAATCTGGCATTCTTCAGCTGACTTAGGAGTAGTGATGTGATCAAAGAGCTGGAACAAGGTGGACTTTGTTTTGTCACTTATCTCACAGTTGTTC
Source organism: Flaveria linearis (assembly GCA_024085815.1). NCBI lineage: Eukaryota > Viridiplantae > Streptophyta > Magnoliopsida > Asterales > Asteraceae > Flaveria > Flaveria linearis. The sequence continues at coordinate 52,231,501 of CM044008.1, read as the reverse complement.
CAAGAGGGCACACCTTACTTGGAAGAACCTCCCTTGGTTCCCTGATCAATTTCTCCTTCCCTTTATGCATATCTTTGCTTTCTACAGATCAACAAGAGTTGTTGTTTATGCAAGACTTAGATTTTAGGCTTCAGTTCTAAATCTGACTCCAGTCTGCAACTCAATCTTCATCACATATTCTATCATCTATCTCAGCTCTTTTACACTTCTGTCTTTTAATTCATAGATTTCTTGTTATGATTTGCAACCAACAAATTTTGTTGTTTCTAGTGAGGTTATTGGTGTCACAGTGACCTAATTCCTTTTTGAACTGTTTTTTGGAATGGAATTTGATGAAGGTATCATAGTTGCGTCTTGGAATCGTAAAGCTAGCCACAGTGAAGTCCTAGATGGTTTTCTTCAGTTCATCCGTGTTCATCTCTCTACCATGTCAACTGAAAACCCTTTGTTGATGAGTTCCATAAACATGCTAGATTCGGGTCTCTCTTCAAGGATGTCTTGAGTAGTAAGCATTTTAGCAGCCTTGGAAGTTTCTTCATTAGTCAACTCATCCCATTCAGCATCGTTCATCATTTTGCTCACTTGGTTTTGATGTTAATGGGTTTTCTGATGGGGTATGCTCAGGTGAGGCTATTTGGCTCTTTTTAGGGAGTCTTGCACCTCTATGATCTCCTTCTCTACCTTCCCCAAGTACCTCCTCTTTCTGTTGTAATGATTAGAGGGGCCTCTTGTTGTGATTGAACACCCTTTGATGATGATTCTTCAATTGAAAGATGTAGTACTAGTTGACAAGTTTGGGCAGATTCAAGCCACTGGATCTCATCGTCTTTAGCTGTCAGGAGTCTAGCTTGTTCAGAAATGGTGATTTTAGCCTTGTTCAGTTCTAATACACTATGCTCCTTCTCTATTTTCTCTTTCTCCACAGCTTCTTTAACTCTCTTACTAATTCATGTAAGGCATCTATCACGTCATGATCTGTTTGGGCTTCCTCTCTTAATCTTCTGATAGATCCTTCTTGCAGAGTTAAAAGAGCGTCCTTCTCTTTTATCTCCTCCATCAACTCTCTCAGTCTCTCCATTCTTTTGTAGGATTTGATGGTCAGATTATTGTATTTAGCCATAAGAAACTCTTCCTAACATCAATCTCTTTTCATTTAGATCATCTTCATGATAAGCAATAATATCTACAAATTGATCACCAATTTCATCTTGAGGCTCATCATGATGTACAACCTGATCTACCTCCTGTTCTTCCTCATTTTCAGCTTCTAAATTCACTTCTTCAGTAGCCTCACACTATACTTCATCATAATCATCTTATATGTTCATCACTTCAGTAGGAGAATGGCTTTCAGAAGCATGGTTGGATTCAACCACTGGAAAGATTAGGCTTTAAGATTGTTCTTGTGATGGAGAAGACTTAAAAGGTGAAATTGTTTCTATAGCTAGAGAGATTGGTTGTGTGTGTTCACTGGGTGGTCAAACTAGTTTACTTTCTACAGTGTTAATGGAGGTTGGTGATTGATTGAATGAGATGGAATGACTTTGTTCAACAGGTGATGGTTGTTGAGCTGGAGGTGATGGTTGTTGATGATGTATGGGAGATTGTGGTTAATGGATCAATGGATATTGTTGTGGTGAATGTGAATCCTGTTTAGTTGAGTAGGGGATTCTTCAGTTTGTTCTTGTTCTTCTATGAAGATCAACTCTTGTGGGATTTCAGCATTTGCATCCACAACATGATGGAACATCTCCATTTCCTCCCTTTCATATCTTCCACTAATCTTGTTCAGTACAGATCTTGCCAAGTGTGCTTGAATAAATACATCACCTTCCTTCTCTATTTGTGGCAGGCAGTCATTGATCATCAGCTGAAGAAATCTTGGGAACATGAACATCTTGTCAGCCTTTTGTATTTCAATCTGAAGACACAGGCATCCAAGGATGTACTTTGAATAATTGTAAGTCCTTCTTTAAAGATTCCAATGATCCTTGAGGAGATATGTCTTGAAACTTTATCCAGACAAGACTTTTGATTTGACATACATTTTAGAAAAGTATGACTAAGGAATCTATAAGGCTTGCATAGTCTCCCTTTGTTGATTTCACCATTCCTGTAATCTCCATCAGATCCCATTAGATCAAAAACCCGCTAAATGTTTCATGATTGAGGGTGACCTGCTTCTTCTTCACCAAGCTCCAGCACCCTACTGATGATTTGCTCATCCACTCTCAAAACTTCATGTCTAATCGATGCATAAATCACTTGTTCACCATTCTCCTTGGCTATTCTTACAGTATTCCAGATATCAATCACATGAGTTTGATAGATCACTGGGTCAGCAGTTAGGGCATAGAATATCCTCGAACGGCTTAAGTATCAGATAATCTCTGTACATCCTTCAGTGACAGGGTCATCCGGATTGAGGAAATCAAATACATTATGCCCCTTTGCGAATCGACTAGCCATCTGCAAGACACAAGAATATCATAAAACAATGATTTAAGAATTTAGGCTTGAAATCAAAAATCTTAAATTTTAAGAAGTTCAAGAGTTTGATGACATTTCAGCAATAATCTGTGATGTTGAAGTTATGATCAATGATTTACCTTCTGATAATGTTCTAACAATAAGCAAAAGTTTAGAAAACTGAATGATTTGTTGTTTTGGAGTGGTAATTTTTTAATATCGGCGAAGAAGGGTTCAAGGTTTTACGAACGTTTTTCTAGCTCATAAAGGTGATCTGAGAAAAGTATATGAAAACGACAATTCCAAGGCATCTTTTATACACTTTTCTGAAACATAACTAATAACCTTTTAACCTTTTCCGCAGGTTTTATATCTTCAATAGGTTATTAAATCTTCCGCAGAAGATTAAGTCTTCAAAGGAAAATAACCTTCCGAAAGAAAATAAATCTTCCGTAGGAAATAAACTTCCGAAGGAAATCTACGGATGACTTAGCCTTAATTTCCTGAACAAAAACTACGGAAGTATAATTTGTATTTCCATCGTTTACCAATCTACAGAAATCAAATATACTTTGTTTAAACATTCACATCCATAGGTTACTAATCTACGAATGGTCAAACTTTATCTTTGATAATTTTACACTGTAGCATCTGTTAATAAGCAATATTACACTGTAACTTCTGCTGAAAGATAAAAGTTTATCCTTACTGATGTATGAATCTAATATATCATTAGATCATTTATTGTTGTTGGACCTTGTTGACTTGTTCCATGGCAATTCTACAGAGATTTTCACAGGAAAGATATCCAATAGCCAAAGTAGTACTCAAGATCCAATTTTCTTCATTTCGTTAAACTCAATTTTCATGCTCATTTATTACGACTCCCCCTAAATTTGTGCTTAATAAGGAACTTTTTAGCATAAATTTAAGTAGAGACTAGCATGAAAAGCAATGATCTCACCACTTTATATTAAATAACAAAAACTAACAGAAATTAAATATAGGTACAAGCATTTGTAAATGGGATCATACCAGGACACTAAGCTACCGCCTGACGGTTTTAGTTTAAATGAAGTAGACAATGATCTAGTGCTGATTGCAAGTATGTTTATCCACTTAAATTCAAACAAGAGTATATGTTCAACTAGTCATGCTGATTATCATGTTTGGTCTTGATTAGAGATAAACATATATGGACTCCACATTCAATTCACATTAGAGGTTGTCCTCCGTTTATGAGTCATGTTATCACTTTTTTCACACTTTAAAACTATGTTCCTTTAAGTATACGTTAAATCTTAAAATTTCTAAGAAATCTAATTAATGCAAGCGGTTGTATAAGCACTTAAATTTAATATACAGTTGATCCCATTGGATTCTTTTAGAGCTTGATATATGATCATTCTCAGGTCACTAGGTCTTTACTTACGTAAAACAGAGGTGTCGTTAACCCAGTCTTTGTTTACACAAAACAGAGGATGATGATGATCATAATCATATCTTTAGTTGTTTATATGCATAAATGGAGGTGGTCATAATCCCAGGTGTTTGCTTACGCAAAACAGAAGGAAAATGAATTACATAGTGTACTATCATTTTCGATTATAGAAAAACTAGAAAGAGAAAAATATATTAACGATACATTCTTTTGGTATTTTTTTATTGGTTTTATGAATGTTTTTGGCTTTTTCATTCATGATAGATCACGTTTTTTAGTAATGATGAAGTGATAGTTAATCTAAGTTGATCATGCCTAATGATTCAATTAAAAATATTAAATCTTACTAAATTAAAGGCTATAGTGAATAAATCAGCAAGCTGATTTTTGGTATCAACTTTGATTAACTTGATCAAACCCTTTTCTGAGCAATATCTCAAAAAATGGTATCTTATCTCTATATGTTTTGTTTTACTATGTTGTATTGGATTAGCAGTGATAAACATAGCAGTTGTGTTATCTATATGAATTGGTGTTTGAAGAAAATTATACCCATAATCAAGTAACTGGTTCTGCAACCATAAAACTTGAGCGAAACCAGCTGAAGCAGCTATGTACTCAGTTTCAGCTATGGATACTGAAACATTTCTTTGTTTCTTGCACTGCCAAGATACAAGCCTTGGTCCTAAAAATTAAGATCCACCTGTTGTGTATTTTCTATAATTGTTACACCCTCCAAAATCACTATCTGAATAGGAGTAGAGGTTGAATTCTCCTTCTTTGGGATTCCAAAGTCCAAGTGCTGGCTTCCTTTTAGATATCTGAATATCCTCTTCAACACATTCATGTGTGATTCCTTTGGATCAGATTGGTACCTAGCATAAACACAAACAACAAAATATAATGTCAGGTCTGCTTGTAGTTAAGTACATTAATGATCCTATCATTGATCTATATAATCTTTGATATACAGACTTCCCTTTAGGATCAGGTACAATCTTATCTATGGTTGATGCTGGTGTTTTGCATGAAGATGTATGAGCAAGAAATTATTTATTCAGTATTTGATGAAAATACTTTTCTTGGTTGATGAATATGCCATCTGATTTTTGATGAACTTGTAATCCAAGGAAGAATGTTAATTCTCCAATAGAGCTCATCTCAAACTTAGATTTCATTAATGCTTCATACTCCTTACATAATTTCTTGTTTGTTGATCCAAATATAATGTCATCTACATATACTTAAACCACCAAGTGAGGAAGAGTGTCTGAGCTACTGCTCCTCTCTTGTATCTATGCTTCAGTAGAAAGGATGATAATGTCTTATACCATTTCTTGGAGCCAGATGAAGTCCATACAAAGCTTTTGTAAGGCTCCGTTCCCGGGAACGTCATAGTTGGTCATTCATTGCATCATAGTTACATAATAATATACATTTTACAAAACATTGCAGCAGAATTAATATCAAAAGTTATCCATTCATTAATAAAAGTTGTTGCTAAGCAATACACCCATAATTGTTATTAGTTACAAAAGATTGTTTAACTGCATTACAAAACAACAAAATTATTAATCATGAACGAACATCAGTCTTGTCCTGCCGAGTAGCTTTTCCCGCGTGCCATCCTCCAGTAATATTCACCTGCCAACTGAAAATGTATAAAAGTCAGCGTTGCTGAGTGAGTTCTAGTTTTAAGAGGATAAAATTACCTTGTATACTATATATATGAAAATACTCTTTCAATAAAATACTTTCCTTACTTTTGTACGTAAGCACGCATCAAATATACATCAAGGTAATGCTTTCTTTCTTTCTTTCTTTACTGTACGCATTTGTTCCTTTCATACTTTTAACATTATCTTTCACTGTCCATATGGACCAATGCACAATACCCCGAATATTGTGCACGAAACTGGTGCTAGGCCTGTGGTCTATAAATAGACCACGAACATTGTGCACGAAGCTGACCCAGTCACCCAGGGTATGCCTCAAGGGTCCTGACAATCTCAATGATTGACCATGTGTGTATACTTTGGGGTAGCTAACCCGCATCACAGTTGAGCTAACGACAACATGGTCGTGCACCTCCTATATGCTTGTAAGACTTACATTATTTCAATTACATTCCACTTTTCTTTATCATTAATCTTTCACTTTTGTCAATGATAATACTTTTTATTTATGATCATAAACATACGACGTAAAGTCACACAATAATAATTATTATGGACATATGAACAGCTATTAATAATGCAATATAATAACATTTAAAACCCTAAAGTCAAACTTGGGTCAAACCTTAATCATTCTGCTTTTCATAAAATTTTAGAAAATAAGCCAAGTGTTCTAGGCATATGAGGACTATGCAGGCGCATGAGGCCTGTTTAGGCGCATTACAACTGTGCAGGTGCATGGGATTACTTGGGCGTTTCAACACTTAGGCGCATGAGCCATTTCAGGCTCATGGGCACTATTTGGGTGCTTGGGGTATACTTTATGCGTCTGAGACTAAGTCTTGGGCGCATGAACTACTGTTCAGGCACATGGACTTATACATAGAAATTCTAAGGCACAATTTGGGCGCATGGGGTACTGTTTGGGCGCATGAACCCTATTTGGGCGCATGACCCTACTTAGAATTTTTCTAAGGCAGTTTTAGGCGCATGGGCCTTACTTAGGCGCATGACCAACCTATTTAATATGTTTCTAAATTATTTTCAGTCCCAAACATCATATCAACCTATTCTAAGCATAATAACACCATACGAAGCCTATACATTACATAAACAACCATAAAACATTATCATACAAGCACGAAACATACAGGTATACATAATAATAGTAGTAAAACCCATTTTTAATACATTTTCAGCCCCAAAGAAGTTGTAAAACATGTAGAAACTAGGGTCTAGAACTCACCTAATGCAGCAAACAAGTAAAACTCCTCCACACTTGTTTGTTCACGAGTTCAAGTACCTAAAACAAACCAAAAAACAACCCGAACACTTAAACACATACATAACGATTTCTAAAGGTGAAACCACCAAGAAAACCAAGTCAATTACACATAAAACACTTACCTAAGCGAATTCTCAGCCTTCTTGCGTGAATACCCGAGAAAGCACTCTCTCTTTCTTCTTTCTTCTCTTCTTAGTCAAAAAAGCAGACGGTGAAAGATTGATATGGGCGGCCATGCCCATATATATTATTATGTTGACTTTTGTATAGTACATCTTGCCCCTTTCTACTTTAATCCCTTTTCTCTTCTTGCAAGATACTTTTTAGTTGTTTTCCTTATTGTCTTCTTTTCCTTATCTTGATAAAAATCACGGATGTTTCAAGTCTACCCCCTTTAAAGAGGTTTCATCCCTGAAACCTATCACTTTTCGAATAGTTGTGGGTAGTATTGCCTCATTTCCTCTTCTGTCTCCCATATAGACTCAGATCCCTTCCTGTACTTCCACTGTGCACGCACCAGTGGGACCACTTTATTTCTCAACCGCTCTCTTTTCGTTCAATAATTGCCACTGGTTGCTCCACGTAATTGAGCTGTTCATCAACCTCAAGGTACGACCATGTCTTTATCAGCTAAGCATTTTCTCAGATGAGATACATGGAATGTGGGATGAATCCCGCTTAACTCTTCAGGCAGTTCTAATCGATAGGCAACCTCTTCTACTCGTGCGATGATTCGGAAAGGTCCTATGTATCTCGGGCTTAGCTTACCCCTCTTCCGGAATCGAATGATTCATTCTAAGGTGAGACCTTCAACATAACTCGGTCACCAACCTTGAGTTCTATCGATCTACGCCTCTTGTCAGCATACGACTTTGTTTATCTTTCGCCGCCTTCATGAAGGCCTTGATCTTATCTAACTTCTCAGTCATAGACTCGATCACCTCGACACCTACTAAATCCCTCTTCCCAATGTCTCCCCAACATACGGGCGTCCTACATCTCCTACGGTATAGTATCTCGTAAGGTGGCATGCCAATGTTGGCATGATAACTATTGTTGTACGAGAATTTTGCTAACGGTAAGTGATCGTCCCAACTTCCTCGAAAGTTTATTACACATGCCCAAAGAATATCCTCAAGCGTCTGAATCGTCCACTCAGACTAACCATCTGTCTGAGGATGACAAGCCGTGCTAATGTGTAGCCTCGTCTCCATCACATAATGGAATCTCTTCTAAAACTTGGATGTAAACCGAGTGTCACGATCAGACATGATAAACACCGGCACGCCATGACGAGCTATAATCTCCTTGATGAACAAATCCGCCAGTCTTTCAGATGAGTACGTCTCGCGGATTGGTAGGAAGTGAACACTCTTTATTAGATGATCAACAATCACCAGATGGCATTATACCCCCTCGCCGTGTGGGGTAACTTCGTAATAAAGTCCATGGTGATGTGCTCCCACTTCCACTCGGGTATATCCAATGGTTGGATCTTCCCGTAAGGTTGCTGATGCTCTACCTTCACTTGCAAGCAAGGCACTTACTCACATACTCCACCACGTCACGTTTCATACCGGCCACCAGTAATCCTTCTTCATGTCTTGATACATCTTGGTGGCACTGGGATTGTTAGGTCTAGATTGTATAGGGCTAGATCAATTTTGTATAGGCTTAGTACTTGAAAATCAAGTCTTGTAATTAATATTTGTAACAGTCAAAATATATATATATGTGATTTGAATCTATAGGATAACCCATATATATGTGTGTTGATTTGTGACTTGACAGGGAAAAACAATATACTTGGATGGATTCATGGAATTGACCAAGTGTATGAAACATCTACGGATGAACAATTTTATTAATCCGTAGATATGTTTCATACAAGACCAAATAACCAAGTGCAAGTTTCTGCGGATAATCAAAGTTCATGAAGGGAAGACTCCTACGGAAGAAGGATTTCCTACGGAAGAACAACATTCCTACGGAAGAGCAAATCATCTACGGAAGAACAAAAGATCTGCAGAAGGTAAGACTCCTGCGAAAGACCATTATACTTGTGCGATTACAAACTCCAAGAAGTCAAACAAGTCAACACGATCAGCAACAGATCCCCAGAGATCCGGTGTTTCCTTAACCGACTCAAACCGTGTATAAATATGAGTCCTAGGTTTCACATCGGGTGAACACAATCAATCAATATACGGCGGTCAAGAGTTCATTATGCAACCCTAGCTGCCGTCACATCAACACAAACATTATTCGTTTCCAGAATTCGACTGTTCATAGTCATTCATTATTATTTTTGTTAATTGTAATTACAGTATAGTTAATGAAATACATTTGAATTATTTATTGATTTCGTATTTATTGTGTTTCTGTGGTTGTGTTCAATTAATCATTAAAAAACCGATTAAAACGTCAAATAGTGATAATTCCGCGATCATTAAATTGATTTTTTTAATACTGATAATTCCTGAATTGAGATCCTTGGATTCACAGGTGGTATCAGAGCATTGGTGCTCATTGATCTAGATCAATTGATCTATCCGTATTAAAATTGTTTAATTGATTTTCAAACAATTATATCAACGACTGGTCATTCAGCAAACATTCTCTATGTTTTGTATGATTTAGATTATATTCAAATTCATTGAATACAAATCTCTGCATCTTTGATAGATTTGTCAACTTAAGCATTTAACTTTAAATCCATCTTTTGCAGTTAAACATGAGTACTTTTGGAGGAGATCTTATCAACCACCAAAGTTGGAAACAAAAAGCTGATTTTAAATCCTGGAGGATCAAGTTCAGGAATCATGTGAACTACAACAGATTCTGACTTTGTGGGAGTCCATCACACAAGGTCCTTATATTCACCCACTCTTGGGCCGGATTATAATGACAAAAATCAGCCATTAGCACTAAGGACTTGCCACCTGATGATGAGAATCAGCAATGATGGTGCATATGGAAAACAAAGTTCCTCCTATGGCCAGAGAGGTAAAACGACAGGTTATGTTCATCAACATGTGTTGAGGAAGTTGAGAGATATAGAGTCCATGCTCAACAATTGGCTGATAAAGTAAAAGAAACTATGGTTTTAAATGAATCACACTTAAGAGAACAAAAACTATATCAAATCAAAATAAACTCTTACAAAAAGATTTAGAAAATATATGTTCTGAAACTACAGTCTAAAAGCCCAAGTTGAGCATCTGACCTCTTCCTTAACAAAATCCATGGCTGATCATGCATCCACTGAAGTGAAACTTCAGAAGTTTCAACTATCATCTCAGCAATATGAGAAGTTGCTAAATTCTCATATTGAAAAGAACAGGTCGGGTGGGTTATAATGCTGTGCACCACCTATTAATGATACTACACACCTTTACCTGAAACAATGACTAACAATTTGTCAAATCATTTTGTGCAAAGCACCAAAATTGACATCAAAGATAGTCAAATAAACAACAATAAAACTGAGATGAGTGAAACTGAATCTACTGAATCAGAATCAATTAAACATAATGAATCAGATTTTGATAACTATGATGACCTGGATGATTCTGATGAACATGATACTGATCAACTGAACATTGGTAAGAATGTTCAAGTTGAAACTGGTCTTCCGCGAGTCCTTGAAGAATCAAAGCTGCAATATCCGCCAAAGCAACGGAACATGCTGAAGACTATTTGCAAGAGGATTTGAACTTAATGAAGGATTACAAGAACTGAATCTTCACAAGATTGATAGCTGCGGATCAAGTACAAAAGCACCTTTGTCATCTTCTGATAAAGGTAAGAAACAATCAAACAAGAATCCTCAGAAAGCACCAACTGAAGAATCCGTAGAACACCTGCGGAAAAAGAACTATGAGGAATCCGTAGAACATCTGCGGAAAGCAAAAACTGTCAAGTCCGTAGATCATCTGCGGAAGGCAAAACTACTGAATCCGCAGACAAGCAACGGAAGAAAGAATCTGATACTGCGGACAAGGTAACAAGAGAAACAAACAAACATGCTCAGAAAAAGGTCAATATCAAGCAACTAAAGGAGTCAAAGACAAACAAACAACAGCTAATGAAGCACCAACAAAAACAAGAAGAAATCATCTGATGTTTCAGCAAGTGAGAACAAAAACAACAAAAAGAAGGCTGAACTCGAAGACACTTCTGAGAAATATTGCAAATGGTGTGATATGAAGAATCACAACACTGATGAATGCTATTTCAGTAGCTACTGTTCACATTTGCAACATGAACAATCACATGACTGATGATTGCTTCTTCAACAAACATTGTGCCATTGTGACAAAAAATAACCATTTCACTCAGGAATGTTATTTAATAAGAAGAATAAGAAAAAGAACAACAAGAAGTCACAATGTGCATCATCCGGCTCAGAAAGTGAAAAAGAGACAAAGGCTCAGAAAGAACAACAAAAGTCAACGAAAAGATCATCTGTTGCGGACAAGACTGTGAAGAAGAAAATACCAGCACAGGCTAAGACACCTCACAAAAAGGTGGATTTGTCTGATAAACAGACTGAAGTTGTTGATGGTTTCTTTGACAACTTTGATAAAGGAATTCCTGTGTCTCAATCAAAGCAGAAAGATGAAGAAACTTTCAAGTCTACAGGATCCTCTTCAAAGATAAGATACCAACCAAAACAAGCCAAGTTGAAGAATGACTCGGATAAGCATGAAGATACTCAGAAACCTGAATCATCTTCAACAGAATCATCCTCACCACCATCAGATCAAAAGAAACAACTAATACTGAAACTTCAAGTTTAATTCATGAAGGAGTAACTATTGTTGACACAACTGGCAAACCCAAGACAATTAAGCCTTGGGTTGTCAAGACTAACTAATTTCTTTTGTGTGCAGGAACAATCATGGAGAGCTGACAACAAGTGGTATGTTGACAATGGTTGTTCCAGACATATGACAGGCAACTGTGCACTTCTCCATGACTTCAAACATAAACATGCCTCTTATGTGGCATTTGGTGGGGATAAGAAGGGAGGTAAAATTGTTGGTGAGGGAATGGTAACTAATGGTGTTTTAACATTTGAAAAGTAAATTACTGTGAAAATTTGCAGTATAATTTACTTAGTGTTTCCCAAATTGTGATCAAAATTATTTAACACTATTTGATAACACTAACTGTTACATTCTTAAGCCAGGGTTTACAGTTCCAGCAGACTGGATACTTCTTAAGGCATCAAGAAAAGGCAACACATATATCTTGGATATGAACAACACAACACTCACAAAACAGGAGACATGCCTGCTGTCCAAATCTTCCAAATGAATCTCAATTGTGGCATAGAAGGCTTGTCCATTCCAACATGAAGAACATGAATAATTGGTGAAAAAGACTTAGTCATTGGATTACCAAAGAAAGAATTTCATTGTTCTAATCACTGTTCTTCATGTTGTAAAGGAAAACAACACAGAGTGTCTCATAAATCCAAAACAATCAACACTAACACTACACCACTCAAATTGCTTCACATGGATCTCTTTGGTCCAACCAATGTGCTGAGCATTGGAAAAAGGCAATATTGTTTGGTGATAGTTGATGATTTCACTAGATTTACATGGGTCTTTTTCTTAAAACATAAGAGTGAAACATCTGAAACATTAATGGACTTTGTGATCAAGATTGAGAATCAATGATTTAAAAGTTAAAATTTTTAGGAGTGACAATGGAACTGAATTTGTTAATGCTGATTTGGATTCTTTTTGCAGGACTAAAGGAATAGCTAGACAATTCAGTGCCCCAAGAACTCCACAACAAAATGGAGCTGAAGGAGAAAGGAGAAATAGAACACTGATAGAAGCAGCCAGAACAATGCTAGCTGATTCTCAGTTGCCCATTACATTCTGGGCAGAAGCTGTGAATACAGCTTGCAATGTTCAAAATAGAACTTTGATAGTCAAAGAACATAATAAAAAACCTTATGAACTCTTATTTAAAAGAAAACCTTTTATAGGATATCTTAGAGCTTTTGGGTGTCATGTGTCTGTTTTAAATACTAAAGAACAATTGGGAAAATTTTCTGAAAAAGCCTATGATGGTTTCTTTGTTGGATATTCATCCACTTCTAAATCATATAGGGTGTACATTCTAAAACATAACATAGTGTGAAGAGACTCCAATGTTTCTTTGATGAATCCATGTTTACTACCAATGTAAAAGGATCATCTTGGTTATTTGATATAGATGCATTAACTGAATCATTTAACACTGGTTATCTGATCAACGCAGGTGCTGCGGATACATGTTATCCCTTTGTGCCCCCAAGTGTGAATGAAGTGCCTTTAACAGCTGACCCACCAAGAGCACAAGTTCACCTGGACCACAGCAAAGATCAAGTCAGCAGCATGAAGCTACTTCTGGAGAAGCAACTCTTCATCCCAGCACATGTAAATTCATCAGCGGATGTTCCCTCATCCGTAGATATAAATACTGGTGCAACTACTGATGCTAGAGATGGAGAGGAGGTAGTCATTCAACAACCATTGCCAGCTGACCAACATTGTTCATCCGGGATGGTGATGTATCTCCTACGGAAGTACAAAATGCCTCCGTCGATGCTGCAGTTCCTCCTACGGAAGAACAAAATACTGCTTCCGTAGAACCTCCTGCGGAAGAACAAAATGCTGCTTCCGTAGAAATCCTGCGGAAGAAGACAAAGCAGCCAATCAAACACAAGCTGATCTGAACGACCATGAGCCTTTTGATTATTTCATCGACTCATCAAAAGAAACCAAAACTCCATCTCCTGCACCTACACCTTCAGTAGAAGTGTCTGCTGTGAAGGTATCCTCCAGAGAAGAAGAAGACAATGATAAAGAGTGGGAGGAACTAACAAGAATGGAGTCCCCCACTGATGATAAGGGTGGAAAGGCCGATGACCTTCTAACAACAGCTGATATCATGGAAGAGAGGCCTGACTCCAGTATGTTTATGACCCTCATCACCATGGTTTTCCATATGACATGGTTGAGAGATGAACACATCAGAAATGAAGAATGCATTGAAAGAATTTGAGTTTGCAAGGTTCATAATCCAAATTGTGATTATGAAGCCTTTACACTTTTCAATCATTGGAGAAGATAAGAAAGGATCTGGGCCACTGTGACACAGCAAAACTTACAAAGTACAATATGACTTGCTGGTTACAGGGGCGCAACTACAAGCCGCATGAACTTAAGGTAGAACTACTGGAGAGTTGCGGAGGATGATGGAGCATGTAATGAAGGTGGAGTTGGAAACAGGTGTAAAAATTCAGAACAACAGCTCCTCATCCTACTGATGACAAACAAAGCAAATATCTGCTGATCCAATCACTGTGGAACCCAGGATCAGCATAAAGCTAAGGATAAGCTCATCAGGGAACCAAGGGAAGTCATTCCAGGGAAAGTATGGCCCTTGGTACCACTGTCAGAGAAATCACTGATCAGAAGTGCACTCTGATTCAGGTTGATTGATCACCCAAACTCCCAACTCAGCTGAAGAAAATAAAATAATGGCATGGAAATATGATCAGGAGTGGGACTGTGCAGTGATTAAAAGGACATCAGGAAGAGTTGAATACTTCCGTGATGTGTTTTCAGTACTCTGCCTTCCTGAGAATGATTTAAAGGACCTGCAAGCCTTACTTTGACAAATTATCCAATACACCCAGGGCCAGGGACTTCTAAAGCAGAGTGGGTCAACTGAAAACAAGGTTCAAAGATGATGTAATCATAGGAGCTAAAAGAGATGATGATGCTCACAAACGAAGAACTCAAGGGCAGAAAAGATCCAAGTCCAATGCCTCTGACTCAGTAGATGATGAATTTCTAAAGAGGGTTGGATATAACAACAGAACATCAGCAGCCATCAAACGCATTGAAGGAACTCAATACACACTCCCTATCACTGAGTGGGGATATGTAGAGAGGACAAAAGAGCTGGTGCTGATGAGAACTGCAGAGAACAAACGCGCAGAAATATCAGGATCTTTGATCCTGCGGAAATCAAGTTGCTTCATCCAAGCTACACTTCGTACCTTCATGACAAATTCTTTCCAAAGCTGAGTGATGAAGCAGCTCAAAATGATCTGTTCCTGCTTGTACACATGATCCAAGTCATCGACAAACTTCATGCAAAAGCCTACAAACGACGAAGACACAATGCAGGCTTGCTGAAGGGCACAGAATATGATGAAGTTACAGAACTTCGTCTCTCGGAACAAGATGAACTTGAAGTAGTGAAGAATGACCGAGTATTGGAGACTCTCACTACAGAAGAGGATGTTCTGGGACTTGGCTACAAGACTCTGAAGAAGATCAGCAAAATGGAGATCAAATACAAGTATGATGATCAAAAGGCAGCTGTATCTTACTTCTACAACAAATTATATCAAGAGTCAAGGAGCTAGCAGTGTGAAAGACTGATTACAAGGAGCTAAGCCTAAGGGGAGTATTGTTAGGTCTAGATTGTATAGGGCTAGATCAATTTTGTATAGGCTTAGTACTTGAAAATCAAGTCTTGTAATTAATATTTGTAACAGTCAAAATATATATATATGTGATTTGAATCTATAGGATAACCCCATATATATGTGTGTTGATTTGTGACTTGACAGGGAAAAACAATATACTTGGATGGATTCATGGAATTGACCAAGTGTATGAAACATCTACGGATGAACAATTTTATTAATCCGTAGATATGTTTCATACAAGACCAAATAACCAAGTGCAAGTTTCTGCGGATGTTCAAAGTTCATGAAGGGAAGACTCCTACGGAAGAAGGATTTCCTACGGAAGAACAACATTCCTACGGAAGAGCAAATCATCTACGGAAGAACAAAAGATCTGCGGAAGGCAAGACTCCTGCGGAAGACCATTATACTTGTGCGATTACAAACTCCAAGAAGTCAAACAAGTCAACACGATCAACAACAGATCCCGAGAGATCCGATGTTTCCTTAACCGACTCAAACCGTGTATAAATATGAGTCCTAGGTTTCACATCTCGGGTGAACACAATCAATCAATATTACGGCGGTCAAGAGTTCATTGTGCGACCCTAGCTGCCGTCACATCAACATCAAACATATTCGTTCACAGAATTCGACTGTTCATAGTCATTCATTATTATTCTTTTGTAATCATACAGTATAGTTAATGAAATACATTTGAATTATTATTGATTTCGTATTTATTGTGTTTCTGTGGTTGTGTTCATCATTAATCATTAAAAACGATTAAACGTCAATTAGTGATAATTCCGCGATCATTAAATTGATTTATTTTAATACTGATAATTCCTGAATTGAGATCCTTGGATTCACAGGGATGAATGAAGTATCGAGTCTTGTGAGCTTCATCAATGATCCGCCCTCGCAGATCTCCATAACAAGGGATCCACATTTGTCCATAGCGGGTTCTAACCCTGTGGGTGTTTTCTCCTAGTTCCGCGACTAGACCTCTCATTCGTTCCGAGTTGAGGCGATCTTCATTCAGCGTCTCATCTTGAAATTGTAGATACATGTGTACCTAGTTTCTGAGCATAATGTAATATGTCTTTATTGTCTTACACATATGTAATTGAATGGGTACTTTGATGAAATACAATGTGTGGTTGTGCTTATAATGTTTATTATTTCATTGATTAGTAGTTAACGCTTATTGGACTAACTATATAGGTTTGTGGTTGTTTGAATTAATTTGAGCAATATAATGATTAAAAAAATATTCAAACTTAGTAGTTGTTTGGACTAGACCTCTCTTGTAACTCCAGCATGTATTTCAAATGCAAAGCAGAGTCTGATCATGTTCTGGAATTAGAGGGCTTGTACAATATCTTGCGCATCATAGAACAGTGGCCACTGGTATAAGGTGTAAACATCATCAGCTGACAACTTAGTGAGCCACATGGGGTCGAATACCCTTATAGTTTCCATGCTACCATTTCTGTTCAACACTATGACCGCCTCACCTGTTCTCTAATCATAGTACCACCATTTGAAGTGTGGAGTGAAGTCCTGTGGCATTTCCCGTAGAGGAATTCTAGACATCATGCGTAGAGGACTCCACTTCAGCACTACTTTTGGCTTTCAAGTAATGGTATCAAATTTAGACCGTTTGATATACCTCGTAGGTTGTTGAGGTTTGATGTTGACCCACCTGGTGTGGTACTCTCTCTTCAATACAACCTCAAACCAACCTGACATCTTCTCGGGTTAGCGTATAACAGCTTCAGTTTAGCCAGCTGGTTGAGCTCAAAACCAGGTAGAGACTTTAGATCATGCGGGAATCTACAGTACTCATTACCCTTCTCTCTACACCGCGTATACATTAAGATCATCAAAATGAGCCCACGCGATAATCTTGCCTGACACCTTATGATGTTTCTTCACTTTGTAGAGCTTGGTGTAGACATTTGGTTTAGGAGCAGTGCATTGGGCTCTGATCTCCTCAAAACATGCAGCCCACTCTGCCTTTCTGATATCAACATCGATGTCTGATGCTTGAGCTTTTTCTTCAACCTTCTCGGGCTCTTGCTCCATCTTATCAAACATCTCAAATGTATCACTGACCAGGGAATCACCCAGATAGGGGACCACATTTCCCTCTGTGTCAGCATACTCTAGATAGTGCGCTGCAGTGACATCTTCGATCTCTATCTTATCAATGTCGTTCAGCTCATCGTCACTGTTTACTTCAAAGGTTGGAGCGTCCTTAAAAATCTCATCGAGATTGAGCTTGAACATTTCTGCCAGCTTCTCATCAGTAAGATCATGAATTACTTCCCCTTCTTCAGGGGTATAACTCACTGATATCCTGACAATCCCTTGCAGATGAAGAATCATGGTTAGTTGAGTCTTGACCTGCTGAAGGTGAGCAGCGTCGTATTCGTCCCTCTGATAATTTGGATCTGTTTGATTTAGACATGTAACACGTCAATCATTAGTTAATAATCAAAACAGAACCACATTAAACAAAATATAAACATTATGTACATTAATTTGATACAGTTTTCAGTTACACATGATTTTAAATAACATAAACAACTAGACATTACTCTTGTCTTGTATCATGTGCTCTTCTGCTGACGGGGCGGATGTGGAGGAACCTTGATCTTGAGCTTTCTTTGTCCTTCTTTCACTCGTAGATGTGGCACCGCAGCAGGTGTATCATCATCATCATCATCGACATCATCATCAGCATCATCACCAGCATCAGTATCATCCCCTTGATCATCACCATCATCATCATCATCATCATCATCATCACTATCATCATCAGTATCATCATCTCCATCTCCCTCTCTAATCTTTAGAGGCTCTTCCTTTGACCCTTTGAGCCTCAGCATGATGGTCTTGTTAGTAGCCTCCAACTCCTTTATTCTTTGGCTGTGTGTACATGTTGCTCCTAGAGTTGGGACATCTCTGAGCTCTGCGCAGCAATCTGCTGTGACTGCTGCTCAATCAGCTAAGCCAGCTGAGATATCTGCTGAGATGTGCAGCAGTAAGCTCTACTAGCTGATGAATCTGGGCAGTCTTCTCGTCATCGACTGCTAAGACCTCAGCACCATTCGGTTCAATGCTGAAAGCTGTCCTCTACCCCACTGGGAGGTAGAGGAGATCCAGATGGAAAGAAAATGAAAGATAACGGTCCTGCTTGGTGGCTCGTGGTGGTGGTGGTGGTAGTAGTGAAGATTGGGGGTGGTATAGATGAAGGTGTGGTGGATGAGTGAAGATGGTGAAGTGAATTGGTGGGTGGTATAGATGAGGTTGCGGTGGAGTGGGTGTAGTAGTGTGGTGTGTGAGGTGGTAGAGGGGAGGTGGTGTGTAGTAGAAGTGGTAGTGGTGGTGGAGGTAGAAATCAGTGTGAACCTCCGTCTCTTCGGCTTCATCCCATGGGGCTGAGCCATCCTCTTCTTCCGAGTCCCCCTTGACCCGGAGGCTCCCCTTGGCTACTAGGCTCGTCCGGGGTGTATGATGGATCTGAAGTAGCCTCCCCAGACCCGCCCTGGTGTCACACCCGGGCCCAGAGGGGCGGAACGTCACGATTAGTAAACAACAACCAAAATGCAGCGGAAACTAAATGGTTTATTACAAAGTGTCACACGATGTTTACATTAAAATATTAGCTTTGCTTCCAATTCAAAAGGTGCTTCAACCTACAATCTATAGGTGTCGTGACCAATCTCTCGGGAATATTTCTTGAAGCTTCAGTAACTAAGGCTTCTAGGCTCAACCTTTGTCTTTAACCTCTACCCTCGTATCTTGCTTCGGATTTGGGTAACTTCTATAGCTCAACTATTCTCCTAGCTGTACCTGAAGACATGCTCAAAAGATTTTGTGTCAACATAAAGTTGGTGAGTTCAAGTGGTTAAAGTTTCAGAAAATAAAAGTCTCTTTAGAATCCATTAGTAAAATTTTCAAAACATATGTGCTTTAAGTCTTAAACAAAAGAGACTCTGAAAGTCCACATTTAAAAGTTTAGAATCAAGTGTAAAAGCTTATGAAAAATCTCATTCGATTTTAAAAGCATCATTTTTAGTATCAGTCATCGTGGGGTATCACAATCAACCCTGCACTTGGTCCCCGGTTGGCCTCTTCTAAACTTGTTTTTAACGGATATTTCCGTAGGAAAGAACCAAGCCTCAGAACAGTGAACCATTCCTGCTAGGATGTTCACCATAGTATCTTATTCAAAACCTGTTACATGCCACAAACGACCCCTCAGGATCTCAGTGGGGTACCTCCCTGTAGCGGGAGCCACTGTGCGTGGGGATTCCCCAAATAGATCTATTCACATAAAACAAGCGGTCACAAAAGAATTAATGATCATGACAAAAGTATCAGCAGGTATCCAAAAGTCCCACATACAAGCATCAAATAAAGGAATTATAGTTCATAACAAAGAGCATGTTCCATCCCAAAAACAATAAGTAAAAAGGGATCACTAGAGCTCACAAATAAAAGTTTCAGTTTAAAAGAGCATGCTTCATCCCCAAAACCAAAGTAAAAAGGGGAACACGAGAACTCACCTGGTATCCTTATATAATTTCAGAGCATGATAAAGAAAAGTGATGATCACCAACAAAGCAAACCTAACTAGAACATATAAGATTCTTGTTTAGAATTAGCATGATGTTATTACATGCGTGCGGTTGAGCTCTTTAGTTAAGTTAAGTTGGTGATTAGTATCCTTAATGTATCTTAGCTTCTTGTGTATTTGTTAATTGTTATGAATTAACTCGCGTACATTAGGTTAATTAATGCATTTAATCAAGAGTTGTGTCTTAGTATGAAGAATGTCGAAAAATCAATTTATATCATGGATTCCAAATCTTTATAAATAACTTGCATTAACAATGTATGTAATATATAATGTTTTTAAACGATGTTTATAATGCTCGCGTTTATATCGTATTTGTTAACTTGGTTGACGCTAGATAATTCAATTATGATAATAGTTGACGATATTTTGAATAGAAAGAGGGTTACACATAATATTTATTTCAATAACAATGAGATGACTGCCTATTAATAACAACAAGATAGTGGAACATTATACATTTATCTTTTAGGTCTTTATCTTAAATAAAACGTATAGATGTCGGTTAACCTAAATGTTTATTGTATATATATATATATACAAATGCACAATCGTATTTGACTGTATTTACATCTCTAAGTCTTGTAATGATTTAACGTGGCATGAGATCAACTTATTTGTTTAATCAATAACATGTTATAACCATTTCCCAAAATGTAACGCTTCATATATCTTACCTAGGTTGGTTTCTAATAACTAGCGTTGTTATTTAAATCTCGAGTCCAAACCATCCATTTAAATCAATCATTTATAACAAGCGACGTTCGTTTTCGTTTATAGTTCACATATTTTATAATTTATGCCTTTTTTTTATAAATTGAGCTCAACAATACGTATGCATTTATAATTCAATTTCAATGCGTTGGCCGTGCGATATTACCTTCCACTCGGTTAGTTTTAACTCACTCGTTTACGACTTGAGTTAATTGCGTTCGCGTTCCTTTGTCCGCTCGTTGACCAAGTTTGACCAGCTTCGACCGATGTTTAACCACCCTTAGTCACCGCATGCAACCACAATCAGAGTCCTAGATTACCACTACTAGCCTTTTCCAATCATCGCCACCATCGGTTATAACTTTTACCGTCATCATACCCCTCGGTTATGACTTTTACCATCAGTACCCACTACATGCAGCCACGGTCCACCATGATTAGCCACTGGCCGCCACCTGCAGCCCCTTGGTCAACCGAAATTCTCGCCGGATCTAACCCAACATACCCAAATCTTGAAGATCTTGTCTAGTACCAACATGCAAACACAAGAACAACATCAAACCGCTATAATTAACCAACAACAACGACAACCGCCACGAACCACCATCAATCGACACATACCAACCCTAACCTACAAAACCTCTCTTTGACGGACTTACAGCCACCCAAGACCGTCTTCGATTCAGCTGCCACCACCGAAACCACAACCGACCATCACCGCAGCCACAGTCACAGCCAACCATCGTCACACAGTCGACAAAACATAACCATCACAGCCACGACACCACAAATTCGAGGTCAAGACTGCCTTCACCACCGCTTACCTTCACCGACGCCCACCACAGGGCGCGGGGGGCTGTAGCCACCTATTCAAGCCACCAACACAACCGAAATCATAAGCCGTTAGCGTCTAGATCCGGAGCTATCTCCATCCTTAACCTCATCTATCGCAGCCAAGTTTCACCGGAGGGGTTCTCAAGACCACCCGACAGCAGTCACGACCGACACCCATCACCAAATCGACCATCATAGAAGCTGAGAACGACCGTACAACCACCATCTTCTGGCATCAGCATCGCTATC
This sequence comes from Flaveria linearis, assembly GCA_024085815.1. Taxonomy (NCBI): domain Eukaryota; kingdom Viridiplantae; phylum Streptophyta; class Magnoliopsida; order Asterales; family Asteraceae; genus Flaveria; species Flaveria linearis. The sequence continues at coordinate 52,209,694 of CM044008.1, read as the reverse complement.
GTGAGCCTACCTGGCCATCGTCGAGGTGGTCGGAGGTCGTTCAGTCGGAGGTAGTTCGCCCATCGGAGCCGGCAACTCTTCCCACACTCGAGCTTCTCTTCTTCGAGCTGAAGGGGCCGCGTTTGTCTGGCTGGAGGTCGATCGGAATGAGAGGGAAGGGAGGAGGTTGTGACCGCCTCTTTCCCTCTGCCCTAGACGTTGTCTAAAACCCTAAAATGAGAAAATTTTGTTTATATAGGGGTTTTAAGTGAATGGGTTCGTTAAAAGGGCCGGTTCGTAACGCGTTCGATTAAGTTTTTCGCGCGACTTTATAATTTCGCCACCCATTGGATTCAATTATACGAACGTTATAAGTATTCCGGGATTATGAATTTTATTGCATTAAAAACATACCGAACAGTTAACGATACCGCGAAATCGACACGCTAACGGTTTTACGCGTTTTCCTTGAACGAGCGCTTTTATTATTATTTTGATATCTAAATGCATGCAATTACGTATTAAAATGATATTTGAGCATTATCTTCCCACGTCGGTCACGTTAAACCTTACCAGTCAAATTCTCGGGTTTTGACCTAATTCTAGATCCGGTTCACGTCAAGGTCGCGTTTTCGGAACGCATTTATTCCAGACAATGTTTCACTCACCAATTTAATATGTTATGATAATAAACAATGGTTAGATGAATATTTACGGAGTTACAAGGCTCGGTGGCCATAACAGGCGTCAGTAAATACCGGCGGAAACCGGTATTCGCGTTTCGCTTACGTATTTCCATTGCTCATGCATGTTTGATGAAAAATCTTTTAGCAAGCATTATTTATGATTTTAGTTAAGGTTAAAAATGATTTAGATTGGATGACAAACCATTTTATGAATTTCTGATGGAATTCAGACGTTGGTACGCGGTAAATTACCAGATTTTACCAGGTATGGGTTCTGAATCTGTTTTAGCTTGGATCTTTCTATAATTATTTCAAATCAACTAATAATTCATTGTTTAATGGTTTCTCATTTAATTAGTTTCTAAACGTGTATTTGGGCCTTAAATGGGCCTTTTTATAAGTTCGGGTCCTTATTGGGCTTATTGGGCCCAAAAGGCTAGTTTGTTTTGCAAGATTTCTTTGGTAAGCCCAGATCAATCCGGACCTTTATTGGTTCCTATAATACCTTAAGCTTTCTAAATGGGCTAGATTTCATAGGTGTTACATTCTCTCCTCCTTTAAGAAATTTCGTCCTCGAAATTTTAGTATTGCTAACATTGTTTCGAGTGTGATACACTCATAGTATGAGTCTTAAAGATTTAAAGTTATTTAGCTGAGCATCCCAGGACAGATGTTGATGATTAGGTGTCAAATAATCAGGTTTGATTTGAATTGGAGTAACTATCCGAATGTTAGAATCATGCTTGACGGGATCAGTGAGTCAAACTATGAGCAGGTTTTGGCTTTACAATCAGATCATTTAACAACCGTACAGAATTAACAAGAAGAGACTCTCCACTGTGGTTCAATGCACCGATCTACAAAATAGATCTAGCAAGGAGACGATTCTCAAAATCCCGACAGTGTTACCGTCCTTACTGAAAATCTAAAGAACGATTGAAAAGAGGAGGATATTAGCGTGAATGCCATTAATTAGACAGGATAGTCGTGATACAGATGAATATCTAGGCATCGCACGATCATTTCTATGAAGCTAAGACTAAGAAGTTTTACGATTTCTAAGAATAGAGAGATTAGGTCATGCACAAAGGTCTTCCGCTTTCAAAGCCTACTTTTTAGTTCTTAACTTCCTTCCGAAAAATATCTTCGATCTCTTCCTTCTATGATTTCATCTTAAGGGGTTAAGTCCTTTCTTCCACTATGTGTTTCTTCTAGTATGCATCCTTTTCCGGAACGGTTCTGTATATATGAACTTCAGTCTTCGAGTAGATCCGTTCATCTTATCTGACGCATGACAAGAGTTTCTCCGAAATGGGATGTGCTATATATAATATTCACGTGAACTGACACTGGTAGAATCACAAGTTCACGAAATGATACGGTGTAGGTAATAGAAGGAAAGCCTAACTGTAGGCTATCTGCATTCGTCGACGAGGGTAAGCAGATACAAAATGCGGTCAATACTTTTTCTCTCGCATTGGTAATACGGATGTCTTAGGACAATGGGATGATGGCCTCCTACGCGGTTGACATTACCGATTGTTGATCACCCTATTGTGCTTGGTCTAGTATTCTGATGTGTAGTGGGTAGTGTCGCATCGATAATGTGTCCAGGTGCATCCTTTATTTTACGGATGTTTCCAGTTCATGCTTAATGTAGCTCTCCATATATCTTCTCAGCTTCAATAGGGCGACTAGAAAATTGTTTGTACTATTGTATCAACACACATCGGTAACTTTCTTATACGCGCCCAAACGAATTCCGCTTTTCTCCAAGGATAACGATGCCTGTCGTATAGTTACACGAATCAAGTTTTTGTTAATCCTTTTACAACTTTCTCCTAACCCTAAGCATTGACGCATCTCAATGTGGTTTTTACTTCTTCCCGAAATTTTATAGCTTCAACTATAGCGATTTGTCTCGAATTTCATGCTTAGTAGTAGTGGCAAAATGACAAAATGTCTAATTATGTCCTACAGATCCTATCCATGAGACTCCTAATTACATGAGATGTGTAGGTCCTCTAACACGGGCTTGACCACAACCTTCGTACTTGCCATATCTGATTTCAACTATTATTTGTGAAATGTCGTTTCCTTATAAACACGACTGATATCATTAAGATGTAGGTAGCATCTTGAAATGGATTAAGTAGGTTATCATCTCTAGGAAGACGATATCACTTATCCTGGTGACTTCATTTAACTCTTAATAGTCCATCCATAACTGGAGCATTCTATTTTCCTTCCGCAAAGAGCATTAAGTTTCCTCAAGACAACGTACTAGGTCTTATGAACTGTTTATCTAGCAGCTATCGAATCTGCTTTCCTTCCACCAGCTCCATAATATAAGCTTCAAGTCCAGAACCTCCATTTATATATTTTACTTCTATTCTCCGACTCAATTTCCTTAAGAGCAACCTCAACTGTTGTCTTAAGCTACAGAATTACTGCAAACGTTCCCACTAATTTCTTCATAATGCTTCCCAATTAAGGTCAACCTTCTAAATGACCTCTTCCTCGGTCCATATTCTCCAAGGTAACTGTGCCCTGTAGGGGGTCCATTCGTGAAGCAAGTAACTTTGTTTAGATTCTAATTTCTTATAAGCTTATCGATTGTTCCACAAGATATGAGAGTGAGACTTTTAGCTCGAATTTCCGACGGTACGGAGCATTCTAGGATAAGGTATTAGAGAATCACTTTAGGAGTGATTTAAAATTTAGAGAGGAATAACACCAATGCATACGATCGGGGATGATTATGCAGACTTTCTTTGTCTACAATCTGCTGCATGTGTATCACTTCGTTGTAGTTGGATCTCAAGTGTTTTAACACATGAGATTTCTTGTAGCTGATCTTCTATGCTTCTTAATACATCTTTGAGCAATACCATCCTTTAAGTTCGACCACGAGTCTTCCCCATGAATTCTTCATTATTATCGACCGCATCGATTTGAACAAGTTTAGGACTTTATCAAGCTGCTCGCTAGTACATGAAGGTTAACTACCACTCTAATAACTTATCGTATAGTTCGAGATCGTATTCTACTTCAGATCTTCGCGCTCGAATCACGAACTCATCACTCAGGTAGTAGAGGTCTCCAAGTAGAGATATCTTACAAGGTTTTAAAGTTTTCCGAATCGGCTATCACACATTTCCAAAGATGAGGGTTATGCTAGAGGGCTTAAGGTAAGTAGCACTACTCGTTAAGAGATAAATCAAGGACAGAGGGTGAGTGGAAAAATCAGGGATCCACTGAAGTTGTACATTCATATTTTTGTTTTGAAATCTCGAAGGTTAGTTTTTCTCGGTAAATATCCATGGCACTTGAGCATTTATCTTTGGAGAATCTGAAGTTTAGAAGGAGGTTTCATTTCCTATATATTCTGGCGCTCCGAACTTTATCAATAGCACGGTCAGTTAAAAGCAGGGTCAAAATAGTTCAACCTAAGTTTAATGTGAAGATTGTTATTAGGTGACTAACGATTGAAGATGATGAAAGATTTCACGAGCGTAGCATTAAGAAAGGTGATTATCAATCACAATCGGAGCTGATATTAAGAATACTCCTTTGAGTTAGGTGGTTCCATTATAATGAATAGGTAGAGAGAAGTCATATTCCTCAAAGGCTTTGAGAAAATGATCAGAGGAATTCTAGAATCCGGAAGATCCTATGAAATGTGAACTACTAAGAAAGAAAGGAGTGACAAGTCTTCTATGTCATTGACCACAAGAGGCGTTTCTCGGAAATTTATTACTCTGGTATGTTCTCCGTTGCACAAGCCTGTTAGAGAGTCTTCCCTATGTTAAGGAGGTTTTGACGAATTCAATGTTAGGTAGGAAGGAATTTTTTAGGCATCGCTCAAAATAGTATGGCTAAAGTACACGCACAACGAGGTGGAGTGCCATACTCAGCACGAGACCAGTTAAGTTTGAGAACATCATTTAGTGATCTTCAGAGTCTGATGGTCTTATCATCATAATTCCAATAGGAGAGTAGAATAAAAGAAAAGAGAAAAAGAGAAAGGAATAGTTACTGCAACATCGTCCTTGGTAGCCCTTTAAGTGTCAAATGGTTTTTGCCCAGCATGAAAGTTTTGAACGTGCAGTCATTGAGTATGTTCCGAATATTTGAATTTAAGTCTTGCATTTATTGGTTCTTTAAGTGTTATACATTGATATTAGTTACATGACAGGGCCCACCAGAATTCAAGGGTACCTGTAAATTCACCACTACGTGTGCACCCGTAATCGTCAATTTACCTTACACTATCATTCTAGTCGTTCCCATCATAAGTTCTAAGTTTTGTGTATTCACATCCTGGAGTTAAAAATTTCATTTAGTCATCATTTGCAATTAAGCACACTTAGATTCCAATTATGCTAATCATTCAAGTTACCCCAAAATTGTTTCAATGTAAGTTTAAGCAAATCAAGCAATAAATGAGCATTCAGGTACATGCTATCCTAGGGAGCAGAACCAACAAAAGGCATCATGGTTAATATCTTATCACTAAATTCCAACATGTATCATCTTACAAATGAGGCATAATAGCAAGTATCATCATTTCAAACAAGTATCAGTATAACAGTTGTCTCAGGTAACGACGCAAGTCGTATCAAGTGTATAGCTAACAGCAGTTGTTTCATATAGTGAAAAAAGTCAACTGTGTAATCAGATAAGTATCTCTCCGGGATTTAAGTCCTAATTTATATGCACACCTTTGGTTTCTTACATTCTTAGTACTTGACCTTCAGTAGTCGTAAGAGTCAACTCTAAAAGATTCCATACTTTCATGGTTTACTCGGGTGCACCTATCATAGGTAATACCCTAATGTATCAAGGTTTCTTATAGGGTAGAGAATTCTTAATGGGATATATAATCCTTAAGGTATCCAGGCTAAAGAAGGGTGTTCTTCAGGAAACCTATTTTTGCTGCAAACTTTGGATCACTGGGTCATGAAAACAACCTACTAGGCTGGTCTTATTTATGGTTACAGCTTAGGTATTGCAAAGCTAACCCACATTTCTACACCATTGGTTCAGCAAAGCTCAGAAGAGCATCTTACTAAGGTGGCCCTATGAGGTTCATATGGTTGTAGTTTAGGCCTCGCGAAGCAGACCTACTTCTCTACAACCTTTGGCTCTGATACCAATCTATCACACCCCGGCCCAGAGAGGGGGGATGTCACGATTAGTAAACAACAACCAAAATGCAGCGGAAACTAAATGGTTTATTCCAAAGTGTCACATGATCTTTACATTAAAATATTGGCTTTGCTTCCAATTCAAAAGGTGCTTCAACCTACAATCTATAGGTGTCGTGATCAATCTCTCGGGAATATCAATCTGTTGAAGTTTCAGTAACTAAGGCTTTTAGGCTCAACCTTTGTCTTGAACCTCTACCCTCGTATCTTGCTTCGGATTTGGGTAACTTCTATAGCTCAACTATTCTCCCTAGCTGTACCTGAAGACATGCTCAAAAAGATTTTGTGTCAACATAAAGTTGGTGAGTTCAAGTGGTTGTGAAGTCACTGGATCGATAAACATCCGAGCGTGTTCTTGACGGAAGGATAAACTACCAAAAGAAAACAAGAGTACGAACAATAATCGAATGATTCATTGATAAAACATAACGATTTTATCACTAAATTCCAACATGTATCATTACAAATGAGGCATAATAGCAAGTATCATCATTTCAAACAAGTATCAGTATAACAGTTGTCTCAGTAACGACGCAAGTCGTATCAAGTGTATAGCTAACAGCAGTTGTTTCATATAGTGAAAAAAGTCAACTGTGTAATCAGATAAGTATCTCTCCGGGATTTAAGTCCTAATTTATATGCACACCTTTGGTTTCTTACATTCTAGTACTTGACCTTCAGTAGTCGTAAGAGTCAACTCAAAAGATTCCATACTTTCATGGTTACTCGGGTGCACCTATCATAGGTAATACCCTAATGATCAAGGTTTCTTATAGGGTAGAGAATTCTTAATGGGATATATGAAATCCTTAAGGTATCCAGGCTAACGAAGGGTGTTCTTCAGGAAACCTATTTTTGCTGCAACTTTGGATCACTGGGTCATGAAAACAACCTACTAGGCTGGCTTATTTATGGTTACAGCTTAGGTATTGCAAAGCTAACCCACATTTCTACACCATTGGTTCAGCAAAGCTCAGAAGAGCATCTTACTAAGGTGGCCCTATGAGGTTCATATGGTTGTAGTTTAGGCCTCGCGAAGCAGACCTACTTCTCTACAACCTTTGGCTCTGTACCAATCTAATCCACCGGCCCAGAGAGGCGGGATGTCACGATTAGTAAACAAAACACCAAAATGCAGCGGAAACTAAATGGTTTATTCCAAAGTGTCACATGATCTTTACATTAAAATATTGGCTTTGCTTCCAATTCAAAAGGTGCTTCAACCTACAATCTATAGGGTCGTGATCAATCTCTCGGGAATACAATCTGTTGAAGTTCAGTAACTAAGGCTTTTAGGCTCAACCTTTGTCTTGAAACCTCTACCCTCGTATCTTGCTTCGGATTTGGGTAACTTCTATAGCTCAACTATTCTCCCTAGCTGTACCTGAAGACATGCCAAAAAGATTTTGTGTCAACATAAAGTTGGTGAGTTCAAGTGGTTGTGAAGTCACTGGATCGATAAACATCCGAGCGTGTTCTTGACGGAAGGATAAACTACCAAAAGATAAACAAGAGTACGAACAATAATCGAATGATTTCATTGATAAAACATAACGATTTTAAGCTCGTTACAACTTAGGAATCAAGACTTTTGGCATGGGGAGATCGAGCATGATCTCCCCTCTCATCCGGCAGCGCCTGGGCGCCGGGCACACTCTCTAAAACCCTTAGGTTTCTACACATTGAAACTGGTATATATAGGCCTCGGCCCATATTAGATGCGACTGGGCCCATTCGTGCGATTGGACCATACGTATGGTTCAATCGTACGACTGGACCATTCTTATGGCTCAGTCTTGCGAATGCCCCAATCGCATCTCTCAGTCGCACGACTGGTCCATTAGCATGGCTCAGTCGTACGACTGAGTCTCATTCGCATATGCTCCTGCGAATGACCCAGTTTCATGTGTTTACAAGGTGTATAACATTAAGCCTAGACTATTCGTCAAGCGACGGACACACTATATATGACTATATATGCTCCAACAAATTCCCCTTGGACGTTGCTTGCGAATAGTAGATAACACCTCTTACAATCTTCAGTCAATCTTTGATCTGGTTTCCAATAGAATCAAACGAACAACCATATTAGCCACATTGCCGATCCGTCAGGTTACCACAATATCCCTAAAAATGAATTTAGGCACAATAGCTTTCGTTTACTTTGCAGAACACCATCATAGCAGTAAGATTCCCCAAATGACTGATTTTTCCAGATAATGACATGACCAGTTTTCCATTGCTTCAATCTTCACACAGTCTAACCTGTTTATCATTAGCAACTGTAGAAATTCCCCCTCACATTCAGCATATCCCAATATATAACGTTGTGCTCTCCTAACGTCTTCATACGGTGTATTGGGCAAAGGTTGAAGGTTCCAATCCACAGCCGACAATATCAAACAAATCAGCATGCACGAAGATTCATCATCAGAAACCTGCTCACATCATCACTTTCTGATTGCGTCTTCAATTTCTCTGTACACGGATTCCCCCTAAGATTGACAATCCTCTCTGTGCGGATAAATATAACTTGATTGGCCCATAAATAGTCAGATGCTCCTGACTACCCACAAAATCAACACTGACAGCTGACATCTTCTCTTCTCTCTTTCGTGTTCTATCAACATTCACCTATTCTGGAAGTCCAACGAATAATGGGGTATCCATCGAACTTGTATGACATAAGAACCTCAGGGTGAATATCCTTTGCTCATCCTCAACTCTTGCATAGACTCTCCAGGAAAATCTTCACTATTGACCCGAAGACGAACTATACATGACCCGAAAATTTTCCCAAAAAATAATTTTATTTTACCAAACTTTTTCAGAAGGCTTCCCGACTGATAAAAATGCTTTAGGGAAAATTCGTGCAAGAAGCTGTTCCAGACTCTTTTTTTTTTTTTTGGTCTGGAACAAATGCGGATGAGTCGATGCAGATGGCTCATTCGGGCGATTGAACATACGACTGGTCCAGTCGCACGATTGAACATACGACTGGTCCAGTCGCACGAATGGTCCATTAGCATGGTCCAGTCGTATGAATGGTCCATTCGCATGGTCCAGTCGTACGAATGGTCCATTCGCAAAGCCCAGTCGCATAAAGGGTCTGCATGTAAAATTTCAGATCTGCAGCCGCCAAGGCTGCCAAAACCCTAATCTGACGAATTTTACATGATTCAAACCAAAATAGACATCATCAGATTCGCAAGGGTGATAGGAACGTGGTTTAGAATTCGATTTTAACATTGAAACACCACACGTACCCAGATCTGAGTAAAACACGAAGAACACGAAGAACATGAAGTCAGTTTAACGTCAAAGAACTGAACTTTGATCCAGAAATCAAGAGCTCGGGTTTGCTTGAATGATTATTAGATCATTCCAGCAGTAACCGGCTCTGATACCAATTGTGAAGTCACTGGATCAATAAACATCCGAGTGTGTCTTGACGGAAGGATAAAACTACCAAAAGATAAACAAGAGTACGAACAATAATCGAATGATTTCATTGATAAAACATAACGATTTTAAGCTCGTTTCAACTTAATAATCAAGACTTTGGCAGGGGAGATCGAGCATGATCTCCCCTCTCATCCGCAGCGCCTGGGCGCCAGGCACACTCTCTAAAACCCTTAGGTTTCTACACATTGAAACTGGTATATATAGGCCTCGGCCCGTATTCGATGCGACTGGGCCCATCGTGCGATTGGACCATACGTATGGTTCAATCGTACGACTGGACCATTCTTATGGCTCAGTCTTACGAATTCCCCAATCGCATCTCTCAGTCGCACGACTGGTCCATTAGCATGGCTCAGTCGTACGACTGAGTCTCATTCGCATATGCTCCTGCGAATGACCCAGTTTCATGTGTTTACAAGGTGTATAACATTAAGCCTAGACTATTCGTCAAGCGACGGACACACTATATATGACTATATATGCTCCAACAAATTCCCCTTGGACGTTGCTTGCGAATAGTAGATAACACCTCTTACAATCTTCAGTCAATCTTTGCTCTGGTTTCCAATAGAATCAAACGAACAACCATATTAGCCAACATTGCCGATCCGTCAGGTTACCACAATATCCCTAAAAATGAATTTAGGCACAATAGCTTTCGTTTACTTTGCAGAACACCATCATAGCAGTAAGATTCCCCAAATGACTGATTTTTCCAGATAATGACATGACCAGTTTTCCATTGCTTCAATCTTCACACAGTCTAACCTGTTTATCATTAGCAACTGTAGAAATTCCCCCTCACATTCAGCATATCCCAATATATAAACGTTGTGCTCTCCTAACGTCTTCATACGGTGTATTGGGCAAAAGGTTGAAGGTTCCAATCCACAGCCGACAATATCAAACAAATCAGCATGCACGAAGATTCATCATCAGAAACCTGCTCACATCATCACTTTCTGATTGCGTCTCAATTTCTCTGTACACGGATTCCCCCTAAGATTGAGAATCCTCTCTGTGCGGATAAATATAACTTGATTGGCCCATAAATAGTCAGATGCTCCTGACTACCCCACAAAATCAACACTGACAGCTGACATCTTCTCTTCTCTCTTTCGTGTTCTATCAACATTCACCTATTCTGGAAGTCCAACGAATAATGGGGTATCCATCGAACTTGTATGACATAAGAACCTCAGGGTGAATATCCTTTGCTCATCCTCAAATCTTGCATAGACTCTCCAGGAAAATCTTCACTATTGACCCGAAGACGAACTATACATGACCCGAAAATTTTCCCAAAAAATAATTTTATTTTACCAAACTTTTTCAGAAGGCTTCCCGACTGATAAAAATGCTTTAGGGAAAAATTCGTGCAAGAAGCTGTTCAGACTTTTTTTTTTTTTGGTCTGGAACAAATGCGGATGAGTCGATGCAGATGGCTCATTCGGGCGATTGAACATACGACTGGTCCAGTCGCACGATTGAACATACGACTGGTCCAGTCGCACGAATGGTCCATTAGCATGGTCCAGTCGTATGAATGGTCCATTCGCATGGTCCAGTCGTACGAATGGTCCATTCGCAAAGCCCAGTCGCATAAACGGGTCTGCACGTAAAATTTCAGATCTGCAGCCGCCAAGGCTGCCAAAAACCCTAATCTGACGAATTTTACATGATTCAAACCAAAATAGACATCATCAGATTCGCAAGGGTGATAGGAACGTGGTTTAGAATTCGATTTTAACATTGAAACACCACACGTACCCAGATCTGAGTAAAACACGAAGAACACGAAGAACATGAAGTCAGTTTAACGTCAAAGAACGAACTTTGATCCAGAAATCAAGAGCTCGGGTTGCTTGAATGATTATTAGATCATTCCAGCAGTAACCGGCTCTGATACCAATTGTGAAGTCACTGGATCAATAAACATCCGAGTGTGTTCTTGACGGAAGGATAAACTACCAAAAGATAACAAGAGTACGAACAATAATCGAATGATTTCATTGATAAAACATAACGATTTTAAGCTCGTTTCAACTTAAGAATCAATACTTTTGGCAAGGGGAGATCGAGCATGATCTCCCCTCTCATCCGCAGCGCCTGGGCGCCAGGCACACTCTCTAAAACCCTTAGGTTTCTACACATTGAAACTGGTATATATAGGCCTCGGCCCGTATTCGATGCGACTGGGCCCATTCGTGCGATTGGACCATACGTATGGTTCAATCGTACGACTGGACCATTCTTATGGCTCAGTCTTACGAATTCCCCAATCGCATCTCTCAGTCGCACGACTGGTCCATTAGCATGGCTCAGTCGTACGACTGAGTCTCATTCGCATATGCTCCTGCGAATGACCCAGTTTCATGTGTTTACAAGGTGTATAACATTAAGCCTAGACTATTCGTCAAGCGACGGACACACTATATATGACTATATATGCTCCAACAAATTCCCCCTTGGACGTTGCTTGCGAATAGTAGATAACACCTCTTACAATCTTCAGTCAATCTTTGCTCTGGTTTCCAATAGAATCAAACGAACAACCATATTAGCCAACATTGCCGATCCGTCAGGTTACCACAATATCCCTAAAAATGAATTTAGGCACAATAGCTTTCGTTTACTTTGCAGAACACCATCATAGCAGTAAGATTCCCCAAATGACTGATTTTTCCAGATAATGACATGACCAGTTTTCCATTGCTTCAATCTTCACACAGTCTAACCTGTTTATCATTAGCAACTGTAGAAATTCCCCCTCACATTCAGCATATCCCAATAATAAACGTTGTGCTCTCCTAACGTCTTCATACGGTGTATTGGGCAAAAGGTTGAAGGTTCCAATCCACAGCCGACAATATCAAACAAATCAGCATGCACGAAGATTCATCATCAGAAACCTGCTCACATCATCACTTTCTGATTGCGTCTTCAATTTCTCTGTACACGGATTCCCCCTAAGATTGAGAATCCTCTCTGTGCGGATAAATATAACTTGATTGGCCCATAAATAGTCAGATGCTCCTGACTACCCCACAAAATCAACACTGACAGCTGACATCTTCTCTTCTCTCTTTCGTGTTCTATCAACATTCACCTATTCTGGAAGTCCAACGAATAATGGGGTATCCATCGAACTTGTATGACATAAGAACCTCAGGGTGAATATCCTTTGCTCATCCTCAACTCTTGCATAGACTCTCCAGGAAAATCTTCACTATTGACCCGAAGACGAACTATACATGACCCGAAAATTTTCCCAAAAAATAATTTTATTTTACCAAACTTTTTCAGAAGGCTTCCCGACTGATAAAAATGCTTTAGGGAAAAATTCGTGCAAGAAGCTGTTCAGACTTTTTTTTTTTTTGGTCTGGAACAAATGCGGATGAGTCGATGCAGATGGCTCATTCGGGCGATTGAACATACGACTGGTCCAGTCGCACGATTGAACATACGACTGGTCCAGTCGCACGAATGGTCCATTAGCATGGTCCAGTCGTATGAATGGTCCATTCGCATGGTCCAGTCGTACGAATGGTCCATTCGCAAAGCCCAGTCGCATAAACGGGTCTGCACGTAAAATTTCAGATCTGCAGCCGCCAAGGCTGCCAAAAACCCTAATCTGACGAATTTTACATGATTCAAACCAAAATAGACATCATCAGATTCGCAAGGGTGATAGGAACGTGGTTTAGAATTCGATTTTAACATTGAAACACCACACGTACCCAGATCTGAGTAAAACACGAAGAACACGAAGAACATGAAGTCAGTTTAACGTCAAAGAACTGAACTTTGATCCAGAAATCAAGAGCTCGGGTTGCTTGAATGATTATTAGATCATTCCAGCAGTAACCGGCTCTGATACCAATTGTGAAGTCACTGGATCAATAAACATCCGAGTGTGTTCTTGACGGAAGGATAAACTACCAAAAGATAAACAAGAGTACGAACAATAATCGAATGATTTCATTGATAAAACATAACGATTTTAAGCTCGTTTCAACTTAAGAATCAATACTTTTGGCAAGGGGAGATCGAGCATGATCTCCCCTCTCATCCGCAGCGCCTGGGCGCCAGGCACACTCTCTAAAACCCTTAGGTTTCTACACATTGAAACTGGTATATATAGGCCTCGGCCCGTATTCGATGCGACTGGGCCCATTCGTGCGATTGGACCATACGTATGGTTCAATCGTACGACTGGACCATTCTTATGGCTCAGTCTTACGAATTCCCCAATCGCATCTCTCAGTCGCACGACTGGTCCATTAGCATGGCTCAGTCGTACGACTGAGTCTCATTCGCATATGCTCCTGCGAATGACCCAGTTTCATGTGTTTACAAGGTGTATAACATTAAGCCTAGACTATTTGTCAAGCGACGGACACACTATATATGACTATATATGCTCCAACAAATTCCCCCTTGGACGTTGCTTGCGAATAGTAGATAACACCTCTTACAATCTTCAGTCAATCTTTGCTCTGGTTTCCAATAGAATCAAACGAACAACCATATTAGCCAACATTGCCGATCCGTCAGGTTACCACAATATCCCTAAAATGAATTTAGGCACAATAGCTTTCGTTTACTTTGCAGAACACCATCATAGCAGTAAGATTCCCCAATGACTGATTTTTCCAGATAATGACATGACCAGTTTTCCATTGCTTCAATCTTCACACAGTCTAACCTGTTTATCATTAGCAACTGTAGAAATTCCCCCTCACATTCAGCATATCCCAATATATAAACGTTGTGCTCTCCTAACGTCTTCATACGGTGTATTGGGCAAAAGGTTGAAGGTTCCAATCCACAGCCGACAATATCAAACAAATCAGCATGCACGAAGATTCATCATCAGAAACCTGCTCACATCATCACTTTCTGATTGCGTCTTCAATTTCTCTGTACACGGATTCCCCCTAAGATTGAGAATCCTCTCTGTGCGGATAAATATAACTTGATTGGCCCATAAATAGTCAGATGCTCCTGACTACCCCACAAAATCAACACTGACAGCTGACATCTTCTCTTCTCTCTTTCGTGTTCTATCAACATTCACCTATTCTGGAAGTCCAACGAATAATGGGGTATCCATCGAACTTTTTTGACATAAGAACCTCAGGGTGAATATCCTTTGCTCATCCTAAACTCTTGCATAGACTCTCCAGGAAAATCTTCACTATTGACCCGAAGACGAACTATACATGACCCGAAAATTTTCCCAAAAAATAATTTTATTTTACCAAACTTTTTCAGAAGGCTTCCCGACTGATAAAAATGGTTTAGGGAAAAATTCGTGCAAGAAGCTGTTCCAGACTCTTTTTTTTTTTTTTGGTCTGGAACAAATGCGGATGAGTCGATGCAGATGGCTCATTCGGGCGATTGAACATACGACTGGTCCAGTCGCACGATTGAACATACGACTGGTCCAGTCGCACGAATGGTCCATTAGCATGGTCCAGTCGTACGAATGGTCCATTCGCATGGTCCAGTCGTACGAATGGTCCATTCGCATAGCCCAGTCGCATAAACGGGTCTGCACGTAAAATTTCAGATCTGCAGCCGCCAAGGCTGCCAAAAACCCTAATCTGACGAATTTTACATGATTCAAACCAAAATAGACATCATCAGATTCGCAAGGGTGATAGGAACGTGGTTTAGAATTCGATTTTAACATAGAAACACCACACGTACCCAGATCTGAGTAAAACACGAAGAACACGAAGAACATGAAGTCAGTTTAACGTCAAAGAACTGAACTTTGATCCAGAAATCAAGAGCTCGGGTTGCTTGAATGATTATTAGATCATTCCAGCAGTAACCGGCTCTGATACCAATTGTGAAGTCACTGGATCAATAAACATCCGAGTGTGTTCTTGACGGAAGGATAAACTACCAAAAGATAAACAGAGTACGAACAATAATCGAATGATTTCATTGATAAACATAACGATTTTAAGCTCGTTTCAACTTAAGAATCAAGACTTTTGGCAAGGGGAGATCGAGCATGATCTCCCCTCTCATCCGGCAGCGCCTGGGCGCCAGGCACACTCTCTAAAACCCTTAGGTTTCTACACATTGAAACTGGTATATATAGGCCTCGGCCCATATTCGATGCGACTGGGCCCATTCGTGCGATTGGACCATACGTATGGTTCAATCGTACGACTGGACCATTCTTATGGCTCAGTCTTACGAATTCCCCAATCGCATCTCTCAGTCGCACGACTGGTCCATTAGCATGGCTCAGTCGTACGACTGAGTCTCATTCGCATATGCTCCTGCGAATGACCCAGTTTCATGTGTTTACAAGGTGTATAACATTAAGCCTAGACTATTCGTCAAGCGACGGACACACTATATATGACTATATATGCTCCAACAGTGGTTAAAGTTTAAGAAAACAAAAGTCTCTTTAGAATCCATTAGTAAAATTTTCAAAACATATGTGCTTTAAGTCTTAAACAAAAGAGACTCTGAAAGTCCACATTTAAAAGTTTAGAATCAAGTGTAAAAGCTTATGAAAAATCTCATTCGATTTTAAATGCATCAATTTTAGTATCAGTCATCGTGGGGTATCACAATCAACCCTGCACTTGGTCCCCGGTTGGCCTCTTCTAAACTTGTGTTTAACAGGATATTCCCGTACGAAAGAACCAAGCCTCAGAACAGTGAACCATTCCTGCTAGGATGGTTCACCATAGTATCTTATTCAAAACCTGTTACATGCCACAAACGACCCCTCAGGATCTCAGTGGGGTACCTCCCTGTAGCGGGAGCCACTGTGCGTGGGGGATTCCCCAAATAGATCTATTCACATAAAACAAGCGGTTCACAAAAGAATTAATGATCATGACAAAAGTATCAGCAGGTATCCAAAAAGTCCCACATACAAGCATCAAATAAAGGACAATTATAGTTCATAACAAAGAGCATGTTCCATCCCAAAAACAATAAGTAAAAAGGGATCACTAGAGCTCACAAATAAAAGTTTCAGTTTAAAAGAGCATGCATCATCCCCAAAACCAAAGTAAAAAGGGGAACACGAGAACTCACCTGGTATCCTTATATAATTTCAGAGCTTGATAAAGAAAAGTGATGATCACCAACAAAGCAAACCTAACGAGAACTCACCTGGTAGCCTCCAACTCCTTTATTCTTTTGGCTATGTGTACATGTTGCTCCTAGAGTTGGGACATCTCTGAGCTCTGCGCAGCAATCTGCTGTGACTGCTGCTCAATCAGCAAAGCCAGCTGAGATATCTGCTGAGATTGTGCAGCAGTAAGCTCTACTAGCTGATGAATCTGGGCAGTGTTCTCGTCATCGACTGCTAAGACCCTCAGCACCATCCGGTTCAGTGCTGAAAGCTGTTCCTCTACCCCACTGGGAGGTAGAGGAGATCCAGATGGAAAGAAAAGGAAAGATGACGGTCCTGCTTGGTGGCTCGTGGTGGTGGTGGTGGTAGTAGTAGTGAAGATTGGGGGTGGTATAGATGAAGGTTGTGGTGGATGAGTGAACATTCGGGGTGGTATAGATGAAGGTTGCGGTGGAGTGGGTGTAGTAGTGGTGTGTGAGGTGGTAGAGGTGGAGGCTGGTGGTGTAGTAGAAGTGGTAGTGGTGGTGGAGGTAGAAATCAGTGTGAACCTCCGTCTCTTCGGCTTCATCCCATGGGGCTGAGCCATCCTCTTCTTCCGAGTCCCCCTTGACCCGGAGGCTCCCCCTTGGCTACTAGGCTCGTCTGGGGTGTATGATGGATCTGAAGTAGCCTCCCCAGACCCGCCCTGGTGTCACACCCCGGGCCCAGAGAGGCGGGACGTCACGATTAGTAAACAACAACCAAAATTCAGCGGAAACTAAATGGTTTATTACAAAGTGTCACACGATGTTTACATTAAAATATTGGCTTTGCTTCCAATTCAAAAGGTGCTTCAACCTACAATCTATAGGTGTCATGATCAATCTCTCGGGAATATTTCTTGAAGCTTCAGTAACTAAGGCTTCTAGGCTCAACCTTTGTCTTTAACCTCTACCCTCGTATCTTGCTTCGGATTTGGGTAACTTCTATAGCTCAACTATTCTCCCTAGCTGTACCTGAAGACATGCTCAAAAAGATTTTGTGTCAACATAAAGTTGGTGAGTTCAAGTAGTTAAAGTTTCAGAAAATAAAAGTCTCTTTAGAATCCATTAGTAAAATTTTCAAAACATATGTGCTTTAAGTCTTGAACAAAAGAGACTCTGAAAGTCCACATTTAAAAGTTTAGAATCAAGTGTAAAAGGGCGAACCTGGTGCTGCAAAGAGCTCCCGCGTTTTCGCAGGGTCCAGGGAGAATCAAGTGTAAAAGCTTATGAAAAATCTCATTCGATTTTAAAAGCATCATTTTTAGTATCAGTCATCGTGGGGTATCACAATCAACCCTGCACTTGGTCCCCGGTTGGCCTCTTCTAAACTTGTTTTTAACCGGATATTTCCGTAGGAAAGAACCAAGCCTCAGAACAGTGAACCATTCCTGCTAGGATGGTTCACCATAGTATCTTATTCAAAACCTGTTACATGCCACAAACGACCCCTCAGGATCTCAGTGGGGTACCTCCCTGTAGCGGGAGCCACTGTGCGTGGGGGATTCCCAAATAGATCTATTCACATAAAACAAGCGGTTCACAAAAGAATTAATGATCATGACAAAAGTATCAGCAGGTATCCAAAAAGTCCCACATACAAGCATCAAATAAAGGACAATTATAGTTCATAACAAAGAGCATGTTCCATCCCAAAAACAATAAGTAAAAAGGGATCACTAGAGCTCACAAATAAAAGTTTCAGTTTAAAAGAGCATGCTTCATCCCCAAAACCAAAGTAAAAAGGGGAACACGAGAACTCACCTGGTATCCTTATATAATTTCAGAGCTTGATAAAGAAAAGTGATGATCACCAACAAAGCAAACCTAACTAGAACATATAAGATTCACGTTTAGAATTAGCATGATGTTATTACATGCGTGCGGTTGAGCTCTTTAGTTAAGTTTAAGTTGGTGATTAGTATCCTTAATGTATCTTAGCTTCTTGTGTATTTGTTAATTGTTATGAATTAACTCGCGTACATTAGGTTAACTAATGCATTTAATCAAGAGTTGTGTCTTAGTATGAAGAATGTCGAAAAATCAATTTATATCGTGGATTCCAAATCTTTATAAATAACTTGCATTAACAATGTATGTAATATATAATGTTTCAAACGATGTTTATAATGCTCGCGTTTATATCGTATTTGTTAACTTGGTTGACGCTAAATAATTCAATTATTGATAATAGTTGACGATATTTTGAATAGAAAGAGGGTTACACATAATATTTATTTCAATAACAACGAGATGACTGCCTATTAATAACAACAAGATAGTGGAACATTATCGCATTTTAGGTCTTTTATCTTAAATAAAACGTATAGATGTCGGTTAACCTAAATGTTTATTGTATATATATATATATATACAAATGCACAATCGTATTTGACTGTATTTTACATCTCTAAGTCTTGTAATGATTTAACGTGGCATGAGATCAACTTATTTGTTTAATCAATAACATGTTATAACCATTTCCCAAATGTAATGCTTCATATATCTTACCTAGGTTGGTTTCTAATAACTAGCGTTGTTATTTAAATCTCGAGTCCAAACCATCCATTTAAATCAATCATTTATAATAAGCGACGTTCGTTTTCGTTTATAGTTCACATATTTTATAATTTATGCCTTTTTTTTACAAATTGAGCTCAACAATACGTATGCAATTTATAATTCAATTTCAATGCGTTGCGCGTGCGATATTACCTTCCACTCGGTTATGTATTTTAACTCACTCGTTTACGACTTGAGTTAATCGCGTTCGCTTTCCGTGGTCCGCTCGTTGACCAAGTTTGACCAGCTTCGACTGATGTTTAACCACCCTTAGTCACCGCATGCAACCACAATCAGAGTCCTAGATTACCACTACTGGCCTTTTCCAATCATCGCCACCATCGGTTATAACTTTTACCGTCACCATACCCCTCGGTTATGACTTTTACCATCAGTACCCACTACATGCAGGCACGGTCCACCATGATTAGCCACTGGCCTCCACTTGCAGCCCTTGGTCGACCGAAATTCTCGCCGGATCTAACCCAACATACCTAAATCTTGAAGATCTTGTCTAGTACCCAACATGCAAACACAAGAACAGCATCAAACCGCTATAATTCACCAACAACAACAACAACCGCCACCAACCACCATCAATCGACACATACCAACCCTAACCTACACTAAACCATCCTCTTTGACGGACTTACAGCCACCCAAAACCGTCTTCGATTCGGCTGCCACGACCGAAACCACGACCGACCATCACCGCAGCCACAGTCACAGCCAACCACCGTCACCACAGTCGACACAACATAACCATCACAGCCACGACCACCACAAATTCGAGGTCAAGACTGCCTTCACCACCGCTTACCTTCACCGACGCCCACCACAAGGCGCGGGGGCTGTAGCCACCGACTCAAGCCACCAACACAACCTAAATCATCAGTCGTTAGCGTCTAGATCCGGAGCTATCTCCATCCTTAACCTCATCTATCGCATCCAAGTTTCACCGGAGGGGTTCTCAAGACCACCCGACAGCAGTCATGACCGACACCCAGCACCAAATCGACCATGATGGAAGCTGAGAACCACCGTACAACCACCATCTTCTGGCATCACAATCGCGGTCGTGAGCCTACCTGGCTGTCGTCGAGGTGGCCAGAGGTCGTTCAGTCGGAGATAGTTCGCCCATCGGAGCCGGCAACTCTTCCCACACTCGAGCTTGTCTTCTTCGGGCTGAAGGGGCCGCGTTTGTCTGGCTGGAGGTCGATCGGAATGAGAGGGAAGGGAGGAGGTTGTCACTGCCTCTTTCCCTCTGCCCTAAATGTTGTCTAAAACCCTAAATTGTGAAAATTTTGTTTATATAGGGGGGTTAAGTGAATGGGTTCGTTAAAAGGGCCGGTTCGTAAAGCGTTCGATTAAGTTTTTCGCGCGACTTTATAATTTCGCCACCCGTTGGATTCAATTATACGAAACGTTATAAGTATTCCGGGATTATGAATTTTATTGCATTAAAAACATATCGAACAGTTAAACGATACCGCGAAATCGACACGTTAACGGTTTTACGCGTTTTCCTCGAACGAGCGCTTTTATAATTATTTTGATATCTAAATGCATGAAATTACGTATTAAAATGATATTTTGACCATTATCTTCCCACGTCGGTCATGTTAAACCTTATCTGTCAAATTCTCGTGTTTTGACCTAATTCTAGATCCGGTTCACGTCACGGTCGCGTTTTCGAAACGCAATTATTCCAGACAACGTTTCACTCACCAATTGAATATGTTATGATAATAAACAATGGGTAGATGAATATTTACGGAGTTACGAGGCTCGGTGGCCATAACAGGCGTCAGTTAAATATCGGCGCAAACCGGTATTCGCGTTTCGCTTACGTATTTCCATTGCTTATGCATGTTTGATGAAAAATCTTTTAGCAAGCATTATTTATGATTTTAGTTAAGGTTAACAATGATTTAGATTGGATGACAAACCATTTTATGAATTTCTGATGGAATTCAGACGTTGGTACGCGGTAAATTACCGGATTTTACCAGGTATGGGTTCTGAATCTGTTTTTAGCTTGGATCTTTCCATAGTTGTTTCAAATCAACTAATAATTCATTTTTTAATGGTTTCTCGTTTAATTAGTTTCTAAACGTGTATTTGGGCCTTAAAT
Source organism: Flaveria linearis (assembly GCA_024085815.1). Taxonomy (NCBI): domain Eukaryota; kingdom Viridiplantae; phylum Streptophyta; class Magnoliopsida; order Asterales; family Asteraceae; genus Flaveria; species Flaveria linearis. The sequence continues at coordinate 52,188,521 of CM044008.1, read as the reverse complement.
GGGCCTTTTTATAAGTTCGGGTCCTTATTGGGCTTATTGGGCCCAAAAGGCTAGTTTCGTTTTGCAAGATTTCTTTGGTAAGCCAAGATCAATCCGGACCTTTATTGGTTCCTATAATACATTAAGCTTTCTAAGTGGGCTAGATTTCATAGGTGTTACACCTGGCGTTCACCAATCGCCCTCACGCCCCTCTCAGTGGCTACGACACGGCTTCCTACTGTTCGTACCAGAGGCTCTTCGTCTGAATCCTCCTCCTCATCTGGCTGAAAGTCAAGGTGAATAGGAGCTGGTTCGGGTTCACACTGACTGTCTCCTCCCTGATCTGTATCATGATCATCACCGTCGGAGTCATCGGAGGGTAGAGCTATCTGCTCAACATCAGAATCACTCTTGTCGTGGCGCCACTTTCGCCTCCCCGGCGCCACATAATCAGCTTGGGCCAGATGCTCGAAGAGTCTTTTCACTGGGGTATTGACCTGCTTTCCCCGGTAGACCCTCATATGACCCAGTGTCGTATCATCCATGATCTCCAATGACACAACGTCGTGGCTCTCCTTAGGCAGTGTCGGCAGCTTCTCATCAAAGATCATCTGGAGAAACCTAGGGTACATGCAGAAACTCTCTTTCCCCATAGCCTCCAGATTCTCTATCAAGTAAGAGAATATCATGCTCGAGAAGCTGAAAGGGTGGTTCAGTACCAGAGCCACATAGGCATCTTGAATCCGGTCTGAAATATCATCAAACCCACCCCTTTGCAAAGCCGAGCACTTAAGGATGACATGTGCTATGTACTTGTACTGAGGAAACTGGTTGCTCTTGTTGAGCACGCCTGCGTTAATATCCCCAGCGTACTTCATCCTTAAGAAGCACCCTCTAACCGTCAGTTGGTGAAGTCTGGTAGGGTGGTCTGCATCGTCACCCAAACCAAGTACCCGTCGAATATCCTCAGCTGTAAGCTCTATGTCTATCCCAAAATTGGTACTCTTAATGCTGTATGGCTCGTGTGAGCGGTCAACCGATGCCCCAATCCAGAAGGCCTGCTAAATAGACCTATAGGGAGTGCATGGTGTGGAAATAGCCCTGTAGATCCTGGATCGCTTGAGAAAAGTGATGATCCCCACAAACTCGGCACCACTACTAGCCGTAGCATCTAAATGAGCACATATGTTCTGCTTAGGGTTGATGGACCACCTGTCAGCCATTAATCTGTAACACAAGACACATAAATGTTAGATCACCTCACAACAAAATTCAGTTCAAGTTAACCTGGTTGAACTCAGTCTGGTTCAATCATGCGATTGAACCATGCAATTGAGTTCAGTCGGTTGATCTGTCATGCGATTGAATACATTCGGGTGATTGAATCATGCGGCTGCGTTCAATCGGATGACTGAGTCTACGATTGGTTCAGTCGGCTTACTGAGGTCATTCGTATCAGTCATTCGGCTGATTGGCTCAATCGTCCAACTCAGTCACGCGATTGTAGTTCATCTGGAGGTCCAGTCGCATGACCCACTGTTCGATCAGCTCAAGTTCAAATTTGGTCCAAACTTTAGAATTAGACATCGTGTTTTGGTACATTAGACTCGCAATCACTTGGCTAAAAACCTAATAACTTTTATTTCCACATTTTACTCGGTTTACTTAGGTTATTTATACATTTCAATGTTCGGTTCTTGTGTGGGTCGAGTTTCTTGATTTTGAAGTCAAATCGGTGGAATTTTTGATAGGTTGAACCGCATTGTACCTGTATAAACAACCGAGATCGTCAGAATATCGAAATGAAAGGGATCTTGGATCTACTTTGATCAATTAGATTCGATTCACAGCAGAATAGTATAGGAATTAGACGAAATTCAACCAAGAACACGAATGATATTTCAATGAAACAGTACGGTTATAGAGAGAAAAAGTATTTCTACAAAAGGAATGCTTTCATTCAACACACGTTTCAGCACTTTACAAATTAGGTCAACCTCCCTTTTATAAAGGAAGGTGACGTCAGCATATGTCACTTCATAGGGACATCTAACCGTTATACAATAACTACTGAAAATAAATAAAACTACTGAAGATGTCTACAACAACTGACATCTTCTTACAATAAAAGCTATGTGTAAACTAAAACTATAACTACTGAGACTACAACGTCTGACGAACAGGCTCTTCAGATGTTTTACATTAGGTAAACTACTAAAAGCAAACTACTAAAACTATAAAAGAAAACTACTGAAATAAAACCATCACAACTACTGAAGAGAACTACTTCAGCTGTTGTGACAACCTCTGAAGGCTTGAACTTCAGACTTTGTCTTCACTAGATAAACTTCAGACTTTGTCTTCAGTAGATACTTTTAGACTTTGTCTTCACTTCTTGATCTTCAGACTTTGTCTTCAGTACTTGAACTTCAGACTTTGTCTTCAATACTTGAACTTCAGACTTTGTCTTCAGTACATGTCTTCAGCTGATGTCTTCAGCTGATGTAGACTTCTTCAGTTCTTATGATGTCTGTGAGACTTAAAGGTTTTTCTAATCTGGCTCATTGGTTCTTTTGGTCCAACAAACTCCCCCTGAACCAATACAGCCAAAACCTTTAAGATTATTTGAGTCCCACTTATTAGGTAGAAAAGTTATCTTTTTCTTCTAGATCAGCTCAGAAATGACCAATATAAGCACATGCCAGGGAAGAGGTTTCAGTAGATCTGATTGGCAAAGGATGGATGAGAACTCCGTCTAGGGAAAATGGACACAGAGTTGTTACCCCATCCATGAAACCTACTTCCCTACAATGAGTCTGTAAGACTCTCTCACATAGGCCTCCAAGAAGACAATTTGTTCTTCTTGTGTGAGTTCTTCAGCTCCTCCTTCAAAAAAGAACTCAGGCCCATAATAATCAGATAGATATCTGACCTGTTTCCCATTTCTTAACTCCATAGTTGTTATTTCTCTGTAAGCAAATTCATCAAGTTGATTACCCTCTAGAACAACTGGAGCTGATTATGTCTAACTTCTTCAAGCCTCTTATAAATTAGCCTATTTTTCTCCATTTTGTTTTCTAACAGCTTTTGTGGGGGAAGATTTGCTTTATAGGCTCTCTTGACGTCTTCTAGGATTTCCCAGGGTGATACTACAATGGCCAGCATGATCACTTCATCTACAATCTTCTTCACATGGCCATTGTATTTATGTGGAATGTTTTTCTTGTGAATTCTGTGACTCACCCTGGGATCAGGCCAGATTCTTACTCTCTCCTCCTGATATTGAAAAGTGAACCTGAGAGCATATAACCTCTGAGCATGCTTCCTCATTGATAGAATCGATGAAGTGTGAGGAAAATCTTTGTCAACCAAACTCAACATCTGCTCATCATGTAGTTTATGTTGTTCTTCTTCTTCCAGCTTAACATTTACCATTTTCCTCTGGATGTCAGGTGTGATTTTTGTTGGTTGACTCCTGGGCTCAGGGAACTTGATAAGAGCTGAGATAGGCAGCCTGTCCTCATCATCATCATCTTCTTCTTCTTCTTCTTCAAGCCTCAACACCCTTCTCTTCCTCTTGGGTGCATCATCGGCTGTTTGTGTTGGTTTCATGGGTAAGGTAGCTGGTTTTGTGGGTTGTGATGTTGGTTGTTTTGGTGTGGGAGATTGTACATGCTGTTCTAGCATTTTTGTTGTAAGAGAGGCTTTGGACCACTTTGCTAGAACATTCCTGCTCCCAGCACCAGCTTCATCGAGGGCTTCTATGAGTAAGCTTTTGGTGAATGATTCAGACGAACAGATCTTGTTGGTTATCTTCAAGATACTATCCCTGGTCCATGATTTCATTTCAAGAACTGAACTCCCCAAATACTTTTCTATGAACCTGACCACATCATCCAGCCTTTCCCTTTCATTTTCACTATAACCAGCCCATCGATGTTCAATCTCCTGAATCTCCAACTTCCTAATCTTAGTGTCAAGCTTAGAAGTATCAAATCCTTGTCTGAATAGCTGATCAATGATTTTATCCATTGACCTGCTATGTTGCTCATCAGCTTCTTTAATCATTTCATCAAACTTCATCTCATCAGGAGTCTTTTCACCACCCTTCTTCTTCTTGTATATGACATGAAAGTCCTTTTCTTTTTCTGTCCCCTTCTCCATCTCCTTCTCCTTATTCAACTCCTTCTCCTTCTCCACCTCCTTTTCCTTTTCTTCTTCAACTCTCTTCCTTTTGATTGCTTTCACTGACTTAGACTACCCCTTTTTGATTGCATTGTATTCAGGGATTTGAATGTCAGAAAGCTTCTTAGTAAGTGCATCATCAACCAGGGTTTTTATATTTGTGGAAAGCCTCTCATCAGGGGCTTGATGCACAATATCAGTGATTATTGCAGTGATGAGAGGCAGGGAAGTCTTAAAGATAGCAACCATTTGCTCAGAGGGGTTCTGTCCCTGAAAAAATGGGGCCAGAAGCAGAGGCTGGTGGCTGAGTAGTTGGGAGTGGCTCTGTGTATGGGGGACCTTCAGAAGAAGGTGCCATCTGTGGGTGAACGTGGGTAGATGGACTTAATTCTTGAGACATTTTGGCAAGTAGTTCTTGTAGTCTACTTACCTCATCCTCAAGAATAGTGTTTTAGGCTAAGACATCATAGAAGAAGCCCAGGTCATCATCAGTATTTACTGAATCATCTGACCTCCTGATTATATCAGGATGAACATGTGCTGAGTGTAGATCAGTATTCACATGTGCCCCTTTGTCTTGGAACTCGGGACTTCCTGCCTCAGGATGATGTCCTTCATCAGCAGTTACCTCTGGTGAGGTCTTAGAGATGATACCAACTTCAGCCTGTTCATGTGTTGAAGCAGGAGAAGTGGCAGCCTCACTAGAAGTTCTTATCACCTCCTCTACACAGGGAGATAGAACATTGTAATCCCTGTGCTGTGGGTTCTCAGCATCACTATGATCCTCCCTCTCAGTGGTTGAGGTGCTCCTAGTTGTGATAGGTTCCAGGGGAGAGGGTGGAGTGTTGAGCTGAGTCAGCACCTTTGCAATTATAAGTGTTGGACTTTGTGGGGCGATTGCAATGGGAGATAAGTGTGAAGCAGATTGGACCTAGGGAGAGTGGTGCTCTTCAATGGTAACCTTCTCAAGTAAGAGAGGTTCTAGAAATGTGGCTTCCCCTGAAATGGTTGCTTCAGGATCCTTTTGAGAGGATTCCTGAGCGGCTGTTGTAGGTGGAGTCGGTAAAACTACTGGTGGATTACTACCAGTAGTTGCTTCCTGCTTTTGTGTTGCAGGGGCATCCTCAGGGGACTCAACTCCCTGAGTAGCCTTTTTGGGCTTTGTAGTTTTTGGCTTGGTGGGGACTTTGGGTTTGGAGGATGAGGCTGTGGGTTCCCGCTGCTAGGGTTTCTGCAGCTTGGCTGCCTCTTTTAGGTGTGTGTCTTAGTTGTGCCTGGAGTATACTTCAGGCAAAATAGCCACAGCAGGGACTCCTAGACCAACAAGGCCCTCAGCTTTTAATTGATTCTCAATAATGGCCATAAGAAACCATGGATATAATATCCATCTATTAGCCACAGGTTTTAAAGCCATATCTTTTAATTCCAAAAAGATAATTTTAGAAAAATTTAGATTTTGTTGTTCAAGGATAGAATACAATACCTGCTGCCACCTTGAGGACATTTGATCCCATGAAGATGATTTAGGGGCAAGGCAGACATTTACCATGTGAAAGATGAGGCGTTCAGAGTCACGGAAGTGCTTCTTCATGATTGTGGTTGCACTTAGGTCACCTTCGTATCCATAATGGGCGAAAGATAAGTCGGTTGTGCCCTTAGGATATTCAGTGACGAAGGTGGCATCATTCAGATTTGGGGTTTGTCGAATGATTTCAGAAGTGATGACCACCTTCTTTTAGTTGACAAACGACTGGAGAGTGACCTCGGCATCATTCTCACCAGTTGTAAGGGTGACGTTTGTCCAGAATTATTTGAGGGATTCGACGTGTATGAATGGATTCAAAAGAAAGGCTGTTTTGTATGGGGAATCAACCATCAGATCGATGGCGTCATCGAACTTGGTCCAAAAAGTTGATTTGGTAAGGTAGGCTACACAGTTGTGGTGTGGTTTGAGTTGCATGGCCGCCATTAATGCAGGAGGGAAGTTCAGGGTTTTTGAATAATAGGGTTGTGAGAATGAAAAACTCTGAAGTTAGGGTTTGGTATTTATACGGTATGGTTATGAAACGGCTGTTGGAAAACGTCTGAAGGTTTTGGTGTTAGTCATCAGGAGTTTGAAACGACTGAAGACATGGTTTTAACCTTCAGAGGTTGTAAACAACTGAAGACTTGGTGTTAGTCATCAGTAGTTGAAAACTACTGAAGACGTTTTTTCCTCAGTTGTTTTGAAATGAAACATCAGTTGTTTAAATCAGCTGAAGAGTAAATTTACTCATCAGCTGTTGTCGTCAATTCATAAGCTTCAGTTGTTTCATTCTGACCTCAACATTTTCTCATCAGACTTTGTCTGATTTTTAGACGTTTCATTGGTCATCAGCTCTTTTGAATATTTACGCTTCAGCTCTTCTGAACAAATGTTCAGAAGATCTGTTAAAAGAAATTATTCTTCAGAGTTTGTGAACAAATATTTTCTTCAGTACTTATGGGTAAGATTACACATCAATACTTTTGGACAAGATTTGTTCTTCAGTACTTATTGGTTAGAAAAAGACATCAGGAGTTATAACCACATCAGTAGTTGTAACTTCGTCAGTTCTTTTCAACAAATAATGTACTTCAGTACTTTTAAATGGTTTAGTCTTCAGTCTTTATACCACTTCATCTGTAGCTATGAAAAATGCTGAAGATAAAATAACTCATCAGTACTTACTTTTGACTTTTTGTATACGAATGTTCATCAGTACTTGTGATCTAAGAACATCAGTATTAGTCAATTTATTACAGCTGCAGCATACCAAGCCTTAGCACCAGATTTTGAAAAGTTGCACTGTCTAAAGGCTTAGTAAATATATCTGCAAGCTCATCAGCACTAGGAACAAACTTCGGATCAATCAGACCTTTTTCATAACAATCCCTAATAAAATGATGTGTTTGGTCCTAGAATGCTGGACTGGATTCTTTACAATACAAAGAGCTGAAGCACTATCCATGAGTAATGGAGTCTTAGTCTCTGTAATGCCATAATCAAATAATTGATTCTGAAGCCAGAGTACCTAAGATGTAGAACTTGCAGCAGCAATGTACTCTGCTTCAGCAGTGGATGTAGCAATTGAAGTTTGTTTCTTACTCTGCCAAGAAACCAAACAATTACCTAGAAATTGGCATCCACCAGAAGTTGATTTTCTGGTTACTTTGCACCCTGCATAGTCACTATCAGAAAAAGCAACCAATTTGCAAGAGTGCCCAGTGGAATACCAAAGTCCTAAAGATTGAGTTCCTTGCAAATATCTAAAGATCATTTTGACTGCAATCAAATGTGATTCTTTAGGTGCAGCTTGAAATCTAGCACAGACACAAGTCGTAAACATAATGTCTGGTCTAGAAGCTGTAAGGTACATCTAGGAACCAATCATACATCTGTAAAGGGTTTCATCAACCGCTTTACCTTTCTAATCAACATCCAGTTGTGTGGTCCTGCTCATGGGAGTAGAACAGGGCTTACAGTTTTGTAAATCAAACTTTTTCAGAAGATCATTTGTATATTTGGACTGATGAATGAAAGTTCCATCAGCTCTTTGTTTGATTTGCAAACCTGAAAGAACTGTAATTCTCCCATGGCACTCATTTCAAACTTTTGTTGCATTAACTTTGTAAATTCATCACACAGCTGTGGATCAGAGGATGCAAAAATAATATCATATACATAAATTTGAACAAGTAGCTTATGCTGTCCTACTTTCTTTATGAATAAAGTTTTATCGATGGAGCCTCTAGTGAAATTATTTTGAAGAAGAAAATTAGACAATGCTTTATACCAGGCTCTAGGAGCTTGTTTTAACCCATATAGAGCTTTATCAAGCTTGTACACCTAATCTGGATGTTTATTATACTCAAAACCTGGTGGTTGACACACATAAACCTCTTCTTTATTTTACCATATAAAAATGCACTTTTGACATCCATTTGAAAAACATTAAGATTGTGGAAAGCAGCATAAGCTAAGAACAATCTGATTGCCTCTAGTCTGGCTACAGGGGAAAAGGTTTCATCATAATCAATACCTTCTTCTTGTGCAAACCCCTATACAACCAGTCTGGCCTTGTTCTTAACGATTTGACCCTTTTCATCAGTTTTATTCCTAAACACCCATTTAGTGCCTATTGCACAATTACCTTGGGGTAAAGGAACTAGCTCCCACACATGCTGCTTTTTGAACTAAAGAAGCTCAAGTTGCATGGCTTCAACCCATCCATTGTCTCTTAATGCAACATGATAGTTCTTTGGCTCTTGCTGACTGATGAAGAGAGCATAGAAGCAAAAAATGGACAATTGACTTCTGGTTGAGACTCCAGCATTGATATCACCAATAATCTGAGACATTGGGTGATTCTTCAGGTCTTGATAAACAATGAGATCTGTATAAGTGTTTGTAGGAGATTCAGCAGCAACAGATGTTGATGTAGATTCTTAAAACCATATAGGAGATGGCAACTCAAATGAAGTAGATGATTCAGAAATCTCATTAGCATTTGTTGTGGATGGAGCTGCTAAAACTACAGGAGTATCAGGTTTAGATGACTCAGGAAGTTGATCACTAAACCTGAAAAGGTGAGTACTGTCAGCATCATCATCAGTACTACCAGGTGGAGAACTGTTTGCAGTTGGTGATGGATTATCAGGAACTACAACAGCTGGAGACTGATATGGAACATATTGTAGTATATCCAAATCAAATAGCTCCACAGGGTTTTGTGTGATTTTATCCTTTGAGATTCATTAAACTTCACATGCAAAGTCTCTTCAACCATCTTTGTTCTGCAGTTGAAAACTCTGTACGCCTTGCAAGTAGATGAATATCCAACAAAGTACCCTGCATCCACCTTTGATTCAAACTTCTGAAGTGCATTCCTTGTGTGGAGAATGTAACATGGACACCCAAATGCTTTAAAAAATGAAATCAGAGGGGCCAAATGATGTAGCACTTCATAAGGAGTCTCCATCAGCCTCTGATTTACTAAGACTCTATTTTGCACATAGCAAGCTGTATTGACAGCTTCAGCCCAAAAAGTCAGTGGCAAACCAGAATCAGCCAACATTGACCTGGCAGCTTCAATAAGTGTCCTGTTCTTTCTCTCCACCGCTCCATTTTGTTCAGGAGTTCTTGGAATGCTGAACTGCCGCTTGATTCCCTTTAACAAGTAGAATTCATCAAGTGTGTGATTTCTAAATTCTGTGCCATTATCACTCCTTACACACTTGACTGGTAGGGAATATTGTTTCTCAATATACAACACAAAGTACATAATAGCTTGTGCAGCTTCATCTTTTGAATGCAAGAAGAAAGTCCATACAAATCTGGAGTGATCATCCACAATCACCAGACAGTATTTCTTCTTTGCCATGCTTATCACTCTTACAGGACCAAAAAGATCCATATGCAATAATTGCAAGCAAGCAGTGGACTTTGGCTCTTCTATTGGAGGAAATGATACTTTGTGTTGCTTCTCTTTTAAACAAGCAGAGCAGTTGTCATCACATTTGAACTCCTTCATTGGCAATCCTCTTACTCAACCATGGTGGCTCAGCTGGTTCATGTTTTTGAGATTCACATGACCAAGCCTTCTATGCCATAGATTAGATTCCTGAGGAGAGGCCTTGGAGAACAGGCAAGGATGACCTTTTAGATCGATTTTCTTTGACAAATCCAAGGCATATACTCTTCCTGTCCTGTTGGCCTTCAGGAGAGTATGATCATCCAGTACCTTGTCAATCAGACTCAGAACTTTGGAAGACAGAATCCTGCAGTTCTGACTGGTGAAAAGGGCAACATGGACTTTATCACACATCTGACTGACACTCAAGAGATTGTACTTAAGATTCTCCACATGGTTGACATCATCAAACCTTGTTTCCCCATTAGAAACAAAGCCTTTGCCAATGATGTAACCCTTAGCATCATTACCAAAAGAAACAAACCCCTTCTTTCCTTGAGAGTAGTCATTAAGAAGAGAGCTGCTCATTGTCATATGCATGGATCCTCCACTGTCCACATACCAGATGCTTCTTTGGCATGCTGAAGAACCCTGCATTCATCACAAGAAACTAGTTAGCTTTTAAGACCCAAACCATTTTGGTTTTGGGTCTGTTCTCATCAACAGATTTTACACTAACTGGTTTTGGTTTGTCATGAGTGACAGCTTGTGGTGATGGAGATGGTGCAGAAAAGAATTTCTTTGTTTGGGCTTGGGTTTCCTTTTCTGTGGTTTAATCACAGGAATATCTATTTGGTTGACTCTCCCCAACAGATGTTGAACCATCATGACAAGTTGTGTCTGATTGTTTGCTAAAGCCTCCAGCTCATAAGACACATCAGTTCTTGACAATGATGGATTCCTGTGTTGCACCATTTTCTTTTGAACACTTTCAGCTGTTTCCTGATTAACCCCTTCCTTCTTTTCGGATTTCTTTAAGGATTTTGGGGTTTCATGTTGAGATGCCGCTGGAACAAACTTGGTTTCAAACTCAACTTTCATTTTGTTAATTTTTGTTTTATTGTTCATCTCTTTGTTGAGTTTTGAACCCTTTCTGTACCAGCAGTCATTGGTGAGATGATTGAATAAGCCAAATATTTCACATGGCTTTTTCTTCATCTTCAGTTGATCAACTGCTGAAAAAGATGAAACTACTGAAGATTTGTTCTTCAGTACTTTCTTCCTTTTAGTACTTGTGTTAAGTACTGAAGGATTCTTAACTAGTGAAGATTTGTTCTTCAGCAGTTTTCTATCAGTACATTCAGACTTCCTGATAGATTCTTCAGCAGTTTTCAAACCCTCTTTACTTTCAGTAGTTTGGGTTTGTTCTTCAGGTGTTGTGACTTGCCTATCGGTACTTGGAGTACTATGTCAGACAACACCTGAAGTGATCAACTCTCTCCTGATCATGAGACTGTCAGCATTAGAACCCTCAACTGTGTTAATATCAGCTGATTGGTTTTCTAAGGTATTAATGCTGACTTTATATTCTAATTTTGGGGCATTATCAGAGGATGAAATACATGATGCGGTGGATTGGTCATTACTTTCTCCTACAGATTCTACTTCTAATTTGGGAGAAAAATCTGTAGGAGGAGCAGTGTGATTATAACCAATCCCAAACTTCACATTTGAAGCTGTTTGTTTGCGAAGAAGCATTTCAAAACCCTTGCATGATGTTACCCAGCGTTCACACTCTACATGGGTAGATGCAAGAGTTTCTTTGAGGTCCTTATACTTCTCTAAAAGTACCTCTTCCTTTGCTTTGTGATCAGTGATTTGGCATTTTAATTTGTAAATCTCATCATTCTTTTCATTTAGCACAGACTCAAACTCAGCTTTTCTTTTGGAAAGTACTTTCTCTAGCTCAAGATTTTTATTGATTAAAGCTACATTTGCTTCTCTAATAGAGGCAAATGTGGCTATGCATGATTTAGAACATAACTTGGCCTTGGCCTCTAAAGATACATGTGATACCTGTGATGTTGAATCATTTGAGGGGGAACCATCAATAGACTCCAGGGCCATAAGAGCAAGATTTCCAAAAGGATTGTCACCACCATGTTGACCAGCAGCAGGAAATAGTTGTTCATGATGACCAGAAATGTCATCTGGTAAACTGCTCCAATCAACAACTCCAGGGGTGAAAAAGCTATGTTGTGGTTGGGATTGAGATTGTTGATCAGATTGAGATGGTTGATGCTTAGGTAGGGCATGTGGTTGTTGAGCTATGGGTGCTTGAACCTGGCTTGTTTGAGCCATGTAGAAGCAGGGGTAAGGATATGGCATATGACCTTGAGGGACAAATATGCAGGTGATGATTGAGCTTGTGGACGATGACCAGAACTGGTGGAATGTTGCCCTTTGTTTTGTGAGCTATTGCTTGGGAAGGTCACAAAGGGTGCAGATGAGTTAGATCCAGATGATCTACACTCTCTTGCAATGTGTCCAAGCCTATAGCACTTGTGACACCTTAACATACTCTTGTCAAAACCAACTTTGGTTTTGCAAGAGAGACCAGGGAATTTCCTACCAGTTCTTTTGTAAAATATTTGTGATCTGATATTAATCATTGCCATTTGGCTCAAAATATCCATCTCTTCCAGATCGTCATCGGGAATTCCTTTCAAATCCTCCATCAAAAAGCACATATTATCACTGCTACCACCAGAATTACAATCCATACCAACAAAATCATGTTGTCCAATGTTTGTAGAGAAATCTATATGCTCATCATAGGAACCTTCTGATGCAGCATACTCTGACTCCTGACCAACCAGTGCAGTGTTTCCTGGTACAAAGTCATCAGTGAGCTTTACAGATGAAGACAACTTCTTTTCTGTTCTATCTCTCTTTCAAATGTCAACAGTTTCCCATGAAGTTGGGTGAGAGATAGAGTATCCAGATTTGCACTGGAGCGTAGGACAGTAGTGTATGTGTCCCATTTCTCAGGCAGGGATCTAAGGAATCGGTTGCTCATCTGGCTGTTTGTATATTCTTGTTTAACCATTTTTAGCTCAGAGATCAAACAGGAAAATCGCTCAAACTGTTGAGTCAGAGACTCACCCTTCATATGAGAGAATGTCTCATATTGCTGGGCAAGGATTTCTCTAGTGTTTGCCAAAACCTCATCAGTTCCTCCAAATTGTTCATTCAGAGCAACCCATAGGTCATGTGCAGTTTCATGATGCATAAGCCCTGAATAGATTTCATTAGGCAGTGCCATGGCCAGAATTCCATGAGCTTTAGCATCAATTTCGAACAGCTTTAGATCTTCATCCGAATACTGATCAGATTTCTTAGGAACCATCTCTTTTGTTTCCGGAAGACTCACCATAGGCTTGTATGGTCCATGCACCACAGATTTCCAACATCCTGTGCTGTTGATAGATAGGGGATGGAGCATATGTCGTTGCCATATGTTATACTCACTCCTAACAAGCATCGGAGGCTTTGTTGAGGAGCCAGTATTGTGAGGATCATTGGTTGGTGTCGCCATTTTCACAAATTCAAGCAAATTCAAAGTAATTTCAACAAATCTAGCTCAAAAACACATAGAACCTCAAATTAATTGACCAGAAGCAATAAAAACTCAGACTCTATAACCAATTCTTGCAAATTTGCTAATTCCATCAAACGTAGATATCAATAGAGCAGTTTCAGTGATCAATTATTAAATTGACCAATGATTAACCAGCTCTGATACCCTTTGAAAGGGATCTTGGATCTAGTTTGATCAATTAGATTTGATTCGCAGCGGAATAGTATAGGAATTAGACGAAATTCAAGCAAGAACACAAATGATATTTCAATGAAACAGTACGGTTATAGAGAGAGAAAGTATTTCTACAAAAGGAATGTTTTCATTCAACACACGCTTTGGCACTTTACAAATTAGGTCAACCTCCCTTTTATAAAGGAAGGTGACATCAGCAGATGTCACTTGATAGTGACATCTAACCGTTATACAATAACTACTGAAAATAAACAAAACTACTGAAGATGTCTACAACAGCTGACATCTTCTTACAATAAAAGCTAAGTGTAAACTAAAACTATAACCACTAAGACTACAACGTCTGACGAATAGGCTCTTCAGACGTTTTACATTAAGTGAACTACTGAAAGCAAACTACTGAAGCTATAAAAGAAAACTACTGAAATAAAACCATCACAACTACTGAAGAGAACTACTTCAGCTGTTGTGACAACCTCTGAAGACTTGAACTTCAGACTTTGTCTTCAGTAGATAAACTTCAGACTTTGTCTTCAGTAGATACTTTCAGACTTTGTCTTCAGTTCTTGATTTTCAGACTTTGTCTTCAGTACTTGAACTTCAACTTTGTCTTCAATACTTGAACTTCAGACTTTGTCTTCAGTACATGTCTTCAGCTGATGTCTTCAGCTGATGTAGCCTTCTTCAGTTGTTATGATGTCTGTAAGACTTAAAGGTTTTTGATCCAACACGAAATAAGGTGTCATGTTCGGTCAGATGAAATTTTGGCAGAGTAACGGTCAGGTGTGCAATATGGGGGCGATTTAGGGTGATGAGTTGAATGCGATCAACTAGGGCTCAATTTATACTGAATCTGATTTTAATCGGGTGACTGGACCCATTCGCTCTGTTCATTCGAGCGATTGGACCTCAGTCGTGCGATTGGTTTAGTCGATCACATTCAGTCGGGCGACTGACTCATCCGCACAGCTCCATTCGGGCGACTGGCTCAATCTTGTAAGCCATTCATGTGAATGGTTCATACTCATGCTCCATTCGGTTGTCTAGGGCATGAGTATGGTCCATTCGCACGATTGGTCCATACTTATGGTCCCGTTTTGCGTATGGGTCATACTCATGATTTCGAATTTATGACCAATTTGCATTTTACACCCTTTGATTACAGATTAGACATTTTGAGCATTCGATCATCTCAGACATGATCATATTGACTTTGAAAACTTGTGATCATCTCAGACATGATCCATTTATCCACCCGATCACCTCAGACGTGATCCATTTACCCAGCAGATCACTCCAGACATGATCCTTTTAAAACAGTTTGTCACCTCATACGTGACTCATTTAAGTGATTTACTCATAGATTGAATTCCATTGCATAGTCCAACATTTAAAACTAAGTTACTAATATTCAAATAAAATAAAACAACTAGAATTAAGAAACCAAAAACGAAAATTTAATTTTGTATTTTTGTGGGAGGTTGGAATCCTAGGTAGCATTATGTTAATTTGATTTTGACTAGAGTGATTCATTATGGAATCATACAGGTTTGTCAAATTATTTGGGACAATTTATCAAAGACTTTTGATTTGGATTCTTGTTTTCATCAAGAGTCATTAGCAAGTTTAGGAAATCATACTAGCTCTGTAAGATCCCACATTGATTTGGACATCCAAGAATTGCTGCTCATGATGATTGTCAGTATACTTGTCCTCTTAAATCCATACACAGCTTTTTGTCACACGTTGGTAATTATTTAGGGGTTAATTCTTTCAACAAGCATTTATGGATCCCATACTTATTTGGTAATCACCATTCCTCAGGTGATTTTTGAGCGGTCTACGGGTATTGTGATAAAAGGAAACTATTCTGAGAGCTTTCAAAGAGATGCAAAGCCTCAGGTTAGTATCATCGCACAGCAGAGAGGCGCAAACAACAATGAATTCTAGAATATTTAGGTTATGCTTATCCTCAGGTCAGTGCCACCGCACAGCAGAGAGGCACACAACCTGTCCTCTTGTTTGAGCAATTATTTTCTTTTTGCACAGATCGCACTAACAACATATGTTATCAGCTAGATTGCTTTTTGCATTTTTTATGTGCTTTGCTCATTTTATGGTCAAACGCACACTTTTGTGGCGTTAATTTTGTCCGTCACCCCTTATTGGAACTTGGTTGATTGTGTTAAACAGAGATAAGTTGATAACCCACAGCTTGTTGAACAACTTAGTTTAAAATTAAGATCACCAACGAGATCTACTAATCTATTGTGTTGAATCTACCCACATATCATCTAATGATCTAGCAACCTCTAGGTCTACTTTCTCCGTGTTCCCTTAGTAGAAACTAGTTTTACTATCATTTTTCCTTTTATGTTGCTTAGACTTCGCCGACTTATACATTGAAGTTTACCTCAATCAGCATTTAACTTATTTTGAAGTCCCAAACTCTTTGTTCCTGTGTACTATCATTTTTCATAGTCATTGAATCAGTATCACAGATACGATCTCATTTCTAAAATCTCCTACTCTCGTTTTTTTTAAGTAACTAAATACTAAAAAACTAAACTAATCTCCCCCTAAAATTCTAAAACCGAAAATCTTTTTGCGTTTTTGGATTTTTAAGACAGGATATTTAAAATAAAATAAAAGAAAATAAAAGAAAATAAAAGAAAAACTAAACGGGTGTCGGACTAAGCAATTTCATCTTCTGGAATTACGTCATTTTTCTTATTGACACCGTTGACCTCTCACAGATATAGAAAACATGGTTTATCAAAAGCCTTTGTATAGAGGTCAGAGCGTTGAAAATCCATATTTATTTTAACCACATCAATTAGATATTTTCCAAAACAATCACGCATAAAGTGATATTTTATGCCGATGTGTTTGGTCTTAGGAAGTTGGACCGGATTTTTAGTTACTGCAATTGCATCAGAGTTATCAACAAAAATAGGAGTAGATGAGAAATGCAAACCGTAGTCCTGCATTTGCTGTTGTATCCATATGATTTGTGAACAGCAGCTGGCGGCAGCAACGTATTCGGCATCACAGGTTGACAAAGCAACCGAGGTCTGCTTCTTACACTGCCAGGTCACTAATCTCCTCCCAAAGAATTGACATCCTGCTGATGTAGACTTGTAGTTCATCTTGTAGCCACCATAATCCGAGTCACTATACGCTGTAAGCTCAAAATCATCATCATGAGGATACCACAACCCAAGTGTTGGTGTACCCTTCAGATAACGGAAAATCCTTTTGACTCCTATCAGATGGTTAACCTTTGGCTTCGCCTGATATCTTGAGCATAGGCATGTTGCATACATGATATCAGGTCGTGATGCAGTGAGGTACATGTGAGATCCAATCATTCCTCGATACATGGTGGCATCGACCAGATCACCATTCTCGTCGGGTGCTACATCATGGTTTGTAGCCTGTGGAGTCCCAGCTACGGAAGCATTCTCCATGTCAAACCGATTGAGAATATCTCCTACATACTTGGTCTGATGTAGAAATATTCCCTTTGGTGTTTGATCCACCTGTAACCCGAGAAAGAACTTCATCTCTCCCATGGCACTCATTTCAAACTCAGCCTTCATTACTGCTTCAAACTCTTTACATAAATCTTCGTTCTTGGAACCGAAGATTATGTCATCAACAAAAATCTGAACAAGCAGTAGATTACCATCTTTTTCTTTGATAAACAGTGTACAGTCAATTACACCTCTGCGAAATCCGTGTTTCACGAGGTGAGTGGAGAGTTTTTCAAACCATGCTCTCGGGGCTTGGTGAAGCCCGTAGAGAGCCTTATCCAGTTTGTAAACTCTGTCCCGATGATATGGATCTTCAAATCCTTCAGGTTGACCGACATACACTGTTTCCCAGATTTCACCATGAAAAAATGCACTCTTTACATCTAGTTGATAGACTTTAATCTTCATGTAAGAGGCATAGGCTAGGAAGATACGGATGGCTTCCATTCTCGCCACAGGTGCAAATACTTCATTGTATTCTATTCCCTCGACTTGTCGAAATCCTTGAACTACAAGACGAGCCTTGTTCTGGATGATGACTCGTTGGTCATCTTTCTTGCATTTCAAGACCCATTTAGTTCCAATAACTTTAGCTCCTTTAGGTCTATCCATGAGAATCCATACTCCCAACTTCTTGAACTACAGAAGTTCTTCTTGCATGGCACTCACCCATGTCTCATCATTCAGGGCTTCACTGATGAATTTTGGCTCAAACTGAGACACAAAACAATGATATGCACCATCGTGAAGGTACCCTTTTTCCATGACAGAGGCATAATCAGCTGAGTATAGCTCATTTCTTGTCTGAACTCTAGATCTGACATCCCTAATGAGATTGTCAAGAGGATGATAGACATTTAAGCGTGATCCAGGAGTAGGGGGAACAACTACCTCAGAACCAAGATTATGGACATTTGGTTCTGCCTCTGGGGCAGTAGGAGTGTGAGGTTCCGAAGACGTAGAGGCATCATTGTTAGATGCTTGTGGACTTGCAGGAAGTGGAACCTGTTCCTCCTCATTGTTCTGGTCATTCTCCACAACTTCATCGTCAAAGGAGGAGTCACTTACTTCAAGTGCTCCCCCTTACTCGTTAGACAATTCACCTTGTGAACCAGATGCAGTGACGTTAGTGATGGAGTATTTAAGACCTCAAACATCATTTTGGTTGCCAAGTCATCGTCAGAGGTAGAGAGAGGAATGTTGAAGGACTTGAAGAAACCCACATAATCGAAAAAGAAGACGGGTCCTTTCCCAGCAGGAGGAGTGGTGTATATCTAAACGTCAACATTACACCACACTTCTACTTGACCCGTGGAGTTGTTGTAGACTGTTTTATTAGGTACGTTGTACCCTACAAAGATTCCCTCGTCAGCCTTCTCACTGAACTTTCCTTCCTGATTTTTCTTCAGTAGTGTGCAAGGTGCGCCAAACGGTTCGAGATACTCTAGATTTGGTTTACATCGTTGAAGTAACTCGTAACATGTCTCGCCATGACGTTTAACTATCAGAACTAGATTTAATGTGTAACACGCAGTAGCAACTGCCTCATTCCATAACTGCAAAGGCAGCTTCGAGTCTGTTAGCATTGTCCGTGCTGTCTCTATCAAGCTGCGATTCTTTCTCTTAGCAACGCCATTCATCTGAGAAGTGTAGGCAGACGTGAACTGGTGCACAATTCCCTTTTCTTTACAGAAAGTCTCCATCCATTTATTCTTGAACTCGGTTCCGTTGTCTGAGCGGACTTGTCTGACTTTCAGCTTGTAGAGAGACTCCAGTGTGGTTACTAACTCTTTGAATGATTCAAATATTTTTGATTTTGATTTCAGAAACATCAACCAAGAGAATCTTGAGTAGTCATCTGTAACTACATAGCAGTGCAAGTCGCCTGCGATGCTTCGTGTACTGACTGGACCAAACAGATTCATGTGAAGAAGTTCAAGTGGAAGTTCGATGGAGTGAACTTTCTTTTCCTTATGAGACTTCTTCGTCTGTTTGCCTTTCTTGCACGCCACACAGAAATCCGGTAGTTGGAAGTTTTTAACGTTAACTCCTCTCACAAGATCATTCTGGAACAAGTATTGGACAAGATATCGAGCTATCTGAGGAGGATATACAAACGGTATTGGAGCTTGGGGACGATGCAGAACACCCAATTAGACTGCATTCCCTTACTGTCTGAGGTTGTTTTATGAGGGCAAAATACTCGGGGGACATTAACTCGGGGATGCTTAACAAAAGCAACTTGTGCCCCCAATTCAAGTATCTGGCCCATGTGCTTCTACGTTGCATTGCCTCGAGGAAGGGAGGCTTTGATGAGCTTTCTGAGCAGATGCAGAGTGCATATGTTGCGCTGGTGCTGAACCTCCCATTCAGCTTTTCACGGATGATTTTCACCTATTTGGTGGAAAACATCGAAACCAAGGGGAAGGAAAGCTTCTGTATGTACCCAAGGTTCCTCCAGATGATTATAGACCAGAAGCTCCCCCAGCTCCCAAAAGCTCAAGATGATGCTGTCGTCCTGGAGATCATGGACGACACTACATTGGGAAGGATGAAAGTATACCGGGGCAAGCAGGTCAAGCCCCCGGTGAGGAGTTTGTTTGGGATTTGGCCCGTGAGGATTACGTGGCGCCAGCTAGGAGAAAGTAGCGTCACGATGATAGTGACTCGGATGTCGAGCCGATTGCTTTTCCCTCTGATGACTCCGATGACGACGATGATGGTACTGATCAAGGGGGAGTTGGTCAGGGAGGACCAGAACCAGCTCCAATTCATCCTTATTTCGATATGCAAGAAGAGGAGAATTCTGATGATGTGCCACTTACCCGGACTGTGGGCAGTCGGGTAGTGGCCACTGAGAAGGGAATACGAGCGGTTGGTGGACGGCCAGGAGAGTCTGGGAGCTCTTCAGCTGATCCATCTTACATCCCAGCCTCTCCCAGCAACCCAGGGGGAGCCTCCGTGTCAAGGGGGACGCGGAGGAAACATATGGCTCGGCCTCATGGGCTGAAGCCGAAACGCCGAAGGCTTAATCTTCTCACTACCACCACCACACCCACTACCTCTAAACCACCTACTACCACAGCCACCACATCCACTCCATCCCAAGCACCTCAAACCACCACCACTATCCCTACATCTCACACTCCCACAGCCACCACAACCACCACTGTACCCCCTAGTACTTCATTCCCACCGCCTCCTATATTCACCACAGCCACCACAACCACCACCACTCACCAAACACAACCCTCATCTGCACAGCTCATTCATTCCACCTGTCTCTGTGGTTGAGCAACTTGCTGCACTGAACAGTATGGTGCTCCAGTTGCTAGCCTCCGACAACGCCAAGTCTGCTTAGATTCTACTGCTGCAAGAGCAAAGTTCTACACAAACAGCTGAGATTGAGAGACTGAGGGAGTGACATCTTCACAAGCCCAGTTGATCACTGCACAGACTGATCAGATCACAGGCTTGCTTCAACACGAGGCTGAGACTGATGAGAAGATGTGGAAGCTGGAGGTAGCTCACAATACTCTATTGCTAAAGCTGAAAAGCACTCAGAGTGAGCCCCTCAAGATCGGGGAAGGTGATGAAGATGATGATGATGAGGAGGATGATGAGGATGATGATAGTGATGATGATGACGAGGAAGGTGATGATGAAGATAAAGAAAAGGATGATGATGATGATGAAGGGGACGCTGATGCATCTACCTCTGCCTCTGGTCATGAGCAACGAACCAAGAAAAGACAAGACCAGGGAGCACCAACTGCTAACCCACCTACCTCCCCTTCTGCCGGAGATCCAGCAATGATCCAAGACAAAAGTACTCATTAGATTTCTTATTTCCAAAGCTTTTGTACTTGATTCATCTTTTGACGTATATGAAACTCTTGTAAATATTTAATGATTAATGTTTAATTAACTTGAGTTTATACTAATGTTTGCTACTCTACATGTAGATATTAAACAGATAAGGGATTTCAGCAAGATGAGCATGATGTTGCTCCCCTCCAACAGGTCAAGTCTCAACTCAAAATGATTCTTGATCTGCAGGGGATCGTCAGAAGGTCAGTGAGTTATACTCCTGAAGAAGGAGAAATTATTCACGACCTTACTGATGAGCAGCTTGCTGAAATATTTCGTCTGAATCCAGACGAAATTGTTAAGGATGCTCCAATTTTTGATGATGCTGATGATGACGAGCTCAACGATGTTGAAGAAATCAAAATTGAAGACATCACAGATCAGCATTATCCAGAATACACTGATTAAGAGGGAAACGTGTTTCCAGATTTGGTAAACAACCTTGACAGTGACATTCTGGATAAACTCAGCGATAAGGAGAAAGGAGCAGAAGCCTCAACAAATCAAGCCCAAGCCTCGGACGCCGAAGTCGATATTCGAAGGGCTGAATGGGCGGCTTGCTTCGCCGAGGTCCGAGCCCAACGTGCTACAGCGACACAGAATACCTACACCAAACTCTACAAAGTCAAGAAAAACATGAAGGTATCAGGGAAGATTATAGCATGGGCTCACTTTGATGATCTTGGGGTTTATGCTGTGAAGAGAGAGAGGGGAATAGACTACTTCAGATTCCCTCACGATCTAAAGACTCTCCCTGGTTTTGAGCTCAACCAGCTGGCGCACCTGAAGCTATTATACGCTGATCCGAAGAAAATGTCAGGTTGGTTTGAGGCTGCCCTGAAAAGGGAGTACAGGACTAGATGGGTCAACTTCAGACCACAGCAGGCCACACGTTACATCAGAAGGTCTGAAGTGAGTCCCATTACTGATCAACCGAAGATAGTCCTGAAGTGGCGACCTCCGCGCACAATGTCCCGAATTCCACTGAGGGAGATGCCACAAGACTTTACCGCACACTTTAAGTGGTGGTACTATGACTGGCGCTCAGGAGAGGCAGTCATTGTTTTGGAGAAGGACGGGTCGATGGACACAATAAGGGTGTTTGACCCTATGTGGCTAATAAACTTGTCAGCGTCCGATGTTTATACGCTGTACAAGTGGCCACTGTTTTTTGACATGCAGGATACAGTGCAAGCACTACAGTTTCATCATATCATAGTCTATGCTTCGCACTGAATATCCATGTTGGGGTTTCTAAAGAGGAGAGAATAAATAGATTTGAAGAGTTCAAGAAAGAAGTAAAAGTCTAGATAGAACTAGGTCCAAGGGGGAGTTTGTTGGTACACATGTCCCCAGTTCTAGTCTAGTGAGCTTAAATGTAATAGACTTTCTTTTCTTGTAACACTTATGTAATGTTTGATCAATTGAATAAGAAACTCTTCTATATATGTGTATTGGTTGTTTAATGTTATATCTATCTATATTGTTTATTGTTACACACATATATGACAATGTTATATAGGTTTACAGTTGTTAGACATAGTTCTAAACCATTAAAGGTTCAAGAATGTGTTTAACTAAGTTATCTGATTTAGTCGCACGACTGGACCATGCGAATGGGCCAGTCACACGATTGAACCAGGAGATTGAGTCAATCGTACGATTGAGTCATAAGACTGACTCAGTCGTCCGAATGAACCAATCGTATGACTCAGTCGCATGACTGAGCCAGTCGCCTAGCTCAGTCGTACGACTGATAGCTGTAACCTATAAATACCACTTAATTCGTGGAAAAACGGAACACTTCGAATACTTGAAACCCTAGTCGACCCAGAATGTCCAGATCGTCCATTCCAAGTTTATAGAACGTCCCAGATCATTCCTATTCCATTCTTAACGTTTTCTAATCGTTAGGATTGATCTTGATTTCGTTCTCCCTGATTGGATCGCCAATCAAATAGGATTCCGCACTATTTGATCCGGTATAACAAAGAATCAGTTAGTACTCCGTACGTACACGGTCCTAACAAGAATTGTGAAGTCGCTGGATCGGTAGACATCCGAGCATGTTCTTGCCGGAAGGATAAAAACCAAAAGACAAACAATAGTATGAACAATAATCGAATGATTTTATTGATAAAACATAACGATTTTAAGCTCGTTACAACTTAAGAATCAAGACTTTCGGCAAGGGGAGATCGAGCATGATCTCCCCTCTCATCCGGCAGCTCCTGGGCGCCGGGAACACTATCAAAAACCCCTTAGGTTTCTACACATTGAAACTGGTATATATAGGCCTCGGCCCATATTAGATGCGACTGGGCCTATTCGTGCGATTGGACCATACGTATGGTTCAATCGTACGACTGGACCATTCTTATGGCTCAGTCTTACGAATGCCCCAATCGCATCTCTCAGTCGCACGAGTGGTCCATTAGCATGGCTCAGTCGTACGACTGAGTCTCATTAGCATATGCTCCTGCGAATGACCCAGTTCATGTGTTTACAAGGTGTATAACATTAAGCCTAGACTATTCGTCAAGCGACGGACACACTATATATGACTATATATGCTCCAACAAATTCCCCCTTGGACGTTGCTTGCGAATAGTAGATAACACCTCTTACAATCTTCAGTCAATCTTTGCTCTGGTTTCCAATAGAATCAAACGAACAACCATATTAGTCAACATTGCCGATCCGTCAGGTTACCACAATATCCCTGAAAATGAATTTAGGCACAATAGCTTTTGTTTACTTTGCAGAACACCATCATAGTAGTAAGATTCCCCAAATGACTGATTTTTCCAGATAATGACATGACCAGTTTTCCATTGTTTCAATCTTCACACAGTCTAACCTGTTTAACATTAACAACTGTAGAAATTCCCCCTCACGTTCAGCATATCCCAATATATATACATTGTGCTCTCCTGTCGTCTTCATACGATGTATTGGGCAAAAGGTTGAAGGTTCCAAACCACAGCTGACAATATCAAACAAATCAGCATGCACGAAGATTCATCACCAGAAACCTGCTCACATCATCACTTTCTGATTGCGTATTCAATTTCTCTATACATGGATTCCCCCTAAGAATGAGAATCCTCTCTGTGCGGAAAAATTTAACTTGATTGGCCCATAAATAGTCAGATGCTCCTGACTACCCCATAAAATCAGCACCAACAGCTGACATCTTCTCTTCTCTCTTTCGTGTTCTAACAACATTCACCGATTCTGGAAGTCCAACGAATAATGGGGTATCCATCGAACTTGTTTGACATAAGAAACTCAGGGTGAATGTGCTTTACTCATCCTCAACTCTTGCATAGACTCTCCAGGACAATCTTCACTATTGACCCGAACATGAACCGAAACCGATCCGATAATTTTCCCAAAAAAATTTATTTTACCAGACTTTTTCAGAAGGCTTCCCGACTGATAAAGATGGTTTAGGGAAAAATTCGTGCAAGAAGCTGTTCCAGACTTTTTTTTTATTTATTTTTTATTTTTTTATTTTTTATTTTTTTTATTTTTTATTTTTATTTTTTTTTGGTCTGGTACACAGCTCATTCGTGCAACTTGAACAGATGAATGAAGACATACGTACGAATGGGTGATTCGTGCGAATGGATACTCCGAACGGGTCAGTCGTGCGAATGAAGTACACGAAAGGGTCAGTCGTGCGAATGAATGTTCATTCGTACGAATGGACATACGACTGGGTTAGATGTACGAATGGACCATACGAATGGTTCAATCGTGCAAATGAGGCCCAGTCGCATGGCCCAATCGCATGAGCGGGTCTGAACGTAGAAAACCAAATCTGCAGCCGCCACAAGGCTGAAAAACCCTAATCCGATGATTTGGATGAGATACAACACAAAATTTGTATCACTGGATTCGTTTTTATGATCTGAAGAAGATTCCGAGTCCGGTTTTAAGAAACAAACATCACACGCAATGAGATTTGAGCAAAACAAGATGAACACGAAGAACATGAAGTGGGTTTAACGTCAAAGAACTGAACTTTGATCCAGAAATCAAGAGCTCGGGTTGCTAGAATGATTGTTAGATCATTCCAGCAGTAACCGGCTCTGATACCAATTGTGAAGTCGCTAGATCGGTAGACATCCGAGCATGTTCTTGACGGAAGGATTAAAACCAAAAGACAAACAATAGTACGAACAATAATCGAATGATTTTATTGATAAAACGTAACGATTTTAAGCTCGTTACAACTTAAGAATCAAGACTTTTGGCAAGGGGAGATCGAGCATGATCTCCCCTCTCATCCGGCAGCTCCTGGGCGCCGGGAACACTATCAAAAACCCCTTAGGTTTCTACACATTGAAACTGGTATATATAGGCCTCGGCCCATATTAGATGCGACTGGGCCCATTCGTGCGATTGGACCATACGTATGGTTCAATCGTACGACTGGACCATTCTTATGGCTCAGTCTTACGAATGCCCCAATCGCATCTCTCAGTCGCACGAGTGGTCCATTAGCATGGCTCAGTCGTACGACTGAGTCTCATTTGCATATGCTCCTACGAATGACCCAGTTTCATGTGTTTACAAGGTGTATAACATTAAGCCTAGACTATTCGTCAAGCGACGGACACACTATATATGATTATATATGCTTCAACAGAAGTGGTGACTCCATGAGTGTGCAGCTCACCTATTAGGTGATAGAACCGATCAATGACATCATCCAAGCTCTCCTTTCCTATTGACGAGAAGTTGTCAAACTCCTTCTTTAATGCTTTAGCCTTTAGAGCTTTTACGATGCATTACCGTCATACCTCTTTTCTAGTGCATCCCACAGCTTCTTTGCTTGCTTGTTCTCAGAAAATTGGTGAAAAATGTCCTTCGGAATTGACTGAGTAAGCAGAGCATAAACTTTCTTCTCATCATTGTACTTGAGCTTTTGTCCTTCATTCATGCCACCTAGTGTAAGTTTGACTCCATCTGCACCTACCGGCATGCTATACCCTGTCTCTATTAACTCCCACAGATTGGGATATACTCCATTCAAATAAATCTCAAATCTTTGCTTCCACTGTGGGTAATCATCTAACGTGATTAGCTTAGGAGGCTTGTTATGATTCCCCACTTCATTTTCCAGAATGGATCCTTGAATCTTTACCTGCTATAAACGCTGAATACTGGTCCTCCATTACTATTAACTTTAAAAAACAAAACTGTTTGCTTGTGCGAATGAAGGTGTGCGATTGGGCTATTCGGGCGATTGAGCAATGCGAATGGCTCAACCGTGTGAATGAACTAGTGCGGATGAGTCAATCGGGCAAATGAACAGGTGCGGATGAACAATGCGACTAGACAGTTCAATCGTACGAAGGAAGGTACGAATGAGTCCAATCGTGCGTATGAGGGATGCGTATGAACTCAGTCATACGATTGAGTCAATCGGGCGACTGAGGCTGCTGTATTTTGAAAATTCGAAGGTTTATGGCATTTTGGACTCAAAAACATGAATTTTCACTAACCCTAATTGGCGTATGCTGGAAAAATTTACTTTACGAACCGGAGACGTCTAAAACACCGTTTGACACAAAAAGATTGTGTTTTTAGTGGGAAAACACAATTTTTATATCAAAAACGATTGAATCACACGTAAATCAAGAGCCAAGGCTCTGATACCACTTGTTAGGATCAAGTACCGAACGAAATACTAACTGATAAACGTGTATACCGAATCAAATAGTGCGGAATCCTATTTGATTGGTGATCTAATAAGTGAGAACGCACGTAGAATCAATTGTAGATTGACACTAAACGTTAAGAACGAATGGTAATCGATCTAGTGCAATCTATGAACTTGGAACAAGTTCTTAGAGGTCTCTAGATGGCTAGGTACGTATCTATTCGAAGTGCTCAGTTTTCCCACGATTTAAGTGGTATTTATAGGTTAGTGTATCTTATTCGTGCGACTGAACCACAAGTATGGTTCAGTCGTGCGATTGAGCCATGCGGTTGATCCATTCACACGACTGAGTGTTCAGTCGTGCGACTGAGTGTTCAGTCGTGCGACTGAGTCAATCTCATGTTACAATCATGTGACTGATCCAGTCTCCTTGTTTAGTCGTGCGACTGAGTCATTCGCATGAAGTTGTTCATGCGTATGGTCCATTAGCATATGTCATTCGCATGAGAACTTCATATTACTAAGTTTGAGTATATTTCTTAATCATTACATTGCTCAGATTAATTCAAACAAGCACAAACCTATATAGTTAGTCCAATAAGCGTTAAACTACTAATCAATGAAATAATAAACATTATAAGCACAACCACACATTGTATTTCATCAAAGTACCCATTCAATTACATATGTGCAAGACAATAAAGACATATTACATTAAGCTCAGAAACTAGGTACACATGTATCTATAGAGATTCTTTCACTTGGGTCATCACGTCTGAGGTCATCACTGACTGATACACCATCACTCGAATCGGCTCGGGTCTCTCTTTTTGGCTCAAGGCATCGCCCACCATGTTGGCCTTGCCATGATGGTAGTGGATCTCACAATCATAATCTTTTATGAGCTCTAACCATCTCCTTTGCCTCATGTTGAGATCCTTTTTTCTCAAAGAAGTACTTCAAGCTCCTATGGTCGGTGAAGATGGTGCACTTCGTCCAGTATAAGTAGTGCCTCCAAATCTTCAACGCAAAAACCATAACCGCTAACTCCAAATCATGGGTAGGGTAGTTGACTTCGTGGGTTTTCAACTGTCGGGATGCGTAGGCTATCACCCTTCCACGTTGCATTAACACGCAACCTAGCCTCAAATAAGATGCATCCGAATACACCGCTAAGTCCTCACTCCCTTCGGGTAATGTCAAGACAGGAGCTCGAGTTAATCTCGTCTTCAACTCCTCAAAAGCACACTCCTACTGCTGGCCCCACACAAATTTCACATCCTTGCGGGTCAATTTAGTCAAAGGCGAGGCTATCTTGGAAAAGTCCTAAATGAGTCTCGTGTAATATCCCGCCAAACCCAAGAAACTACAGATCTCGGATGGCATCTTTGGAGACTTCCATTGCATCACCGCCTCAACCTTTGCCGAGTTCACCATGATTCCTCCATCATTAACAACATGACCCAAAAATTGAACCTCACGTAACCAAAAAGCACACTTAGAGAATTTAGCATATAGCTTCTCTCTCCTAAGTGTCTCCAATACCTCGCGTATGTGGCCGACATGTTCTTCCTCACTCTTAGAATAAATCAGGATATCATCAATAAACACGATTACTGATTTATCTAACATCGGCCGACACACTCGATTCATCAGGTCCATAAAGGTAGCTGGCGCGTTAGTTAGACCGAAAGACATAATGAGAAACTCATAGTGTCCATAACGCGTGCGGAAAGTTGTCTTAGGAATGTCTTATTCCTTCACCTTCAATTGATGGTAGTCAGATTGAAGATCTATCCTTGAAAACCAACTGGCACCTTGGAGCTGATCAAACAAGTCATCGATACTCGGTAATTGATACCGATTCTTCACTGTCAACTTGTTCAGCTCTCGATAGTCGATGCACATCCGCATACTACCGTCTTTCTTTTTCACGAACAAGACCGGAGCACCCCATGGAGAGATACTCGGTCGAATGAATCCCTTATCCATTAACTCTTGCAATTGGTCCATGAGTTCCTTTATCTCAATTAGAGCTTATCGATATGGTGCTTTGGCAATAGGTTGAGCGCCGGGTATCAAATCGATTTGGAACTCAATCTCGCGATCCGGGGGCACGCTGGGTAAATCTTCTTGAAACACGTCTGGGAATTCACGCACCACTGGCACGTCGGATAGTTGTGGCACAGACACGTCCACATCCTTCACGTAGGCCAGATAGGCACTACATCCACGTCTCATGCACTTCCCCGCCACCGCCATCGAAATCACCTTCGGGATCATAGTAACGCAATCTCTATAAACCGTCAACGAACTCCCATCGGGCGCAACTAGTCGAGTCATCTTCTTTGCACATACGGTGTTCGCCTCATAGGTTGCTAACCAATCCATCCCTAGTACTACATCGAATCTGCCTAGAGGCATCACATGTAACTTAGCAGCAAACCTATGATCTTCTAATTCTATGACACAGTCCTCTATCATATCAGTAATTCTAGTTGACTTACCAATAACAGTTTCTACATTGAATGGCTCACTAATACTTCCACTACTAGCAGACAGCTTATCACAGAAAGTGGTAGAAATAAAACTCCTACTAGCACCAGAATCAAATAATACAGAGGCACAAGTTTGGTTTACTAGAAACATACCTGACATGACATCGGGGTCCACTCTGGCTTCCTCCCGGGTCATCGTGAAGGGTCTACCACTCGCCCTCTATCCTCCTTCTTCAGCCTTCTTCTTTGGCCCAGAGCTTTCCACCCTCGGCTTCTAGCAGTCCCTGCTTGCGTGGCCCTCCTTGCCACAGCTTTAACACCTCGGCACCCTACAGTCTCTAGCGATGTGGGCAGGCTTGCCACACTTGAAGCATACATTCAATCCCAACCTAAACTCACTAATATGCTCCCTTCCACATTTGCCGCACTTACTCAGTCCCGGGCCTGACGACACCCTACGATCATCCACCTTCATCTTCTTGTTTTTTGGAGTGAAACCGCCACGTACAAACCTCTTCCCGTTCCAGTTCTTATCACCACACTCGTCTTTTTCACCTCCACCACTGTCTCCTCCCATTCATCATACAGCCTGCCCGCCAAGTCTACCACCTTTCGAAAGGTACCTGGCTGAGCAACGATCAAGTGCCTGCGAATGTCGGTCAGTAATCCCTGAATGTATCTTTTGATCTTCCTTGTCACTGTGTAAGGCCCCGTTCCCGGGCACCTCACAGTTGGTCGTCATCACCCATAAAACATACATTTAATATAGCTTAATAAGAATCTTGCAGCGGAAACTTTGAATTTACTATAAATGCTTTTGCGAAGTAATACAACACCCATTACAAAATATCGTTTGTTTGCATTACAATACAAAAGCATTAACAAAAGAATGCCATCCCAAAAGAGCTGAGTAGCCGCCTCGTGCCATCCTCAGCAACACTACCTGCCAACTGGAAAACACATAAAACTCAGCGTTGCTGAGTGAGTTCTAGTTTTATAATAAAACATACTTTACTTATTTAAAAGTATCCTTTCATACATGCGTTCATACATCATACGTACACAGAGATAATATTCGTTATTATCTTCATCATTCGTTATACATTGTTATCTTTAACTTCTCGTATGGATTCTGTCAGGCTTTACCCACTTCATAGCACTTGGCTATGATTACTGTGGTCGAATGACAAGAATCCCGTTCATACTTACTTGCACATTGAAAGGTGAATTGTACCAATACCATATGCTACACCCCGATCGTTATTAGCTACCGGGCCGAAGTCAACATATGAACAACAAAACGTATGCCACGGTACTAGAGGTAAGCTGTAGAGGTACCATGACCATGGTCAATCATAGAGAAGGACCAATCGCGTTATTCAATGCTTGCAAGACATAATTCGTTCGTTCATTAATGCATGTATTCATCATCATTCTTCTTTTCGTTCATTCGTTAATACATGCATTCATCATCATGTTCCTCTTTCATTATCTTTCACTTTACGTTACATAATACTTCATTAGTTCATTCTCGTTATTTGTAAAGTTTCAGAAAGATAAGCATACACAATTACAAGGAACATACACACTCATCATACATTCATCATCATACATTCATCATCATACATTCATCATCATACATAGCATCATACCATACTTAACAATATTTTATTAATAATATTGTTAACAATAATAATACACTGATAAAAATATCAGTAATAATAAGGGTTAATCATAATCATCATTACATGCATAAACATCATCATTTATTAACCCTAGTCAACCCTGGTCAAACCTCGAACTTCAGATTTGTAGGAAAATTTCTGTAAAAATTCTAAGTGTTCTGGACGTTTGAGCCCTGTTGGGCGTATAAGCCCCTTGGGCGTATGAGCCCTGTTAGGCGTAAGAGCACTGCTGGGCATATGAGCCCTATTGGACTTTTCATCCTATACTTAGAATAATCATCTGGTCATACGACCACCCTGTTGGGCGTATGAGCACTATTGGTCGTACCATCCCATACTTTGAAATATTTTCTGGTCATACGACCAGAATTCAGACTTTTCACCTTTTTACTTAGTTTTTCAGACTCATGGGTACTGTGGGACTCATGAGTCCTGTTGGACGTATAAACACTATTGGACTCATCAACATACTTATTTATTCTAAGTCCAAATTTCAGGCATATTACTACTAATTGGGCTTGTTAGGCGTATTAGTAACCTGCTCATGTGACTAATTCATATTCCAATTCCCAAACATCAGAATGCCTAGTACTAAACATATACACATGATTCTAGGCATAAATCTAACATAAACATAAACATACATACATTCATATCATACGGGTATCAAACCCAGATTTTATAAAACATACTTACATGCATTTTCAAGCCCCAAAACGTTTAAAACAAGTAAAAAGGGGGCCTAGAAACTCACCTTAGTTTGTCTTCGGGTTTTGGATGCCCTTTCTTAACTTCCCAGTCGTTTCTACACCTAAAACACACACACATAGTGCAACCCGAACACAAACACACACACATAAGAACATGCATTCTCGGTTTCTTAGCCAAAACATAACTTAAAAACACCAATTCTTACCTTGAATCCGACTTCTTCTTCTTTCTCTCTCTAAGAATCGAAGTCCCTGCTGTTTCTCTCTCTAAAAACCGAATGCAAAGAAGTGTGCAGGGGTCATGGGCGGCCATACCTCCCTTTTTGTACAAAATAAATAACAACTTTGCCCATTTGGCACTTTTGGTCCCTCCTTTTTAGTTGTCTTTTATTTTCTTTCCTTTTCTTCCTTTTTCTTTTATTCTTTATTTCTTGCTAAAAATACGGGTGTTACAAGTCCACCCCCCTTATATAGGTTTCGTCCCCGAAACCTGTTATTCCTCAAACAGATGTGGGTAATGTTGCCTCATCTCCTCTTCAGTCTCCCACGTAGACTCGGATCCTTTCCTGTGCTTCCACTGTACACGCACAAGAGGAACCACTTTATTCCTCAACCTCTTCTCCTTACGATCAATGATTGCCACTGGTTGCTCCACGTAGTTGAGCCTCTCATCCACCTCGATATCCTCCAGTGGTACAACCATGCCTTCATCAGCTAAGCACTTTCTCAGATGAGATACATGGAATGTGGGATGAATTCCACTTAACTCATCTGGAAATTCAAGTCGATAGGCCACCTCTCCTACCCGTGCGATAATTCGGAAAGGTCCTATCTACCTCGGGCTTAGCTTACCTCGTTTCCTGAATCTAATGATTCCTTTCCAAGGTGAGACCTTCAACATAACTCGGTCACCAACCTTGAACTCTATCGGTCTTCGCCTCTTGTCAGCATACGACTTTTGCCTATCTTTCGCCGCCTTCATGAAGGCTTTGATCTTTTCCAGCTTTTCAGTCGTTGCTTCAATTACCTCGACACCTCCCAACTCTTTCTGCCCAATGTCTCCCCAGCACACGGGCGTCCTACATCTCCTACCATATAGCATCTCGTAAGGTGGCATGCCAATGCTGGCGTGATAACTGTTGTTGTACGAGAATTCCGCTAACGGCAGGTGGTTGTCCTAACTTCCTCCAAAATCGATCACGCACGCCCGAAGCATGTCCTCGAGCGTTTGGATCGTCCTCTCAGACTGACCGTCTGTCTGAGGGTGATATGCTGTACTAATGTGTAGTCTCGTCCCCATTGCATCATGAAATCTTTTCCAAAACTTGGAGGTAAACCGGGTGTCACGATCAGACACAATAGACACCGGTACACCATGACGAGCTACAATTTCTTTGATGAACAGATCCGCCAATCTTTCAGATGAGTACGTTTCGCGGATCGGTAGGAAGTGGGCACTCTTTGTCAAGCGGTCAACTATCACCCATATAGCATCATACCCTTTTGGGGTACGTGGTAACTTCGTGATGAAGTCCATGGTGATGTGCTCCCACTTCCACTCGGGTATATCCAACGGTTGGATCTTCCCGTAGGGCTTCTGGTGTTCCGCCTTCACTTGTAAGCAAGTCAAGCACTTACTTACGTACTCCACTACGTCGCGTTTCATACCCGGCCACCAATAGTCTTTCTTTATATCGTGGTACATTTTGGTAGCACCGGGGTGAATGGAGTATCGGGTCTTATGGGCCTCGTCCATAATCTTTTCACGTAGATCCCCGTATCGAGGAATCCACATTTGCCCAAATCGGGTCTTAACACCAAGAGTGTTCTCACCCAACTCCGTCACTAGACCTCTCATCCTTTCGGAGTTAAGACGATCTTCTTTCAAAGCCTCATCTTGAAACTCCTTAACCTGTGTCATCACGTCGGCGGTCATGATCAACTGATAAGCCTTCACCCGGATCGGCTCAGGCCTTTCTTTTCGGCTAAGGGCATCAGCCACCACATTGGCTTTGCCCGGGTGGTAATGGATCTCACAATCATAATCCTTTATCAGCTCCAACCACCGCCTCTGCCTCATGTTTAGGTCCTTCTGCTCGAAGAAGTACTTCAAGCTTTTGTGGTCATTGAAGATTGTGCACTTTGTCCCGTATAGATAGTGCCGCCAAATCTTCAACGCGAAAACCACCGCAGCTAATTCTAGATCGTGTGTGGGATAGTTGACTTCGTGGATCTTCAGTTGTCGAGATGCATATGCGATCACCCTTCCACGTTGCATCAACACGCAACCTAGCTCGGAATAAGATGCATCTGAATAGACCACTAAGTCTTCATTCCCCTCGGGCAAAGTCAAAACAGAGCTTGTGTTAGTCTTGCCTTCAACTCCTCAAAAGCTGTCTCCTGCTCTCGACCCCACACGAATTTCACGTCCTTACGAGTCAATTTTGTCAAAGGTGAGGCTATCTTTGAAAAGTCTTGAATAAATCTCCTATAATAGCCCGCCAATCCCAAGAAGCTACGAATCTCGGATGGCGTCTTTGGTGATTTCCATTGCATTACAGCCTCAACCTTTGCTGGGTCCACCATGATTCCCTCTGCATTTACCACGTGACCCAGAAATTGCACCTCGCGTAGCCAGAAAGCACATTTGGAGAACTTAGCATACAGTTTCTCCCTTCTCAAAGTCTCCAATACTTCCCAAATGTGACCGGCATGCTCTTCTTCGCTCCTCGAATAAATCAGGATATCATCGATGAACACAATCACTGATTTATCTAACATTGGCCGACACACTCGGTTCATCAAGTCCATAAAAGCAGCTGGCGCGTTAGTTAGACCAAATGACATAACGAGAAACTCATAGTGTCCATAACGCGTACGAAAAGCTGTTTTAGGAATGTCCTGCTCCTTTACCTTCAATTGATGGTAGCCAGATCGAAGATCTATCCTCGAGAACCAACTGGCACCCTGGAGCTGGTCGAACAAGTCATCGATCCTCGGTAACGGATACCGATTCTTTATGGTCAACTAGTTCAATTCACGGTAGTCGATACACATTCTCATGCTGCCGTCCTTCTTTTTCACAAATAAGACCGGGGCACCCCAAGGAGAGATACTCGGTCTAATGAAGCCCTTGTCAAGCAACTCCTGCAGTTGCTCCATCAACTCCTTCATCTCCGTAGGAGCTAATCGATACGGTGCCTTGGCGACAGGTTGGGCACCGGGTATTAAGTCAATTTGAAATTCAATTTCGCGGTCAGGTGGCAATCCCGATAAGTCTTCCGGGAACACATCTGGAAACTCACACACAACCGGAATGTCGGATAGTTGTGGTGTTGGCGTTTCCACATCCTTCACATAACATAGGTAGGCGTTGCACCCACGCCTCATGCACTTCCCCGCCACCGCCATCGAAATCACCTTCGGAATCACCGTTACCCGATCACCGTATATTGTCACCAGACTTCCGTCAGATGCCGTCAATCTAATCATCTTCTTTCGACATACGATATTCGCTTCATAGGTTGCCAACCAATCCATCCCTAGTACTACATCAAATCCACCTAAGGGCATCACATGTAATCTAGCAGCAAACCTATGACCTTCTAATTCTATGGTACAGTCCTCTATCACATCAGTAACTCTAGTGGACTTACCAGTAGCAGTTTCTACATAAAAAGGCTCACTAATGCATTTACTACTAACCGGCAATTCAGCACAGAAAGTGGCAGAAATGAAACTCCTACTAGCACCAGAATCAAATAACACAGAAGCAAGAGTTTGATTTACTAGAAACGTACCTGACACCACATCGGGGTCCGTCCTAGCCTCTTCCTGCGTCATAGTGAAAGCCCTGGCGCTTGCTCTCGGACCTTCACTTCCCGTTTTCTTTACCCTGAAGCCTCAGCCCTCGGCTTCTTACAGTCCCTGCTCATATGACCGCCTTCCCCACAGTTAAAACACTTGCCCAGCCGGCAATCCTTTGATATATGCCCCGTCTTCCACACTTAAAGCAGATGTTGGATCCCCATTTGCACTCCCCTGAGTGCTCCCTTCCACACTTACCACACTTCCTCACCCCAGCTCCCGTCACGACCCCACGGTGATCATCCGCCCTCGTCTTCTTGTTACTCGTCGAAGTATCACCCCGACCAAATCTCTTCCCCCGCCAGTTCTTCTCTCCACTTCCTTTCTTGCTACCCTCAGCCTTTATCAACGCAGCCCGTTCATCGAATAACCTTCCCGCCAAATCCACTGCCGACCTGAAAGTGCTTGGTCGGGCAGAAATCAAGTGCCAACGAATTTCAGCTGGCAACCCCTGAATATACCGGTTAATCTTTCGAGACACCGGCGTCACCTGCTCCGGCACCAACAGCGCCAATTCGTTAAACTTGGTGGTATATTGTTGGTGGGTCATCGTCCCCGCCTCCAACTGCAGGAACTCTCTCTCGACTCTGTCCATTTCCCGACGAGGACTGAATTCCTCGATCACCAGCCTTTTTAACTCAGCCCACTTCATCTTCCCTATAGCTTTGCTACCCTCGGCTTGGACTATATTTTTCCACCAGCATAAAGCCGACCCTGTGAAAGAGTGGGTAGCAAACTTCACCTTTTTGTCCTCCTGGCAATCACTAATATCGAGGACAGCTTCTATTTCCATCACCCACTGGTGAGCATCAGTAGCAGTACCAGAACCATCAAAAGTTGGGGGCTTGCACCTCATGAATGCCCCGTAGTTACAACCCCGGGCTGTCTCCCGTAACTGTTCTTCTCCCTCTTCCTCTTCATCATCAGATAATACTGTTTCTGCTTCTGTTTGTTGCTGTCTACCCGAGGACCGATTCCTCCCTCGTCTCTCATCATTACGTACTGCCTTTATCACCTCGGTCACTACAGACGGTAAGATCGTCTGCATGACCTGATGTACTTCCTCAACTACTGCCTCTTTTACCGAGGCTCTCAAATTCGCGCTTTCGTCTGCCTCCTCCTGATGAGGAGTCTCGTTTTCCTCACGAACTACTTTCTCTGTCCTAGGTCTTCCTCGCGTGTTACGCGGTTCATCACCACGTCCACCGCCACGTGAAGCTTTAGATGATCTACCACCGACCATCTTCTATCACACTGGAAGATTTAAACACCAACACGGTCATTCAAGGAAATAGCTCAGTTTATGTCAAGTATAGTAAGTCCCTAATTACAGTGGCCAGTTGTGATTAGCCACATACTTTACTCTTCGCACCCCGAGCATTACCTGTCCTGACTACATTAGTATCTAAGTCTAACAGTACACATAAACACATATCATGCGCATGAAATCATGATTAACTTTAATAAAAATACCTGATGGCACGCAACTACTCAGATGGCATTCTCTTCGTTTCTGTCCCATTTTCAGTTTAAGTTTAGGTTTATTTAAAAACATTTACCCATTTCACTTAAACTTTGGCTCTGATACCAACTTGTAAGGCCCCGTTCCCGGGCACCTCACAGTTGGTCGTCATCACCCATAAAACATGCATTTAATATAACTTAATAAGAATCTTGCAGCGGAAACTTTGAATTTACTATAAATGCTTTTGCGAAGTAATACAACACCCATTACAAAATATCGTTTGTTTGCATTACAATACAAAAACATTAACAAAAGAATGCCATCCCAAAAGAGCTGAGTAGCCGCCTCGTGCCATCCTCAGCAACACTACCTGCCAACTGGAAAACACATAAAAGTCAGCGTTGCTGAGTGAGTTCTAGTTTTATAATAAAACATACTTTTACTTATTTAAAAGTATCCTTTCATACATGCGTTCATACGTCATACGTACACAAAGATAATATTCGTTATTATCTTCATCATTCGTTATACATTGTTATCTTTAACTTCTCGTATGGATTCTGTCAGGCTTTACCCACTTCATAGCACTTGGCTATGATTACTGTGGTCGAATGACAAGAATCCCGTTCATACTTACTTGTACATTGAAAGGTGAATTGTACCAATACCATATGCTACACCCCGATCGTTATTAGCTACCGGGCCGAAGTCAACATATGAACAACAAAACGTATGCCACGGTACTAGAGGTAAGCGGTATAGGTACCATGACCATGGTCAATCACAGAGAAGGACCAATCGCGTTATTCAATGCTTGCAAGACATAATTCGTTCGTTCATTAATGCATGTATTCATCATCATTCTTCTTTTCGTTCATTCGTTAATACATGCATTCATCATCATGTTCCTCTTTCATTATCTTTCACTTTACGTTACATAATACTTCATTAGTTCATTCTCGTTATTCGTAAAGTTTCAGAAAGATAAGCATACACAATTACAAGGAACATACACACTCATCATACATTCATCATCATACATTCATCATCATACATTCATCATCATACATAGCATCATACCATACTTAACAATATTTTATTAATAATATTGTTAACAATAATAATACACTGATAATAATATCAGTAATAATAAGGGTTAATCATAATCATCATTACATGCATAAAACATCATCATTTATTAACCCTAGTCAACCCTGGTCAAAACCTCGAACTTCAGATTTGCAGGAAAATTTCTGTAAAAATTCTAAGTGTTCTGGACGTTTGAGCCCTGTTGGGCGTATAAGCCCCTTGGGCGTATGAGCCCTGTTAGGCGTAAGAGCACTGCTGGGCGTATGAGCCCTATTGGACTTTTCATCCTATACTTAGAATAATCATCTGGTCATACGACCACCTTGTTGGGCGTATGAGCACTATTGGTCGTACCATCCCATACTTCGAAATATTTTCTGGTCATACGACCAGAATTCAGACTTTTCACCTTTTTACTTAGTTTTTCAGACTCATGGGTACTGTGGGACTCATGAGTCCTGTTGGACGTATAAACACTATTGGACTCATCAACATACTTATTTATTCTAAGTCCAAATTTCAGGCATATTACTACTAATTGGGCTTGTTAGGCGTATTAGTAACCTGCTCATGTGACTAATTCATATTCCAATTCCCAAACATCAGAATGCCTAGTACTAAACATATACACATGATTCTAGGCATAAATCTAACATAAACATAAACATACATACATTCATATCATACGGGTATCAAACCCAGAATTTATAAAGCATACTTACATGCATTTTCCAGCCCCAAAACGTTTAAAACAAGTAAAAAGGGGGCCTAGAAACTCACCTTAGTTTGTCTTCGGGTTTTGGATGCCCTTTCGTAACTTCCCAGTTGTTTCTACACCTAAAACACACACACACAGTGCAACCCGAACACAAACACACACACATAAGAACATGCATTCTCGGTTTCTTAGCCAAAACACAACTTAAAAACACCAATTCTTACCTTGAATCCGATTTCTTCTTCTTTCTCTCTCTAAGAATCGAAGTCCCTGCTGTTTCTCTCTCTAAAAACCGAATGCAAAGAAGTGTGCAGGGGTTATGGGCAGCCATACCTCCCTTTTTGTACAAAATAAATAACAACTTTGCCCATTTGGCACTTTTGGTCCCTCCTTTTTAGTTGTCTTTTATTTTCTTTCCTTTTCTTCCTTTTTCTTTTATTCTTTTATTTCTTGCTAAAAATACGGGTGTTACACACTGGCGTCACCTGATCTGGCACCAGCCTCTCCATTTCGTTAAATTTGGTGGTGTACTGCTGGTGTGTCATGGTTCCCGCCTCAAGTTGCAGGAACTCCCTCTCGATCTTATTGAGTTCCCGGTGAGGACAAAATTCCTCGATCACTAACGGCTTCAGCTCCTTCCATCGCATCTTCCTGATGGCTCTGGCACCCTCAGCTTGGACAATGTTGTCCCACCAACACAACGCTGAGTTGACAAAAGTGAGCAGCGAACTTCACCTTCTGGTCTTCGTGACACTCGTTAATCTCCAGCACACTTCCATCTCCCTCACCCAGCGGTGAGGGGCAGCAGCATTACCATTGCCACCGAAGGTCGGAGGCTTACACCTCTAGGGTTCCCCATAACTGCACCCCTTGGTCGTTACCCCAACTGAATCATCAGATAACATGGTCTCAGGCTCCGCTTGTTCCTCCTCCCCTTGCTTTCCTTGCCCGTTGATCCCTTCCTATCTCCCTTCTCTTTCCTCTCCTAATTCCTCACAGCCCTGATGACTTCGGTCACAACAGACGGCAAGACTGTCTGCATGACCTGGTATACCTCATCAGCAATCGCCTCCCTAGCTGAGGCATTCAAGCTAGCATTCTCATTCTCCTCATTTCGACCATGAACCTCAGGGTTCTCGTAAGCCATCTCATGAGCCTTAGCACTACTCCTGGTCACACGTGGCCCAGTACCACGTCCACCACGACCTCTGCCTCTAGAAGCCTTGGAAGATTTTCGTCCAGCCATTCCCTAAACGCTATAAGATTCAAACACTAACATAGTCATTTAAGGTAATAGATTAGTTTATGTTAAGTATAGTAAGTCTTTAGTGACAGTGGTCAGTTGTGATTAGCCGCTTACTTTACTCTTCACACTCCAAGCATTTCCTATCCTGACTACATCAGTATCTAAATCTACTAAGAACACATAATTCAAATATCACACAAACATAATATTAATTAACTTTAAGGAAAGAAATACCTGATGGCACGTAGCTACTCGGGCTGAGATCCCTCTATTTGTCCCATTTTCAGTTTAAGTTTAGGTTTTAGAAAATATTTTACCCAATTCACTTAAACTATGGCTCTGATACCAACTTGTAAGGCCCCATTACCGGGAACCTCATAGTTGGTCATTCATCGTAGTATAGTTACATAATAATATACATTTAATAAAACATTGCAGCGGAATTAATATCAAAAGTCATCCATTCATTAATAAAAGTTGTTGCTAAGCAATACACCCATAATTGTTATTAGTTACAAAGATTGTTTAACTGCATTACAGAGCAACAAAATTA
This sequence comes from Flaveria linearis, assembly GCA_024085815.1. NCBI lineage: Eukaryota > Viridiplantae > Streptophyta > Magnoliopsida > Asterales > Asteraceae > Flaveria > Flaveria linearis. Next base: position 52,148,179 of record CM044008.1, on the reverse strand, counting down.
TTAATCATGAACGGACGTCAGTAGCTTTTCCCGCTTGTCATCCTCAACAATTTTCACCTGCCAACTGAAAAATGTATAAAAGTCAGCGTTGCTGAGTGAGTTCTAGTTTTGTACGTGAGCACGCATCAAATATACATCAAGGTAATTGTTTCTTTCTTTCTTTCTTTACTGTACGCAAATGTTCCTTTCGTACCTTTAACATTATCTTTCACTGTCTATGTGGACCAATGCGCAACACCACGAACATTATGCACGAAACTGGTACTGGGCCTGTGGTCTATAAATAGGCCATGAACATTGTGCACGAAGCTGGCCCAGTCACCTAGGGTATGCCACAAAGGTCCTGCCAATCTCAATGATTGATCCTGTGTGCATACTTCGGGGTAGCTAACCCGCATCACAGTTGAGCTAACGACAACATGGTCGTGCACCTCCTATATGCTTGCAAGACTTACATTATTTCAATTACGTTCCACTTTTCTTTATCATTAATCTTTCACTTTTTGTATGATAATACTTTGTATTTATGATCATAAACATACTACGTAAAGTCACATAATAATAATTATTATGGACATATGAACAGCTTATAATAATGCCACATAATAACAATTAAAACCCTAATGTCAAACTTGGGTCAAACCTTAAACATTCTGTTTTTCTCAAAATTTAAGAAAATAAGCCAAGTGTTCTAGGCGCATGAGCATGTTTAGGTGCATTACAACTATGCAGGCGCATGGGCTTACTTGGGCGTTTCAACACTTAGGCGCACGAGCCATTTCAGGTGCATGGGCACTTTTTGGGCACTAGCGGTATACTTTATGCATCTGAGACTAAGTCTTAGGCGCATGAACTACTGTTCAGGCGCATGGACTTGTACTTTGAAAATCTAAGGCACAATTTGGGCGCATGGGGTACTGTTTGGGTGCATGAACCCTATTTGGGCGCATGACCCTACTTAGAACTTTTCTAAGGCAATTTTAGGCGCATTGTCCTTACTTAGATGCATGACCAACCTGTTTAACATGTTTCTAAATTATTTTCAGTCCCAAACATCATATCAACCTATTCCAAGATTAATAACACCATACTAAGCCTATACATCACATAAAAAACCATAAAACATTATCATACAAGCATGAAACATATGGGTACACATAATAATAGTAGTAAAACCCATTTTTAATACATTTTCAGCCCCAAAGAAGTTGTAAAACATGTAGAAACTGGGGTCTAGAACTCACCTAATGCAGCAAAAAAGTAAAACTACTCCAAACTTGTTTGTTCACGAGTTCAAGTACCTAAAACAAACGAAAAACATAACTTGAACACTTAAACACATACATAAAGGTTTTTAAAGGTGAAACCACCAAGAAAACCGAGTCAATTACAAATAAAACACTTACCTAAGCAAATTCTCAGCCTTCTTGCTTGAATACTCGAGAAGCACTCTCTCTTTCTTCTTTCTTCTCTTCTCAGTCGAAAAAGTAGATGGTGAATGATTGATATGGGCGGCCATGCCCATATATTATATTATTTTGACTTTTGTACTATTTACATCTTGCCCCCTTCTACTTTAATCGATATTCTCTTCTTGCAAGATACCTTTTATTTGTTTTCCTTATTGTCTTCTTTTCCTTTATCGTGATAAAAATTACGAGTGTTATAGCTTTGTCAAGCTTGTATACCCTATGAGGGTAATCAAGATCTTCAATGCCTGAAGGTTGAGCAACATAGACCTCTTCATCAATCTTACCATATAAGAAAGCACATTTAACATCCATTTGATAAACTATGAGTTTCTTATGAAGCATAGGCTAGAAAGACCCTGATAGCTTCAATCCTTGCAATAGGAGCAAAGACTTCATAATAGTCTATTCGTTCTTATTGAGTATAGCCTTGGGCTGTCAGCCTTGCTTTGTTTCTACAGTGATGCCTCCATCATCTAGCTGGTTTATGAAAACCATCTGGTACAAATTAGATATTGGTCTTCAGGGAGATCAACTAGATTCCAAACTTTCTGCTTTTTGAATTCTTGAAGCTCCTCTTGCATGGCTTCAATCGAGCTATTGTCTTTTAGCTGTAATGTTGGGTGGAATCACTTGAGATAGAAAACTGGAGAAAAGACAAATGTTGGCTGCTCCCCCTTGATTTCTTGTGGTTCTATCATGAAGATCACCAATAACATTTTCAATTGGGTGATTCTTATGAATTTTGCTGGTTGGTATACTCTCAACTTGAATTGAAGATTCCAAGTTGGTCATGTGTGGTGATGGAGATTGATCCAACTATGATGGAAAATTAACAAAGTTGTCAAATTCTTCTACATGTTGATTTGAAGCTGAATGATATCCATCTTCATGATTTTGTGCTTCAGTAAATGTAGTTGGACCTTCCATAGGTGTTATAGTAATTTCTTCGGATGTAGATTGTGGATCTGGTGATACTGATAATGGACTTGGTTGTTATACTGATGGATTTGGAACTTTAGTTGAAGGAACTGCAGCATCTCCGGATGTAGATGGAGTATCTACAGGTGCATTGAGTAAATCTCCGGATGTAGTATTAACATCTGTGGAAACAGGGTTAACATCTACTGATAGTTCATTCACTTCATGGTAGGTGATGGGCCATGATCTGCAACACTTGAAGTGTGTGGATGAGGTCTTGATGGATCTGCAGTTAGTGGCACTTCACTCGTTGTTGGAAGGACATAGGGATAACATGTATCTGTAGAACCTGCAACATTCAAATAACAAGAGTTAAATGAATTTGTGAAAGCATCTATGTCAAATAGCCATGATGAACCTATTACAGATGCTGTAAATGATGTTTCATCAAAAGATACATTAGGTGTTTCTTCCATAATATGTTGATGTGGAATGTAAACTCTATATGATTTAGATACCCAACAAAAAACCATTATAGGATTTTTCTAAAAACTTTCCTAATCGTTCCTTGGTGTTTAACACAATCACATGACACCCAAAAGCTCTAAGATAGCCTATAAATTTTTTTTAAATAAAAGCTCATAAGGTGTTTTGTTATTTTCTTTAACAACTAATGTTCGGTTTTAAACAATGCAAGCTGTATTCACTACTTCAGCCCAAAGGTAATGTGCAGATATGAATTAGCTAGCAGTGTTCTAGCTGCTTTAATAAGAGTTATCTTTCTTCTCTCACCAACTCCATTTTTTTATGGACTTCTTGGAGCGCTGAACTGTTGCTATGCCTTTGTTCCTACAAAAGGTATTTAGAACACAGTTAACAAATTCAGACCCATTATGACTTCTAAAATTTTTGACTTTTAAATCAAGTTGATTTTCAATTTTAGTGATAAACTACATTAATGATTCTGATGTTTCACTCTTATGTTTTAAGAAAAAGACCCATGTGAATCTAGTGCAATCATCAACAATTACCAAACAATATTGCCTCTTGCCAATGCTCATCACATTGGTTGGACCAACAGATCCATGTGAAGCAATTAGAGTGGTGTTGTATTTGCGTTAATTGGTTGGACTTGTGAGACACCTTATATTGTTTTTCTTTATAACATGAAGAACAATGAGTACAACATTGAAATTCTTTCTTAGAACATTGAAATTCTTTCTTAGAACATTGAAATTCTTTCTTAGGAAGACCAATGACTAAGTCATTGCAAGCCTGCCTATTCATGTTCTTCATATTAGAATGAACCACCCTTCTATGCCATAGTTGAGATTCATCTTCTAATGACTTAGAAATCAGGCATGTTCCATTTGATGTTAGTGAGGTGTGTTCATGTCCAAAACATATGTATAGCCTTTTCTTGGTGCTTTAAGAAGGATGTAATCATCTAAGATTTGCAAACCTGGTTTAAGAATGTAACAATGATTTTTATCAAATAAAGTGGTATGTTTTGATCACAAATTTGAGAAACACTGAGTAAATGAAATTGTAAGTTTTCACAAAAATTTACTTTCTCAAACTTGAGCACACCATTAATTACAATTCTGTCACCTACAACTTTACCTCCCTTCTTATCCCCACCAAATGCTATCTAAGAAGCATTTTTGTGTTTGAAGTTATGGAGGAGAGAACAGTTTCCTGTCATATGTCGGGAACATCCACTGTCAACATACCACTTGTTATCAGCCCTCCATGTATGTTCCTGCATATAAAATGAAATCAATTAGAATGGGGAACCCAAACCTTAATGAGCATGGGCTTACCACTTGTGTCTAAAATTGTTACTCCTTCATGAATAAGTCTAGATGATTCAGGTTTGATTTTACATTCAATTGATTCATTTTGTTTTGTTTGTGGTGGTAAGGATGATTATGTTGGGGATTGACTTGAGGAGTTTTGAACTTCTTTCTCAGTCATTTCCTCTTGCACCTTCTTTTCCTACTCATTTTCTATTGATGAAGAACTTTTGTTGTGAAAGGTTTCAGTATCCTTTGATTTTGACTTTGATACTTCAATACCTTTATCAAAATAATCAAAGAATGTCTCATCAACAGTAGTTGATTTTTCATTCATGTCCATCTTTATGTGTTCTATCCTTCTTTGAGAATGTGGTCTTTCCTTCTTCTTGGTTGAGCCGTAGTAGCAACTGATTGCATCTTAGCCTTTCAACCTTTTGTTGTTGATTATCAACAGCAGGTAGCTTCTTTGTATTTTCATCCTTTTTCTTTGCCTGCTGCTACTTTGTTTTTGATTCTTTGATGCTATATTCAGATTGTGAACCTGAATCATTGTTCTCAGATTTCTTCTTCTTAGGAAATTTTTTTTTGTTCTTTTTATTGAAGTAGCATTCTTGAGTGGAATGATTGTTTTTGTTGCAGATTGCACAATCCTTATTGAAATAGCAATCTGAAGTCATATGGTTGTTCATATTGCAGATAGAACACTAGCTGCTGAAGTAGCAATCTTCAGTGTTATGGTTTGTCATATCACAACACTTGTAGTACTTATCTTTTGCTTCACTTCCTAAATCAACCATTTTCTTCTTTTGTTTCAGCTGCTTTTTATGCTCTTTTAGCTCCCTTTCAAATTTTGCGACTGAAGAGTCTTTGCCATTTCCTGACATAATGTCAAATGGTTCTGGTGTGGCAGCAACTGTCTTTTGTTGATGATGCAAAGCCTTCTCAGGTTTCTTACCTGTGCTTTTGATTGTTAAAGCTTCAGTTGAAGATTTTTTTGCTTTGACTTGTCTTTTAGCAGAAACTTTCTTCTTCCATAGATTTTCTACTGATAACTGTTTAGACAAATCAACAGTCTTCATTCGCTGAGGATCTACTGAAGTTTATTGAATTTCAACAATCTTCTGCTTCCATAGAAGATCCGCTGAAGTTGTTGACTTGGTATTCCTTATCTTTTCTGTGATAGTAGTTTTTGCTTCTTCCATAGAATTTACACTTGCATCAGCTTCAGACCTTTTTGTTGTTTGTTGAGTCACTTGCTGGTTATTTAGCTCTCGAATCCTAACATTCAATTGACCTATCCTTTTGTAGATTGTCTTCACCAAGTTTCTTTATTGAGGTGGATAGGGCACTTTGATTTCTTCAAGTACTTTTGGTATTGAAGGTTCAAATACCAAACTGGTTCCCTAACCCTTATCATCACACTGATGTTCAACATGATCATCCAGCTCAAAGAGATCACCACATCCATGAAAATCAAAATCTGATTCACCTTGTTATGAACCTTCCTAATTAGTTGATTTACTTTCATCCACCTCAGAATCATCATCATGTGCCACTAGATTAAATTCAGTTTTAACTACATTATTGTTGCTTGGCATAAAATGATTTGATAAGCTGTTACTCATATATTCAGGTAATAAGGTATAATTGTTATTCATTGGTGGTGGAACATTATGCAAACCCAAACCTGATTTGTTTTGTGATTTAATATGAGAATTTAACAACTTCTCATATTGTTGAGATGAAAGTTGAAACTTTTGAAGTGTCACTTCAGTAGATGCATGATCTGCCATCGATTTTGTTAAGGATGCAGCCAAATGCTCAACTTGTGCTTTCAAATTATAATTTTCTCAAACAACTTTAACTAAATCTTTTTGTAAGGCTTTGATCTTTACCTGTTAAAATTTATGTTCCCTTACATGAGATTCATTTAAAACTAATGTTTCTATCACTTTATTGGCAAGTTGTTAAGCATGAGTACTGTATCTCTCAACTTCCTCAATGTAGCTGGATGAACATAACCTTTCCCTTACCTCTTGACATTGGTGTGACTTTCTTCTCCATTTGTGCCATGAGAGTTTGATTTTATTCTAAGAATTCCTTCTCATATAGGCTCCAGTCACAAGTACCATCTTGCAAGATGATCAACCCAGTCTCTTGGTTCTTGCTTGAGCCGGCTACAGATGTACTTGTGGTTGGTGGGGATGAGTTAGTGAGCTGAGGCTGCTTGAATAGCCTTTGATGTGCTTGATGATGTTGTTGCTGATGGTGAGGATGTTGATATTATTGCTGAGATGTGGATTGCTGGTTGCACTCCCTTGAAAAGTGTCCATATAAGTTATCCTTGAAACATCTCACTTTTGATTTATCAACTCCTATCTTTGTTGTTCTTCCCAAAGCAGATAATCCTTTGTTTCTCTGTAGATACATCTTTCTCCTATAGTCAATCATTGCCATCTGCCACTACAAATCCATCTCGTCTACTTCATCAGGATAAAGTTCTTCTAGATCTTGTTGGCAGAAATGGGCTGGAGTTAAGGTGTTGCCCAGGTAAGCTTAGAAGCTTGAGCTGAAAGCTAGAAATGCTACTTTCTGCTCTTTAGAATCAAGAACCATAGTAATTGGTTCTGAGCTATTGTTGCTTTTGCTGTTTGAGAATGATCCCTTAGCATGTGATATCTTTTCATCATCCTTTTCGCCTTTTGTTTTGTTGCTTGAATGATATTGAGATGATTTAGCTGGTCTTGATGCATAGAAACCAGCTTCTTCTTCTTCATCACTCACAGCACAAGAGCTCCCATTATCTTCATTTAAAATGAAAGCACTCCCCAAACTTTTTGATTCTTTGAGGTGATATGGAGCTATGGGTGCTTTCATGCTCTTGTTTCTTGTTTTCTCATCAAGTTCAAGAGTTTTAACTTTAGCCACTAGAGTATCAAGCCCAATGGCTTTCAAATCAAGGGTGTTCTTGAAAATTGATACCGTTTAAGTCTAACTCCAGGTAGAGTATGGAGCATCTTCTTGTTAAGTTCCTCATTATCATACTTGAGATCCAAAAATGCTTATCTGAGTGTATCCTTTTTGGTGCTTCTGATTTCATCACTGCCTTCACACAGAGCGTACAAAGTTTCCCATAATCAATTAGCTGTTTTGTAGGCTTCACACATAATGAGAAGATCTTCCAGCAAAGCCATAGTAAGCATACTATAGGCTTTCATATCCACCTTGACCTTCTTTGCATCATCTGGTGATAAATCCTTTAGATTGATTGGCTGATTGTTATCTTTATAATCAGGTCCTGATGCTAGTGGAATATATGGCCCTCTGTGATTGAATACCATAAATCAGAATCAGTATAATTTACATGGTTCCTAAAATGGATTTTCCATGTTTTGAAGTTAGCCTTGTTTTCCAACTATAGGGGTTGGTAGGCTGATCCAATGGCTGAATTACTCATGTTTAGATAATTGATGACAACCTCTTACTTATTAATTAATTAACATGATGATGTCACAATTGCTCAAACCTCTCAATAAATTCTCTTTTGAAAATTTAATTGACGATATTTATGTTGAATATGTTCAATTATGGTTGAACAATTGTTATCAATCAAATAATAACTCGGATTTATGAATTAAAACAAGTTTAATATAGAATAGAGCTGATCGGGCAATGGAACAGTACCCGATTGGTTGATGTAACAAATTTAATGATCACGCCAATTTATTGATTCCGATGTCTTAATTAGATATTAATTAGCTAGTTCTGATATGTGAATTAATTGTTTTGTTCAAAAACACGATTGAAGATGAGTTGTATATCGTCAAAACGTATGAACAAACCCTAAAACAATTTTAATGAAAATCAATAGATCTAATAAAAAACTTGACAAATCTAGAGATATAAACAATTAATCAAACAAAAACTAATGCTGATAGATCAACTAATCTAAACCAATGACCACTTGGCTCTGATAACACCTATGAATCCAAGGATCGTCCAGGGAATTGTCAGCTTAGTTTAATTACAAAACAATAATTGCGGAATTACCACTGATTGTTGTTTGATTAATTGACTGTGTCATGATGAACAAACAAATAGAATGTGAATAACAAACTCAAACTAATGAAGAATAATTGAATAAAATGAAGAATAGACACAAATGTATTAAAAGTTGTTCATTAGTGTTTGAATAATGATTACAGTAATCAAGCGATGAATGATATTGCTACTGCTAGGGTTCTAATTCTATATTGAAGAGTATGTATTGTTGTGATAGCAATCACGGCTGCTAGGGTTTGATTGATGTTTTGATCCATAGTAGTCGTAGGAAATCGATTACCCAAATTTTGCACCTAAGCCTCATGTTTATAGGCATAGGGATTTACTAATATGGTAACAGTAACTTCGTTATCGAGGTAAGAAAGCTACTCAGAGAATGTTCTAATGTGACATTCTCTGACTAAAGTGAAAGTCCTCCGCAGATGTTGACTTTTTACTTTGATGTTGACTTTTGTTGACTTGATGTACTTGGTGTACATCGTGTTGGTCTTCCGCTGGAGCATTGTCTTCCGTAGGAGTTTTGCTCTTCCGCAGGTGATTTGCTCTTTCGTAGGAGATTAGTCTTCCCCAGTTATTTTCCATGTTCTTCCACAACAAGTCCGTCTTCCACAGGAGATGCATTAACTTGAAGGGTGATGTTGTAAAGCTTCCGCAGGAGTTCCATGGAGATGATACTTGATTTGTTCAATAATATCTATAGTGGAACCATTTGTTCATCTGTAGATGTTTCCAGCACTTGGTCAATTTCTTGAAATTGACCAAGACTGATATTTTCTTGCACATATACATATAGAACAACACGTATTAAATGGGTTAACCTATAAACATATATTGCATACATATTCACGGGAAAAAAAGAGTTGTTACAATGATTGATTCAAGAACTAAACCTATAGAAAATTCTAGACCTAACATAATGAAGCTGAGAAAAATAACGAAGGAAAGAAGGAAGCTTAGGTTGAAGAGCGCTAAAGGCCAAGGAAGAGGAACGCAAAAGAAACACAAGGGTCCGCAACTGCGAGAAATCCTCGGCAGCTGAAAGAATTGTCATGGGTCTTCCATATGAGACAGTTTAACACCTGTGGTCATCTGCATGCAAAATTTGTTTGTTTGGCATCTATAAAGCTAATAGGTTATTATTGGAAAATGAAAGAGAATTAAATGGAATAAACAAAGAACTTCAAACCAATGAGTCAAAATATTTATCAAACTAAGAGAATCTTTAATATAGGATGATCTTTTAAAAAGAAATCTTTTAGAAGAGAATGTCAAGATTAATGTTATGAGTGAACGAGTCACCTTAGCAGAATGTGAGACTAGCAAGCTTAAAACTAAACTTAACAAATGGACAATATCTAGGATGAAACAAGAAGAACTATTCTGCAAGCAAAGGGGAGCTAGAATCAAAAAGGGTGTGGGATGAGGTGAAACTTCGTATGTTTATCCTCCTCCTAGCACTCATTGTTACTTCCTATGCCTCAACCTCATCCATCTAATGATTTAATTGAAGTTGCAAATACTAAGAGCTTACATGCAAGTTTAAGCAACATTAACCATAAAGAGGTTCGAGATGAATATGATTCTCCTGCAGGTTTGGGACTCTTCAAACAATGATCTGATAAGCAAAATGATAATTCAAAGCAAGCAACATCCCTTCTTTTGTTCCGGTCAGGTTTGTCAAAGAAGGAACAGCTGTGGAATCGTCAGGCAATCAGAACTCAACAACACAAACCGACACAACAAGAGTTATCAATCATGATCAGTTGGAAGCAGACTTGTGTATACAAGACTGTCCAAGCTCAGATGATGAATCAGAGATAATTAAACCACCTGAAGTTTTCATGTCTCAAATGCTTCAAAATTCGAATCAAGACCTATACGGATCTCATCTCTAACTGCTAAACAAGTCAGAAATTCCTCCAACACTCAGCAAAAGCACTCACCATCTTCATCTGCTATACATTGAGTTCGTCACAAATCTGCCTCCAGTTCTGCCAAGTCACTAGTCTTACAAAAAGGTGAAACTCAGCTAAAACTCACTCCTTCCTCATCTGTTACATCAAAAGGTTCTCAGAAGAATGTTCTATTCCTATCTCCTGGAAAAATGTTAGAGCAAGCTCCACCCTCTCCTGCTTTCCACGGGACTACAAAGAACCAAAGCCTTTCAAGGATTGCTTTGGATGTGCAAAAGAAGGTCATGTCCTAAAGAAGTGCCCTCAAGTTCAAAGACATGCTTTAGATGGTAAAGGCAAAACGAATTGCATCTCCGGATCAGAGTCTAGAAGGAATGTGCAAGACGATAAAGACAACACGTGTTACTTCTTTATTTGAAAAGGTAAAAAAGCACACATTTTTAATGGTTGGATGGTGAACATTCTATCCAAACCTTCTCATGTGAAGCCAGTTTCACATGATTCAAAGATGAAAAAGACCAAAGTTTCAAAATTAAAATCTCTTCCTTCAGATCTTAAAAAGAAATAATTTTCAAATTCAATTCTTTTAGATCAAAGGTAATTGAACAAAAAATAATTTGGAAAATTAAAAGGAAAGAAGAAAAGATAAAAGGTTGTTCATTTAAACAGGTTTATTACACTGATGTAAATGGAACACCCAGGACTATGATGGCCTGGGTTCCCCTTTCTAACTAATTTGTTAATGAGTGCAGGAATAGTTCAGGAGGACCGTTAGCAATCCGGTTTACCGACAAAAGAATGTTCCTCATTCAAATATGATGCAGAACAAACAAGTTATGTGTAAGGCCCCATTCCCTGGACGCTAACAGTTGGACATTCATCGCAGAAAACATTTAAATAAAACATTTCCAGCGGAATTTAAACTTTCTATTTTCATCAAAAATTGTGTCAACACATCACATCATTTCATTTACATCCCATAAGTTTCATTAACACGATGTGTTTTCTTAAAATAAGAACGCCAGTCTTCAACATTTCCAAGTAGCTTATGCATCCACGCCTGCACCTCCTCAACATCAATCTGTAGCTGCCGACTATTATGCATACAAAAGTCAGAGATGCAGAGTGAGTTCTAGTTTTATATGTAAAATAATTTGCTTCATCATATATACTTCATTACGTTCATACGTTACCACACGTCATACGTACATCTTGATAGTAAATTAATTATTATCTTTTCATAGTCATTCGTCATCTTTCATCATCGTACATTTCGTACTTTTGTTCATTAAGATCTTTCATTAACATCGTTCGTTAACTTTATTAGTTAATGTCATTCATTTCTTTACGGATCTTGCCATACGCTATACCCCCACGTCATGCAAAATAAGCCAATATTGTGCCAAGGTTTACAAATAAACACTCACGTCATGCTAAAGGCCGACACAGTACCGGGGTAAGCGGAAAATATCCCATCACATCTTGGTCAGTGACATAGACTAGACCCCTGTACGCATACTCAAGGGTTTGCTAAACCGCATACAGTTGAGCAAACGACTACCTCATTGAGTCGTGAACCTCCATCATTTGCTTGCAAGACTTACATTCGTTCATTACGTTCCACTTTCATCATCATTATCTTTCACTTTCATTGCATAATACTTTACTTTTTCATACATACGTATTAAGCTACATCATAAATCATATAGTTTTTGAAACTATTATGTCGTAGAAAGATAACACATCACATCAGATAATTCAAACACATTACATACATCAAGTTCATCTTCTGGCGTGAAAACTTGACATTTCACGCGAGAACAATGTATCACTCAAAACCTGCATTTTTAAATACCAAACCATCTCGCATTAAAACATCACGTCACGCGAGAACCTCTTTTCGCACGACAACATCATCTTGCGCGAGAAGTACGCCTCTCGCGCGATAACCCTTCAATCGCGCGAAATCTGCATATATAAATTTTCTAACGTACAACTTTAACTACTCGTGCAAAAACTACATGTTTCCTGCCCATTTCTTTAACTTTTCGCTTCTAAGGCTACCTAACATGTCTAACAATCATTCTAGGCATAAACAAGCATTTTCAAACGTTCTAGTATGCACTATAGCCCCAAAATATGGAAACTTATGTAAAAAATGTGACTAGAAACTCACCTCGTGAAGTGTTAGCTCAAACACAACCTTCCTGAAGCCTTTAACAAACGAAAGCTACATAACCATGTGTTATATTCATCAATAATCGTTCCTTCGTACAAAAAACGAGTTACTACATGAATTACATACCTTAACACCTCGTTTCTTCACTTTCTCTCCCAAAACTGTCGTCTTCTCTCTCTAGCAGTAGCACTTTTCGTATAAGTGGGTGCCAGACATGGGTGTTCATAGCCATTTATACCCCAGCTCTACTTTTCGCAGGCTTCTCGCGCGAGAACATCCTTTTGCACGAGAACATCCTTTTCGCGTTTTTACAAAATTTCCAGGCGTCACAAGTCCACCCCCTTATTTAGGTTTCGTCCTCGAAACCTATCTTTCATCAAACAGATAAGGATAATGCTGCCTCATCTCTTATTCGGCTTCCCAAGTGGATTCCGACCCTTTCCTGTGTTTCCACTGTACCCGCACAAGTGGAACCACTTTATTCCTTAGCCTCTTCTCCTTTTGATCAATAATGGCCACAAGATGCTCTACGTAATTGATCCATTTGTTGACCTCTATATCCCCGTGTGGCACAATCATGTTCTCATTGGCTAAGCACTTTCTCAAGTGAGATACATGGAACGTTAGGTGAATTCCACTTAAGTCATCAGGTAGCTCCAATCTATAGGCCACCTCCCCTACTCGGGCAACGATTCAGAAGGGCCCAATATACCTCAGGCTCAACTTCCCTCTCTTCCTGAATTGAATGATCCCTTTCTAAGGAGAGACTTTCAACAAAACTCTATCGCCCACCTTGAATTCGATCGGCCTACGCCTCTTGTCGGCATATAACTTTTGTCTATCCTTTGCTGCCTTCATAAAGGGTTTGATCTTTTCCAACTTTTCAGTCGTACCTCGACCAGATCAAGGCTTCCCATTTCCTTTTTCCCGATTTCATCCCAACACACAGGCGTTCTACACCTTCTACCATATAGCATCTCATAAGGAGGTATGCCAATACTGGCATGATAACTGTTGTTATATGAGAACTCAGCTAACGGAAAATGCTCGTCCCAACTTCCGCCAAAATCAATGACGCATACCCGAAGCGTATCTTCTAGCGTGTGAATGGTCCTCTCCGACTGACCATCGGTCTGCGGATGGTAGGCCGTAATTATATGTAACCTTGTCCCCATCACATCATGGAATATCTTCCAAAACTTCAATGTAAACCCAGTGTCACGGTTAGACACACTAGACAACGATACATCATGACGAACTACAATCTCCTTGATAAACAAATCCACCAACCTCTCAGATGAATGCATCTCACAGATCGGTAGAAAATGAGCACTTTTAGTCAATCAGTCGAGTATCACCCATATGGCATCGTAGCACCTTGCCGTGCGCGAAATCATCGTTACGAAGTCTATGGTGATCTGCTACCATTTCCACTCGGGTATATCCAAAGGTTGGATTTTCCCATATGTCTTCTGATGCTCTGCCTTCACTTGCAAACAAGTAAGGCACTTGCTCACGTACTCCGCCACATCGCGCTTCATTCCCGGCCACTAATAACTTTTTCTTCATATCCTGATACATCTTCATGGCACCAGGTATCAAGTCTTATGGGCCTCGTCCATGATCATTCACCGTATATTCACATAACGGCTACCCTTATCCGTCCAGATCGGGTTCTAATACCAAGAGTCTTCTCACCTAATTCTGTGACTACACCCTTCATACGCTCGGAATTAATCCGATCTTCTTTAATCTCCTCGTCCTGAAAGTCCTTAAATTGTTTCACCCATATCGCCTTGGGTCTCTCCTTTCGACTAAGGGCATCGGCCACAATGTTGGCCTTACCCGGATGGTAATGGATCTCGCAATCATAATCATTAAGGAGCTACAACCATCTCCTTTGCCTCATGTTGAGGTCCTTCAATTCGAAGAAGTACTTTAAGCCCTTATGGTTGGTGAGGATGGTGCACTTCGTCCCGTACATATAGTGCCTCCAAATCTTCAATGCGAAAACAACAGCCACTAGCTCCAAATCATGGGTAGGATAATTAGCCTCATGGATTTTAAACTGTCGGGACGCATAGGATATAACTTTCCCCCTTTGCATCAACACGCAACCCAACCCAAAATAAGAAGCATCCGAATAGACCACTAAGTTGTCGCTTCCTTCGGGTAACGTCAAGACAGGAGCTTGCGTCAACCTCGTCTTTAGCTCTTTGAAAGCTTTCTCCTGCTCTGGACCCCATATGAACTTAACATCCTCAAGGGTCAACTTGGTCAACGGAGAAGGTATATTAGAGAAGTCTTGGATGAATATCCTGTAATAACCCGGCAAACCCAAGAAGCTACAAATCTCGGATGGAATCTTTGTAGATTTCCATTGCATCACCACCTTCACTTTCGTCGGGTCTACCATAATCCTCTCAGAATTCACCATGTGACCTAGAAACTGGACTTCGCGTAACCAAAATGTGCATTTGGAGAACTTGTCATACAATTTCTCCCTTCTAAGCATCTCCAACACCTCACGAATCTTTCCGGCATGCTCGTCTTCCCTTCTCGAATAAATCAGGACATCATCGATAAAACACGATCACTGATTTATCCAACATCGGCCGACACACCCGATTCATCAAATCCAAAAAAGCAGTTATCGCGTTGGTCAAACCAAAGGACATCACAAGAAATTCGTAGTGCCCATAACGCATACGGAAAGCTGTCTTAGGAATATCATATAGGATTCTATATGCCCAAGATACGTAGAATATTGATGCGGTTAGTACGTTATGATCCAAGTCGGGTTACACCCAATAACAAGCTTAGCAAACACCAATTAATATTTAATTGATGATATGATCATGCAATTAAATATTTACACCAATTTAGAAAAGGGTTTTCAAATAAGTTGCATATGAGAGTGAACAACTTATTAGAATATTTTGTTCAATAATATTATTTGAAGTGTTATTTAAATAAGTTGGATAACACCAAATAATAATGAGAGTATACTACTTATACAATTAAATAGTTAATTGTATAAACTAGTTACAAGACTAGTTTAATATATGTGTGTGTTAAATTTAAAAGAGGGAAAGCTTTTTAAAAGAAATTTTGGCCGCCCCCCCATGTTTTCTATTGGTTATTTTGCCTTGTAAACAACACATATGATAACTAGTCTTGGAGACTCCATTTTCTCATCAATCACAACACATGCAAACTTGAAAAAAGCTCTCTCCTCTCTCTCAAAACTCACGGCACAAGCAGCTGCATTTGAGGGTTTTTGGAGCTTTTTGGTGGTGATTCTTCCTAACAAGAAGGTGCTTTGCAAACAAGCTTGGGGTATACAAGCTTGAGAGGTCCTACCTTGGAGCCTTGGCCGGTTTTGAGCATTAAACATCCACCTTTCTGTCGACTTTTAGCTACTGGGAAGGTAGTTCTTCACTGCTCATTGTGGCTGTGATTTTATGTACATTTACATATGTTCATGGCATGCTTATTCACATATAAAAATGCTCTTGTTCTTGGGTTTGTTTAAAACGTATAACATCAAAATACAACTTGAAATTTTCAGCTTATAAACAAAATTATAAAGCTATTATTCAGCTGCGTTTTTACAAAGTTTAAATGGTTAAACTACGTTTTAAGTTCTAACAAACCCCAACAATGGCATCTAGAGCCGGTTATGTTGTGTAACACCCGAAAATTTCAGTTGGAGTGTCATGCGACTGGTGCGTCCAATCGCACGATAGTCGCACGACTGGAGCTCCATACGCATGATAGTCACACTATTGGAGTGTCCAATCGCATGGAGCTCATGCGGCTGAAGGTTCAGTCGCATAGAAGCTCGGGCGACAGGACTGTAGTATTTAAGGGAGAGGGCAGCCCTTACCCTCTCCCCACACTTGCGAAACCAGAGAGAAAGAAGAGAAACAGGAAAAGATGAGAAGAAAGCTTGGTTCAAGCGGGTTCGAGAGTGTGAAATCAACGTGTAGCGGGTTGAATTAAAGCTCTACTCGACGGGATAGTTCATGTGAGTTCTAGGACCCCTCTTTTACACGTTTTTGAAGGATTTTGGGGCTGGAGCACATCTGAAACTATTTTTGGTTTTTGGGTGTTAAACCCGCGTATGTATGAATGTGTATGTGTATAGTGTGTTTAGAGTGCGATTTTGCACGTGTATGTGCTTGAATGTTGTCATAGTATGATTCCCTAAGATTTAGGAGGGTTAATTTGGGCTTAAAACTAGTTTGAAAGGATTTGGAGGTCGTGAGTCGCGACTGCAGTTCGGGATGAACTGCAATCGCTGCCCAGTTAGGGCTAGGCGACTGGAGGGCCAACCGCACGACTGAAGGACGATTGAAGCTTAATCGCACGACTGAAGGACGATTAAAGCTCAACCGCACGACTAAAGGACGATTGAAGCTCAACCGCACGACTGGAGCTCGCACGACAGGTCATACGACTAAGGGCTCAGTCGCATACGCCCATTCGTTTAGTTGTTCAATCGCACGACTGAGGGTTCAGTCGTGTAGGAGTCCACCCGCATAAGTCCAATCGCATAGTGTTCAGTCGCATGGAGGCCATGCGACTGAAGGGTGCCCAATCGCCCCAATAGGGCTGTGTGTACGAGGAGAGGGATAGTTCATTTACTAGCCTTCGGGAGAAGAGTAAGGGCAAGTGATGATGTGATAGCTCCCGTAGGTACACGTAAGATGACCGTCGAGGCTTAGAGGTTACGTTGGGTGCGATAATGATAGTATTACATGTGTATGCGTGATGTATGTGTGTTAAGTATGATGTTGCCATGATAGATGGTGAATACTGACGATTTGTAAATGTCGAGGTTCCTTGTTTTGATGTATGTTTATCTTTTCGTATCTTTACGTATATGTTGATGAACGAATAAAAAGTATTATGTAACGTAAAGTGAAAGATAATGAAGGAGGAACGTAAAGAATGAACGCATGCATTAATGAATGAATGAACGAACGTAAAGCTAAAGAGTGTATGTATGAGGTGAGCGACTCTGTGTCGCAACAGACTCGAAAGAGGATCTTTGTCGCGTACCCCGGTGCTGTGTCAGTCTTCGGACATGAGTCGGGGGTTTGTTTGTAAAGCCCCGGCGCAGCATCAGTCTTCGAACATGAGTCGGGGGTATTGCATGAGACAAGATTGATGAGATCTCTGTCGCGTATCCCGGTACTGTGTCAGTCTTCGAACATGAGTCGGGGGTTTTTTTGTCAAGCCCCGTCACAGTATCAGTCTTCCGGCTTGATTCGGGGATATTGCATGAGACGAGATAGTGAGGTGAGCAACTTTGTTTTGCAACAGACTCGGATGGAGTTCAATCTAGATGATTGACTCGACGGGATCTTTGTCGCGTATCCCAGTGCTGTGTCAGTCTTCGGACATGAGTCGGTGGTTTGTGAGCAGGCCCCGGCATAGCATCAGCTTTCGAGCATGAGTCGGGGATATTTCATGAGACAGGATCTAAGAGGATGAGTAGAGGATCGCGTGCTCCGGTACTGTGTCAGTCTTTGGACATGAGTCAGGGGTTTGTGTACAGGCCCCGGCACAGTATCAGTCTTCGGACATGAGTCGGGAGTATCGCGTGAGTTGATGAATGAGAGAGACAATTGTGAAAGAAAGAAAGTATGAAACGAATGAAAGATAACGAATGTAATGAAAGCTAAAGAACGAACGAATGAAAGTAATGAACGGAAAGAACATAATGATGACGTATGAAATGGGATCCTTATCACTCGACCTCAGTAATCATGGCTGTGTGCCATGAAGGGGGTAAAGTGTGACGGGATCTAGATAGAAGTGAAAGATAGAGAATGCATGAAAGTTAAAGATAGATAATGAACGAATGACAGTCAGAGAATGAATGAAAGTTAAAGATAAAGAATGAATGAGAAAAGAAGATAATAATGATATTATCTATGTGTATGTACGTATGATGTGTGTTCATATACGAAAGTATAGTACGTTTTTGAAAGAAGTAAAGAACGGTTTTTAACGAAAGAAAAGTATGTTTTAATATAAAACTAGAACTCACTCAGCAACGCTGACTTTGATGTGTTTCCAGTTGGCAGGTATGTTGCTGAGGATGGCACGAGGCGACTACTCAGTTTCGTTGAGGCTGGCATCCATATTTTGACATGTCAATGTATTTTGAGATGAAAACGAATATTGTAATGTTATGAAATGACATGTTTTTAGTTATAAATGAAAGTTTTAAATTCCGCTGCAAAATAGATGAACGATTTAAAATGTTTATGTGCAATGAATGACCAGCTGTGAGGTGCCCGGGAACGGGGCCATACATGTGGATAGCTAGCTTGTATTGTCCTTTAAAATTCGTTTTATGGACCATGAAACCCCTTTTAGGGGCTGCTATGTTCTTGTATGTTGAATCCCCAAACTTTCAAGGTCATATCACACAGGCTTGTGATTAAACCTTGAAAGATATGTATGATGATATGTATATTGTTTAGACAATGTTTAAAACCCGAATTTTCAGGTTATGTTGGCTGAAAATCGTGGGTTTTAGGGGGGATTCTTTATTATATTTGGATGATATGATGACTGTTTATATTGGTGCATAACCTAGCTAAGACCATGTGTTGATTTGGTTTGAAATAGATGTTTGTTTTGGTTGTCTTCATTTGGGTTGTAATATTATTCTTTTGTGCTAGTTTTGGAATGTAATTTATTTATTCATTCATTTGTAATGTAATAGATAGATTAAGTGTATTTTCTTTATTAGAAAATTTGTATTAGGATATAAATTTTGTAAATGAAGATGCACAAAATGGAAGCACAAGAGGATGATACAAAGAGAAGGACTTGAAGCATATGGATGCAAGTTCAAGTGGGGGTATATCAAGATCTCATCTTTGTGTTGTATTCAACCCTTAGGAAAGACCAAATGACAACACTTGTGATGGCAAACAAGTGTTGTCAACATAGTGGCTATGGTTACGCACATGTGGTTATTTTATGTTTATGCTTGTTTGAATGTTTGTTGTTTGATTGTATGGTTGATATTTGGACATGCATTACAAACTAATTAACAAACTTAACAAGATGAAAATTGATGGTTCTTAATCATTACAAGGTAATAAAAGGTTATTAAAATGCTTTAATGATTTTAAAGATTAAAATAGGTTTTAATCAAAGGACCATAGGGTATCTTGTATTTGAAAGCATGCAAATACAGGTACATAGAGTTTTCAAAACTAGAATTATGAAACCTCTAAATATTCTAAAACAAGATCAACACCATCCTTTTACACAACACTTAAGTCACTTGGAAACTCTTAGTGGGATAATGGTCACCTAACCATTTTGAGGGAACTTATGACTTGAGGTGAGAATGCCATATTCGTGGGATAAAGGTCACCTAACCACTCATTTTGGCAAACTCACACGTGTGTGTAAGTAGGATGTCTTGACTTGCAAACCATGTTAAATGGGTCACATACAATATGGTTTCCAAATGGTGTTGATGGGATTAACATGCCGACTTTACATATGATGTTTAAAGTCGATCCCATACCTCTAGAAGTTGCAAATGGTTGCAACCGTCAATCGTTGACCACCTTATTAATTTAAATCGTGGGATAAAGGTCACCTAACCATAATTTAAATGTAATGTGAGGTTCTAGATTTTAATATGAAAATGACCTTAAAAGGTATTAATTATTAAAAATAGTAATATCAAAAATACTAAAATATATCTTTGTTAAATTTTGTAGATGGCCACCAATAATGATAATCATGATAACTCATCTACGTCCACCCAATCTTTACAAGCGATACTCCAAAAGGAACGTCTAAATCATGACAATTTCATTGATTGGTATCAAAACTTGAGAATCGTTCTCAAGCAAGAGAGACGATCATATGTTTTAGATGACCCTATCCCCGATCAACCTACCGAGGATGATGAGGAGGCCTATAACGATTGGCTAAAGTACACTGAGGACTCCATCCAAGTGTCTTGTCTCATGCTAGCAAGCATGACTCTGGATCTCCAAAAGGAGTATGAACATCACGGAGCTTATGACATGATAACCCAGCTGAAGGAAACGTTCTAACAGCAAGCAAGGGTTGAGCGCTTCGAAACGGTTCGAGCACTCCATGCATGTCGTATGGACGACAACCAATCAGTTTCATCTTATGTACTTAAGATGAAAAGCCACATTGACCGCCTTGAAAGGCTTAATTGTCCTGTCTCGAAGGAATTGGCCACAGATTTGATCCTTAATGGCCTTACCAAGAAGTTCGAGATATTCGTGTTGAATTACAACATGAATGCTTGGGACAAAAGCATTGGGGAGCTTCACTCAATGCTCAAAAGGCCGAGGTGGCCATGGGTAAAAGGGTTTTACCTGTTATCACCATCAATGACGGTAGGAACAATAAAAGGCCTCATCCCGCACCCAAGGGAAAAGTTGCCAAGGGTAAGGGACCCGTTTGGGGAAAGGGGAAAGGGGTGGCAAGGGTGCCACACAAACCACAAGAGAAGAAGCAAAAGGTTGCTACTAATGACCCACGCTTCAAGTATGGGGAGATTGGACATTGGGCAAGGAATTGTCTTGTCCATATCCAAGAGTTGAAAGCAAAGAGGGATGCCGGGCAGACCTCAGGTACAGTATACATGATTCATAGTGATCTTAGTGTTACATCTTCTAACACATGGGTATTGGATACCGGATGTGGAACTCATATTTGTAACTTGTTGCAGGGGTTCACACGAAGTAGGGACTTCAATCAAGGGATGTTAGCCTCTTCATGGGCAATGGAACTAAAGTCATAGTTGAAGCTCGTGGGGACTACATCCTAAAACTTCCAAGTGGTTGGGATGTAATTTTGAAGAATGTTTTGTATGCTCCTAGTTTGACTAGGAACATTATTTCTGTATCTCAATTAAGACATTATGATTATGTATTATCTTTTGTCGAAAATGATATTCATGTTTCTTTAAAAGATATGTTCTATTTTAAAGCTATTCCCATTAATGGTATTTATGAATTGGTTCATGAAAATACTTTAAATAGTTCATTGTACCAAACTAACACCAAGAAACTCAAGTTGGATTTGAGTGATACCTATCTTTAGCATTGTCATCTTGGTCATATAAACAAGAAACGTATACAAACACTTCAAAAGAATGGTCTTTTAAAAACAAATGAATATGATTCATTTGATGTATGTGAATCTTGTTTACAAGGAAAAATGACTAAGGCACCCTTTAGTGGAACTAACGAAAGGGCAAAAGATTTATTAGGAATCAGACATTCGGATGCATGTGGTCCTTTTAAGCCAATGACTAGGAATGGTGAAAGATACTTCATTACCTTTACCGACAATTATAGTCGCTATGGGTATGTGTACTTATTAAGGCACAAAGATGAAGCTTTTGAAATGTTCAAAATCTTCAAGAATGAAGTAGAAAATCAACTCAACAAGTCGATTAAAGTTCTCCGCACCAATAGAGGAGGTGAATACCTAAGTGATGCTTTTTAAGATCATCTTAGGAGTTGTGGGATTGTCTCACAACTCACTCCACCTGGAACACCACAACATAATGGTGTGTCTCAGAGGAGGAATCGGACCTTATTGGATATGGTCCGATCTATGATGGCTAGAAGCACATTGCCTCTATCATTTTGGGGTTTCGCTTTGCTCTCCGTGGGCTGTATTCTAAATATAGCCCTAATCAAAAAGGTGGAAAGGACACCCTTTGAAATATGGCATGGAAGAGTTCCATCTCTATCATACATAAGGGTCTGGGGTTGTGAGGCTTATGTTAAGACTCCCACCCTAAACAAATTGGAAGTCCGATCCACCAAGTGTATTTTTGTTGGATATCCTAAAGATTCTATGGGATATTATTTCTATGATCCAGTGGAACCAAAAGTGTTTGTTGCCAGAAAGGGTGAGTTCTTAGAAGCAAAGTTCCTTATGGAAGAAACTAGCAGTAGAACAGTGGATCTTGAGGAGGATCAAGAACCAGAACCCGATGCACGTTTGGTTGAAACTAGCACTCAACATGAGGATGTTGAGGATGATCAAGCGGTTGATCAATACACACAAAATGTTCGCAGAAGTGGTAGAACTAGTAATCCACCTGAAAGATACGGATTTTTCATGGATGGATGGTATGTGGTAAATTCAGATGAACCAACCACATACCATAATGCAGTGTCAAATTCGGATTGTGACAAATGGCTTGAAGCCATGAACGTTAAGATGCAATCCATGTATGACAATCAAGTTTGTGAACTTGTTATACCACCTCTTAATTCCAAGGTAGTTGGAAGTAAGTGGGTTTTCAAGAAGAAAACTGATATGCATGGAAACTTGGATACTTATAAGGCTACACTTGTAGCAAAGGGTTTTACTCAAACTCAAGGGGCTGATTATGAGGAAACCTTCTCACCTGTTGCGATGTTAAAGTCTATAAGGATATTGTTTGCCATAGCTGCTCATTATGATTATGAGTTTGGCAAATGGATGTCAAAACCGCTTTCCTAAATGGATATCTTGAGGAAGATGTCTATATGGTTCAGCCTGAAGGTTTTGTCGATCCAAAACATCCTAATAAAGTATGCAAGTTAAAGAAATCAATCTATGGATTGAAACCAGCATCGAGAAGTTGGAATCACCGTTTTGATGAAGAAGTAATTAAATTTGGATTCATCAAGAACGCTGATGAAGCTTGTGTATATAAGAAAGCTAGTGGGAGTATCATCACTTTCCTAGTTTTATATGTTGATGACATACTACTATTTGGAAATGACATTCCAACCTTGGAAGGTGTAAAAACCTGGCTTGGAAGTTGTTTTTCCATCAAAGATCTTGGTGAAGCGGCCTATATTTAAAGGGTTTTGTAGATGTTTTCCAAAGTCATATTAACCATTTAATATGAAAAACGCAGCGGAGTTTATATCAAAAACAATTTTGATGTTAGTTAGTTTATGTATCATATACACTAGTTAAAACAAAACCCATGAACAAAGGATCTTTACATGGAAGAACATGCTTTCATAACATATATAAACAACCACACAAACTACCTATTGAAACCGCGAAGTTTGGAGGTGAAGATGATGAAATTTGCAGATCAATCTTCAACCAAGAAGACCTCAAGTAAGCTATACCCCAAGCCACCAACAAACACCATTGAAAGCTAGGATCCTCAACACTTTTTCATAGCTTTGAACACCTTGTTCCAGCCAAGTTTTGAGCTTTTTTTCTGCCCTCTTTGGTCCGAGAATGATGAGAGGAAAAAGGGAGAGAAAAGCTCTTGATTTTTTTTGAGAAGTGAGAGGTTGTGTCTTGCATGTGGGTTTGTCTATTAACTAAGCAACCACCAACTAATTGGTAGTCCTCTTTTCAGCCATTTAGGCCGAGAGGTTGGGAGGTCCAATGGGGGCCTTCCCTTTTGAATCTTTCATCCAACTTAATTGTAATAAGTTTTATTAAATCCCTTTTAAACAAACTTGTATTTTAGACAAATAACAAGACATGTTATATTAACTTAATAATGTTATTTAACTTATTAAATAACAATATAAAGTACTCTCTCTAAATAAATAAACCCATGTTATTTATTCATCTCTCAAGTGCATCTTTCATTTAGATAACCATTTTCTAAATATATATAGTGTTGATATTTATTTAATTGATCAAATCAATAAACAAATATTGCAGGTGATTGTCTAGCTTGTTATTGGGTATGACCCGACTTGGATCATATCACACTAGCCACATCAATTTTATATGTGTCTTGGGCAGATCGAATCTTACAATATTCTGGGAATAAAGATCTATAGGGATAGATCAAGGCGGTTGATTGGTTTAAATCAAAGTGCATACATTGATAAGATCTTGAAAAGGTTCAAGATGGAGAACTC
The DNA here is from genome assembly GCA_024085815.1 of Flaveria linearis. Classification (NCBI taxonomy): domain Eukaryota; kingdom Viridiplantae; phylum Streptophyta; class Magnoliopsida; order Asterales; family Asteraceae; genus Flaveria; species Flaveria linearis. The sequence continues at coordinate 52,123,906 of CM044008.1, read as the reverse complement.
TAAGAAAGGTACTGTACCTATTCAAAGAGGAACGATATTGAGTACGACTCAATGTCCTAGCTCAAAGGATGAGCAAGATAACATGAAGGCAATCCCATACGCATCTGCTATTGGATCCATCATGTATGCAATGATATGCACTTGGCCGGACGTTTCATGCGCATTAAGCGTGACAAGCCGATACCAGCAAAATCCTGGAAACAGTCATTGGATGGCTGTTAAGAACATACTTAAGTACCTGAGGAGGACTAAAGATATGTTCCTAATCAATGGATCTGGTGATGAGGAACTCGTAGTAAAAGGTTACACGGATGCGAGTTTCCAAACTGATCGTGATGATTCACGGTCACAATCGAGATACATTTTCATTCTGAATGGAGGAGCTGTCTCATGGAAGAGCTCTAAACAGGATGTGGTGGCTCTATCAACTACAGAATCAGAATACGTCGCCGCCTCATTGGCAGCTCAAGAAGCTGCATGGTTGAAGAAATTCATTGCCGATCTAGGGTTGTCCCTTCCATTCAGGACCCCCTAGAGATCTTTTATGATAACGAGGGTGCGATTGCTAAAATCAAGGAACCCCGTGCTCATCAAAAGACTAGACACATTGAGCGGAGATTCAACTACATACGAGATGAAGTTGAAAAGGGAAAGATATGTATTCTCAAAGTTCACACAGATCAAAACATTGCAGATCCTCTCACGAAGCTCCTTGAAAAGGCAAAGCATGAAGGTCATACTTGTGCCTTGGGACTTCGATATTTTAGTGATTGGATTTGATCTGTAAATTTTGTATTTGGATATATGGAACTTTTATTATTTGAATGAAATTATTTGGTTATAATGTTTCAATTAATGTTCCAATTTAGCATGTTTAATCCATGAGTAAATTGTTTACTCTAAATGTCCGTAGTCGTTTAGACTTGTGGGAACAAGTGTGAGGGTAAGATTATTATGAACTTGGATTGGTTGATATTCATAAGGATGAATATAGAGCAATGGGTTGCTACCAAGGTTCGTAGATATTTGTGGGATACAAATATTGGACTAACCCGCATCTCAAATTTTACTACATGGAATCTTCTAGATTGATCATAGTAAGTTTGAGTAAAAGGCGAATATCATTTGGTATTCTCAGACCTGAGATACATATTGGGTTTTTATATTCACCAGATGTTATACCTTGAACTAGTTCTTCACTATCCTGAAATATTGGACAGTACGTAAGGCTATGTTTAGGTGTGACATGAGGTGTTTGTGAGAAACGTATGTAGTCAAGATGGGATTTGTTCCTCTTATTCGTAGAGAGCAAGATGTCTAAGGCCTGATTAAGTTTAATCAACAAGGAATGATCATTCTGTGTCCTTGGATTTAACATGACATCTGTAACAAAAGGATAGATGATTGATTCACCTAAATCATTTCAAGTAGGGTAGTTGAATGGAATGATGTTATTGAATGGCCATAAGTCATGCGTATTAAGGGTAGTAAACCGTTGTTAGGCGGTATTTACTGCTTGCATCAATCTTCTATGAATCTTGGGCAAGTGTGAGATTGTAGGATTCTATATGCCCAAGACACGTAGAATATTGATGCGGTTAGTACGTTATGATCCAAGTCGGGTTATACCCAATAACAAGCTTAGCAAACGCCAATTAATATTTAATTGATGATATGATCATGCAATTAAATATTTACACCAATTTAGAAAATGGGTTTTCTAAATAAGTTGCATATGAGAATGAACAACTTATTAGAATATTTTGTTCAATAATATTATTTGAAGTGTTATTTAAATAAGTTGGATAACACCAAATAATAATGAGAGTATACTACGTATACAATTAAATGGTTAATTGTATAAACTAGTTACAAGACTAGTTTAACATATGTGTGTTAAATTTAAAAGTGGGAAACCTTTTTAAAAGAAATTTCGGCCGCCCCCTCCCCCCTTGTTTTCTATTGGTTATTTTGCCTTGTAAACAACACATATGATAACTAGACTTGGAGACTCCAGTTTCTCATCAATCACAACACATGCAAACTTGAAAAAAGCTCTCTCCTCTCTCTCAAAACTTACGGCACAAGCAGCTGCATTTGAGGGTTTTTGGAGCTTTTTGGTGGTGATTCTTCCTAACAAGAAGGTGCTTTGCAAACAAGCTTGGGGTATACAAGCTTGAGAGGTCCTAACTTGGAGCCTTGGCCGATTTTGAGCATCAAACATCCACCTTTCAATCGACTTTTAGCTGCTGGGAAGGGAGTTCTTCACAGCTCATTGTGGCTATGATTTTATGTACATTTACATATGTTCATAGCTTGCTTATTCACATATAAAGATCCTCTTGTTCTTGGGTTTGTTTAAAACTTATAACATCAAAATAGAACTTGAAATTTTCATCTTATAAACAAAATTATAAAGCTATTATTCCACTGCGTTTTTACAAAGTTTAAATGGTTAAACTACGTTTCAAGTTCTAACAAACCCCAACATATCATGCTCCTTCACCTTCAACTGATGGTAACCAGATCAATGATCTATCCTCGAGAACCACTGGCACCTTGGAGCTGGTCAAACAAGTCATCAATCCTCAGTAACGGATACTGATTCTTCACCGTCAACTTGATCAGCTCATTATAGTCGATGCACATTCTCATGCTTCCGTCCTTCTTCTTCACAAACAAAACCGGAGCATCCCATGGAGAGATACTCGATCTAATGAACCCCTTATCCAATAGCTCTTACAGCTAAGCCATCAGTTCCTTCATCTCAGATGAAGCTAGACAATATGACGCCTTAGCAATAGGTTGGGCACCGAGTATCTTGTCAATTAGAATTCAATCTCGCGGTCGAGTGGCACACCGGGTAAATTTTTTGGGAACTCGTCCGGGAAATTGCGCGTAACCAGTACGTCTGACAGTCATACCATTGTCGCGTCCACATCCTTTACGTAGCCCAGATAGGCACCACATCCATGCCTGATACACTTCTCTGCCACGATCATCGAAATTACTTTTGGGACAGTACGAATCCTATCGCCGTAGATCGTCACCACACTCCCTTCGGGCGCAACCAATCAAATCATCTTCCCACGACACATGATACTTGCCTTGTAGGTTGCTAGACAATCCATCCCTAGGACTACATCGAATCCTCCTAAGGGAATCACGAACAACCTAGCAGAAAACTTATGACCTTCCAACTTTATCTCAAACTTCCTTTACCACGTAAGAAATCCTGGTAGACTTACCAATGGAAGTTCCTACATCGATGGGCTCATCAATCTTTCTACTCTTAGTGGGCAACTTATCATAGAAAGCAGTAGAAATGAAACTCCTACTGGCACCGGAATCAAAAATCATAGAGACACAAGTTTGGTTCACTAGGATTATACCTGACATAACATCGGGTCCACCCTAGCCTCGTTCGCGGTCATAGTAAATGCTCTGTCTTTGGCCCTTGGTCCCTCCTTCTCCTTCCCATTCTTTTTCCTTGCCTCGGAGCTCTTGACCCTTGACTTCTTGCAGCCCTTGCTCATATGCCCTGCCTCGCCACAATTAAAGCATTTAACTATAGGACAATCCCTCACCATTTGGCAGCTCTCCCACACTGAAGGCAGAGTTGATCCCCACTTACATTCTCCTGCATGCTACTTCCTACATTTCTTGCTTGCCCTTTCTCCCCCCGTCAGCATTTTTTCGATCATCAACTCTCATCCTTTTACCACCAACCACAGAACCACCACTATTAAAACGCTTCCCATTCCCATTGTTCCACTTCTTCTTTACCTCTACCACGGCCACCGCCTCTCAGTCATCATATAGTCTCCCCACCAGATCAACCACCGACCTGAACGTACTTGGCCGGGTGGTGATCAGATGTCTACGAATATCCGCTGGGAGACACTGAATATAACTCTTGATCTTTCGTGACACGGGCGTCACCTGATCTAGTACCATCCTTGCCATCTTATTGAATTTTGTCGTAACTACAGTTGTGTCATGGTCGGTACCTCCAACTACATGAACTCCCTCTTAACCTTATCCAACTCCCTATAAGGACAGAACTCCTCAATCACCAACTTCTTTAGTTCTGGCCACCTCATCCTGCCAGTAGCCATGCAACCCTCAGCCTGGACAATGTTGTCCCACCAGCATAAGGCCGAATCCACAAACGAGTAGGTAGCAAACTTCACCTTCTGATCCTCTCGGCACTCATTGATATTAAGTACCGGCTCCATATCCCTCACCCATCGGTGAGCAGCAGCAACACTACCATTCCCATCAAACATCGGGGCTTGCATCTTTGAAATGCCCCATAGTTGCAGGCCCGTGCAGTTTTGCTGCACAGCTTCTTCCTCCTCATCATTAATCGAGACAACTATGTTAGCCTCCAGTTGCTCCCTTTCACCTCTCTCATCATTCCCTCTCTCAACGGCCTTCTTCCTTTCCTCCTTCTCCTTCTTCTCATCTTCCCTCACAGCTCTAACAACTTCAGTCACCACGGATAGCAGAGTCGTCTGCATGACCTGGGGAACCTCCTATACTACCGTCTTTTTCACTAAGGCCCTTAAGTTAGCACTCTCATCACCGCCTTTGTGGTGATGAATCTCGGGCTCTTCAGGTGCCGTTTCGGCAGCTCTAGTCTTGTTCCTCGTTACACGCAGTCCGACACCACGTCCACCACGTACTCCACCCCGTGAGGCCTTCAATGATCTACCACTGGCCATCTCTAAATACTATAAGCTTTAAACACCAACACGATCATTCAAAGTAATAGCTCAGATTATGTCAAGTATCCTAATTACAGGGGCCAGTTGTGGTTTATCACTTACTTTACTCTTCGTTCCCTAAGCGTTTCTTATCCTGACTACATTGGTATTCAAACCTATTAAGAGCACATAATTCGTATAACATGTGCACATAGTTCCTTTCTCATTAACGTACATAAAATGTTTACATGCAGGCATGTAGCTACTAGGACTGGCATCCCGTTCCCTTTTCATCCCATTCTCAGTTTAAGTTTTACCCAATTCTCTTAAACGTTAGCTCTGATACCAACTTCTAAGGCCCCGTTCCCATGACGCTTACAGTTGGACATTCATAGCATAAAACATTTAAATAAAACATTTGTAGCAGAATTTAAACTTTCCATTTACCTCAAAATGTTGCCAACACATCATATCATTTCATTTACATCCTATAAGTTTCATGAACATGATGTGTTTTTTTTTAAAATATGAATGCCAATCTTCAACATTTCCCAGTAGCTTATGAATCCATGCCTGCACCTCCTCAACATCAATCTCTACCTGCTAACTATTATGCATACAAAAGTCAGTGACACTGAGTGAGTTCTAGATTTTGTAAGTAAAATAATTTGCTTCATCATATACACTTCATTACGTTCATACGTTACCACACGTCATACTTACATCTTGATAATAAATTAATTATTATCTTTTCATCATCATTCATCATCATCGCACATTTCGTACTTTTATTCATTAACATCTTTCATTAACATCATTTATTAACCTTATTAGTTAATGTCATTCATCTCTTTACGGATCTTGCCATACGCTATACCCCTACGTCATGCAAAATAAGCCTATACTGTGCCAAGGTTTACAAATAAACCCTCACGTCATTCTAAAAGCCGACACGGTATCGGGGTAAGCGACAAGGATCTCATCACATCTTGGTCAGTCATAAAGACTAGACCCATGTGCGCATAATCAAGGGTTAGCTAAACCACACAAGGTTGAGCAAACTACTACGTCATTGAGTCGTGAACCTCCATCATTTGATTGCAAGACTTACATTCATTCATTACGTTCCACTTTCATCATCGCTATCTTTCACATTCATTACATAATACTTTACTTTTTCATACATACGTATTAAATAAAGTTACATCATAATCATATAGTTTTGGAACTATTACGTTGTAGAATGATAACACATCACAAACATCACATCTGATAACGTAAGGATTCCTACAAGTCTGATGCAGCCAAACACACTAAGTCTTCCTGCATGCTGCACAGAAGAACATGAAGTAGAAATGCTTCGGAAGTTTTACACTTCACTTCAGAAATATTCTAAGTGTAAAATCTTCCGAAGCCAAGACCAATATCTTCCGAAGCCAGAAATGAAGTCTTCCGAAGCTTCAAAGACAGACTCTTCCGAAGCCAAAGAACCAAGATAGATTCTTCCGAAGACTTTTATCAGACATGCTTTTATCAGATGTACTTTTTCTATAAAGCTGAACCACTTTCCACTGCCACTCTGGTTGGTCACCAACTTGCATGAGTTGGTGAAAAGGTCCATGCTTTTAGAAAACTGTACATTGAGGTCTTGAGTCTGTGCTTTGTACTTTATGTACCTTTATCCTTTTTGTAATATATTAGGATGTGAGCTATGGCATATCATAGTCACCTGTCAAAAGGCAATCTACCTTTTGACTCTACATTTGATTTTGTAGTTGTCTAATCTTATGTATCCAGCTGGCTTTCATAGGATGGCCGGCTGTAGATTGCAGTATATAGTGTCTCAAGTCCTGCAACTTAGAATATGTGCAAATGCTTATGCTTGAATACTTGTAACTTTGAACTTGAGAAGCAATATACAACATCCTTGAAAACCAACTACTTGTGTTGTTATCTTGTTCTGTTTCTAAGTTTACTTGTGTTCTTTGCATCATCATAACCAGTTCCCTATTAGATCTGTTAATTGTTCTTATACACTCTCCTCATTGTGTTGTTCTGTTGTAAGTGCTACCCTTCACCGGTCCTGCATTTGGTATCAGAGCTTTCCAGGCTCTTGATATAAGATCTCACCATCTTAAGATCCCTCACACACACAAAATACTTAACAACTCAAATGGCAGCTCTCTCTAAAGCTGATATGGAAACTGGTACCATGACCAAGTCCCCAATGATCACTCCTGAAGACTTCGACACATGGTGCACATGAATGGAAGGCTTCATCAAGTGTCAAGACTCAAGGATGTGGGACTCAGTTGTTAATGGTGCTTTCATACCAAGCACTACTTCTCCTACTGGTAATCGTATCATCCCAAAAGATGTGGCTGATTACTCAGAAGAAGATAGGAAAAGAATAGAGCTTGATCAAAGGGCCATGACTTCTCTTCAAACTGCTCTTCCAAACTCCATCTATAAAGGCTTCAAGAAGTGCAAGAAAGCTAAAGATTTATGGGGAGCACTGAAGCTCATGTATGAAGGATCCAAGGAAACTAAAGAGAACAAGAAGGATCTCTTAAAGCAACGGTTTGAGAACTTCACTTTAAAGGCTGGTAAGACCCTGACTCAATAATACTTCAGGTATGTTGAGATAGTGGACACTCTAGTGGATATTGGAGTAACTCTTGAGAACAAGGACATATTAAGGAAGTTCATGTCTTCCCTTCCTAAACTATTGGCATATTATTGTGTTGTAATCAAGAGAACTTCGGACCTTAAGACTCTTACTCTTACAGAGTTGTATGGTATCCTGAGTGCATTCCAGATGGAGATGAACATGCAAAACTCCTCAAGTAACTCTAATAACCAACTGAGTTCAACTCTTCATGTGGATGAAAGGGAAAGTATTGAACCATAACATCAATTGCTATGCTACCCTGACAACTCATAAAAGGGACCTTTCATCACCTTCCTAGACACACCAAGAGAAAGCTACACTCAAGTAAGTCCCTTCCAAGAGACAAGTTCTTTTCATGCCTTTGTCTCAACTGATGAAACCTCTGGCAACTTTCTCTTCACTCTTGAAGACCTGGACTGTATCCATCCTAATGATCTAGAGTATATGGAGATAGTTCAGCAAATGGCTCTTCTCACTCACAGGGCCAAAAAGCTCTACAAGAGGATTGGGAGAAAGTTTCCAAGCAATACATCCAGTGGAAAGTTTGGGCTGGACAAAAGCAAAGTAAAGTGCTATAACTGTAACCAGATGGGGCACTTTGCAAGAGAGTGTAAGGCACCAAGAACAAATGGTGGCCAAACACAAACCAGACCAAACTACACTGAGAAAGCTCACCAGAATGAGAAGCCAAAGCAGCAAGCGGCAGTTGCTGTTGAAGAAGGAGGCTTTGACTGGAGCTTTCAAATAGAAGATGCATCTCCAAACCAAGCTCTTATGGCAGACCATGATGAAACCAAGGTATTGGAAAATCTTTGCTCTTCTGAATGCATTGCTAAAGTTAATAGATACAGGTCATATAACTTAGAGCTGAGATCTGACCTTGAGTCCTTAAACAACTTAAAAGCTGATTTTAAAAGAGCTGAAAATGATTATAAACTCAAAATAGAAGATTTAGAGAAAACCATTTCAACTCTTAAACATGAGCTAACAAATTACAGGACTCAGATCAAAGATCTCATAGCTAAGTTAACTGAATGCTAGGCTGAGCTTATAATCAGCAAAGCTAAGGCAAAAAACTGTGTTCTTGAAGAAGAAACCTTCAAGAACATAATATCCTCATCCTTGCATGCAAAAGTGTATTATCAAAATAAGTAAGGACTGGGATCTAGTGAGATAGCTCCTCCACAAACCATCTTGTCTGTAAGATCTCCTAGGTGTGGAACATGTGAAGATGAGCTTCCCCTCATAGATCCTTTAACTGAAGAGGATGAAGTGGAGATGGTGAAGAATGACTCTGGTTTGAGTGAAGAAGAGCGTTCTAAGAAGGGTCACCATCCCTCTGAGGAGAGTAAAGCTGTTGGGATGACTAAGTCAAGAAGAAAGAACTTGACAAGGAAAGCCAAAAGAAAATCAAAGAAGGCTCAAGAGATCAACGCCACTTTTGACTCTAAGCAGAAACAATTTTTTATCTCTGTAGGGTTTGAAGTGGTTAAGACTGATGACATGAACTCTGGTTCATTTGCAACTCATCTTAGTAACAAGAAGAAGACTGATCAGTTGTGTGTTAATGCTACACAGCCTGGACCATCCAATTCCAAGAACAGTTCTCAACCTAAAAGAACTGTCTCAGCTCCTGCAAAGGTGAAGGTGGAGAAGGGATGTGACCAAAGTCAGTCCTCTTCTATAAAGATGACTCTTGGGAAGAAGAAACTGAAGTGTGTCATGTGTGAGAGTACTTATTATTTGGCCAAGGATTGTCCATATAATCCTAAAGGTACTCTTCACATGATGAACAAAGAGACTTCCAAGAGTTCCAAGAAGAACTTAGCTTCGGAAGGAAAATTTGTTTCCTTCGGAAGTTCCAAAATGAAGAAGAATGCAAGTGGAAAACTGCCTTCGGAAGAAAAATTGGTCTCGAAAGAAAGGAATGCTTCCGAAGTACTGAAGCTTGCTGCAGTAAAGGCAAGTTCTTCCGAAGGTCTAGTCATCAAAACTTCCGAAGTTTCAAGAACTTCTGAAGTATTGAAGTCAAAGAAAGGCCAAATAACTAAAGGTTCTTCATCAACAACAGCACAAGATCCTCAAAGCACAACCATAGGATCTATTACTGTTGCATTGTCTTCAACTGTTTTAAATGAGCCCAAGACCAATGAGGCTTGGGTTTCCAAATGTAACTAGTTATCTCTTTATGCAGGAACAACTAAAGTCAAACAAAAATGTGTGGATCATTGACAGTGGTTGTTCCAGGCACATGACAGGCAATAGGTCACTACTCCAAAAGTTTGAAAGAATAGATGGAGGAGCAGTTGCTTTTGGAGGAGATGCAGGTGGTTACATTACTGGAAGGGGCAAGGTCACAAATGGTAAGCTTAGCATTGAAAAGGTAAACTTTGTCAAGGAGCTTGGATACAATCTTTTGAGTGTATCTCAATTTTGTAATCAAAATCATAACATGCTGTTTACTGAGCATGAGTGCATTGTTCTCAAACCCGGGGTGGTCATTCCTCATGAGCACATCCTACTCAGGGCCCCCAGGAAAGGGAACATTTACAAGATGGATTTGCAAGAAACATCTCCCTCAGGAGATGTTTCATGCTTTCTATCTAAAGCAAATAGTGGTGAGTCTTTCCTTTGGCATAAAAGAATGTGCCATGTAAACTTTAATAACATGAATAAATTAATTAAGAATGATTTGGTAACTGGAATACCAAAAGAAAGTTTACAAGTGATGATCATTGTGTTATATGCCTGAAAGGGAAGCAACACAAGGTATCTCACAAGCCTAAGGAAAGAAACTCCATCACTAATCCCCTACACTTGTTACATATGGATATCTTTGGCCCCACCAGTGTAATGAGTTTAGGAAGGACTTCTTATTGTTTAGTGATCACAGATGATTTTACAAGATCCACTTGGGTCTTATTTCTTAGAACTAAAGATGAGACCCCCGGGTTTCTAAATAATTTCATCTTAAAGATTGAGAATCAATGTGATCACAAGGTCAAAACCATAAGATGTGATCAAGGAACTGAGTTCAAGAATTAAATACTTGATACACTTTGTGATGAAAAGGGTATTACAAGACAATATAGTGCTCCCAGGACTCCTCAGCAAAATGGTGTTGATGAGAGGAGAAATAGGACACTAATTGAAGCTGCAAGAACTATGTTGTCTGACTCTAAACTACCCATCACCTTCTGGGCAGAGGCAGTCAACACTGCCTACTACGTGCAAAATAGAGTTTTAGTAGTTAAGACATATGGTACGACTCCTTATGAACTTTGGCATAAGAGGAAACCTTTTATTGGTTTTCTCAGGGCATTTGGGTGTCCTTGCACTATCTTGAATACCAAAGATCATATTGCCAAGTTTGCTGAGAAATCAGATGATGGACACTTCATTGGATACTCTTCTCAAGCTAAAGCTTATATAGTATACAATCTCAAAACTAGAGTAGTTGAGGAGTCACCCAATGTGACTTTCAATGAACACACTCCCAGTGTGAAAGGTTCTGGTCCTGATTGGCTATTTGATCTTGATTTAGTTACCAACTATTTTAACAAATCTTGTGAGCATGTTTCAGGGTCCACAGATATTGCCTACAGGTGATTCTGATCCTAGATTTGAGCTAAGAAGACTTTCAAGCTACATATCTTTAGCTCCAGTGGTAACTAATCCTGCAAATGAAGCTTCTACCAGCACATCAATGACAAATCCTGTTGATACATCTGAGTTGCCTTCATCTTCCAGTTTTGAGGCACAAAACTCAAATGTAGGAACTTCAAATGCTGGAGAACATGGTGGTAGTGATAGTGATCAGGAATTTCTTGATGCTGAGAACCATCCCATTGATGAAAATCTCAATGATGTCACACACTCATTGGATCAAGTTAATCTTGATAAGTGTACTGCTATAGAAGGTGAATCCTCCTTTCTAGATCAGAATTTCTCCAATTTAGATCTGTCTAAACAACTTGCTGTGATCCCTCAACTAAGGATCCACAAGTCTCACCCTTCTACAAACATCATTGGAGATGTTGGTACAGGTGTAGGAACAAGAGGACAGTCTCATAATGCCAACATCTGTCTTCACTCTTGTTTCTTGTCCCAAATAAGGCCAAAGAAGATTGATGATGCTCTAAGGATGGAAGTTGGGTTGAAGCTATGCAAGAGGAGTTGCTTCAATTCAAGAGGCAAAAGGTTTGGAACCTATGTCCTCTTCCTCAAGGGAAGACTACCATAGGTACAAAATGGGTTTTCAGGAATAAGAAGGATGATAGAGGACTTGTCATAAAAACAAGGCTAAACTAGTTGTTCAAGGGTATACTCAAGAGAAGGGATTGACTACATAGATGTCTTTGCTCTTGTAGCAAGACTTGAAGCTGTTAGGATATTCCTAGCTTTTACTGAATCCAATAACTTCAAGGTCTATCAACTCGATGTCAAGTGTGCTTTTCTCTATGGACTGATTGCTAACAGGTGTATGTCAGACAACCACCTGGTTTTGCAGATCCTAATCATCCTAATTATGTCTGCAAGCTTGACAAAGCTCTATATGGGCTACATCAGGCACCAAGAAAGTGGTATGAGACTCTATCTCAGTATCTCTGTCAGCATGGCTACAAAAGGGGTACCATTGATGGAACTCTCTTCATCAAAGGAAAAAGGAATGACTTAATGCTAGTTCAAGTATATGTGGATGATATCATCTTTAGGTCAACTAATCCAAAGCTCCACAAAGACTTTGAGAAGCTGATAAAGGATTGTTTTGAAATGAGTGCCATGGGGGGAACTCAATTTCTTTCTAGGAATTCAAGTGAAGCAAGTTGACACTGGTATCTTCATAAGTCAGTCAAAGTATGTGCAAGACATACTTAAAGATTCAACATGACTGAATGTAAGGTTTCTAAGACACCCATAGCTAGAAACCACTCCCTTTGACCTGATCTTGAGGGGGGTGTGTTGATGAACATCTCTACAGGGCTATGATTGGGTCTCTTATGTATGTTACAGCTAGCAGGCCAGATATTATGTTTGCTACTTGCATATGTGCATGATATCAGGCCAACCCCAAGATGTCACACCTAATCACTGTCAAAAGCATTTTAAGATACCATAAGGGTGCTCCATGTCTTGGCCTTTGGTATCCAAAAAACTCTGACTTCAATCTGTATGCATATACAGATAGTGATTATGGTGGACGCAACATGACTGCAAAGTCTACATCAGGGAGATGTCAATTTCTTGGTGGAAGGATAGTCTCTTGGCAATGCAAGAAACAATCCTGTGTGTCTGCATCAACTGCTGAGGCTGAATACATTGTTGCTGCAAGCTGCTATGCTCCACTGCTTTGGATTCAAAATCAGATGCTAGACTCTGTATTCAACTTCAAAGAGACTCCCATTCACATAGACAACAACAGTGCTATCTCAATCACAGAGAATCATGTGCAGCACTCAAGAACTAAGCACATCAACATCAGGTGTCATTTGATTAGAGATAATTTTGAAAAGGGATTAATAAAACTAAACAAAGTTCACACAGATGAACAATATGCTGATCTGTTCACAAAGGATTTTGATGAACAGAAATTTAAATATCTTATATCAGCTATTAGGATGATTAACTTTGAATAGCTTTTCTTAAAACTTAATCATATTATTTCTAAAACTATGTGTGTTCAATGTTGTCCATTCTATCACTTTAATAAGCCCCAGTTTCTCTTCGGAAGAAAAACCTTTTAAGATATTCCTCAGATTTTTTAGAATTTTACCCTTTTTATCTTTCGAAAGATTTAAAGTTGCCTTCGGAAGCTTTTATTCATCTCAGAATGAAATTGGTATAAATTGCTTCCGAAGCAAAATTCTTCAAAATTTTTGAAATATCTTCCGAGGCAAATTTGCCTTCAAAAGCTTTTCAGTCAAAATTTCCAAAGTCAGATAACCTTCGGAAGATTTCTCGACTTCCAAGAAAACTATTTTTTGGGCAAAAGAAAACTGCTTTTCAGAGGTGGGACCGACACACGGATTTCAAAGTTTATCCTCTTTCATTAACTTTGTGTCAAATCCAATTCATACAAATACCCAACGGTTACCCCTCTTTCCTCTACCTGCTCCAAAATTCGCCCATACCTCAAACCTAATCTCTCTGAAACCGCCTTTGTTCTTCACCTTTCTTAAACCTTAAGCTTCTTAAATGGCTAACATTCACAAAAGAAACATCCCTGATTTCTCAATGCAACTTCACAGGCAACACAACCAAGTTGCTCTGTTGCACTCTGAGAAAGATGATAGTTTCTCAGAGGTTTGCCGTTTTCTGGCTCTATCCAACTACTACACCTCCATCACCATTGATCCTATTCTTTATGAGGATCATCTGCTTGACTTTTGGAGGACATGTCAAGAGGTTATCATGGATGGGGAGAAGGCACTGTCTGCCATAGTGCAAGGGACGACCGTATTTATACTCCAACCATCATCAACACCCATCTTCAGCTGGATGATGAAGAAGGTGAACTGTCTTTCCCAAGGAAGCTGTTAACTATTCCTTTGAGCAGATGGGCTACGAGGGAGATTTCTTTATAAAGACCTTCAAGAAAGGGAAGGTCTCATCCCAGTGGAAATACCTACTCCATGTAGTGATTCATAGCTTGTCTAACAAGCATGGTGGGTGGGACCAAATTCCTGAGGATCTCTCCTTTATAGTTCATGGAATGGTGCAAGGGGTCAAGTTCAAGTACTCTCAATTTGTATATACAAACTTGCTTGCTAACTTGGACTCCTTAGAATACGATATGTTTCCTAGATATGTTTAACACATTCTCAATTGTGAACTTGGCTCACAGTTAAGGGAAACAAATAATATTCTTAAATTGGGACAGCTGAAGCCAGGCATCTTTAAGATTATGAAGAAGCCAACTGTAGGTTTCTCTGGGTAGAAACAGCCCTTGTCCGCAAAATGTTAGAGCTCATTGCTCAAGGTGACAACCTAGCAAACACAAGATAATGTTGAACCCACACCTATCATCTCCTTACCCTCAAAAAGATCCCATATAACCCACACTTACCAAAGAAAATGCAAACGAACCCCTGCAAGTTATTGAGCCTGTGCAGGCCCCCATACACACACCCATATAGGAAGAAGTGGATACTAGAGCTCCCACTTCTCCTGAGGAGCAAACCACTCCCATCTCTTCAAGAATCAGTGCTGATGTTCCTCATGATCAGCCTGATGAGCTCATAAGGCCAACTGCCTTAAGCCTTCACTCTGAGTCTCAACACTCAAGTGAACAACCTTCAGGGGAAAGTTACCATCCCTAGCCTTTGGACTTAAATAACCAAGTGATTACATGCACCATGAATCTCTCTACTCATCACCTACTCAAAAAGAGATGAGTGCTTCTTAATTCCCCATGTCAACACCACATCAATCACCCATTGCTGAGGTGGGTCCTTCTGAACCTGTTCAGGGGATCCATATGGAAGAGGCTCTCACTTCTACAAGTGATTACATCATTAAGACCTCAACCATGGCAACTTAGCCCATTGACACTTCATCTGAGGCTGTCAATGAGCAGAGGAAATCCAGCAGCCCAGAATACCAAGCTGGTGATGAGAGTGAGGACTTAAGTACGATTCTCTCAGCCCCCCTTGATTCTTCTGATGAAGATGAGGGGAATCTGTGACTAAAGGTGCAAAAACTGTCAAAAACATGCACCTACTTAGTCTCAAAGGTTAGTCATCTGGAATTTCAAGTGACTACCTTAAACAAGAGGGTCAATGATCAGCAACTTGAGATATCTTATCTCAAGGAAAACTAGCTGAGAGACCTTTAAGTAGAGCTTAACCAGGAACACAAGAACCTGTGAATGTGATTGACCTAACTCCTAGCTCACCTATACAAGAGGGTGATGCTACCAAAAAGGGGGAGAAAGTCATTACAATCATAGAACCTGGGAGTTCTTCAAGGAGTATGGACATTGAGGACTCACTATCCTCTCTTGTAATTGTACCTGCTCAGCAACCTCCTCAAGTTCACATTGATGTGAACTTCTAAGACTACTTGTTTCAGAGTCTCTTTGAGGAGGGTATACCAAGGGCAATGCCATTTGATAGCATAGCCATCATCCTTCATAAGCCATCTACTCAAACAACTCAACCTCAACAAACTAGTAGGTTGGCTCAGGTTACCCAAGAAGCTGAAGAAGATAGACCAAGGCAATCAGGTAATGTCATTGGTCAACTGGATGTTGAAGCAGACCCTGAGATTAGCTTCAAAGGGAAAACCTTGACTGAAGGCCTAGTGATAGAGCCTGAGAGCCCTGTCTTACAATCAATTGATGAAGTGATAGAAATTGAAACACATGTCACAACAACAACTACTTCAGCAACTCAATCCCTCAGTGAAACACCTGCTGGTGAAGGTGTATCACAGTCTCTCTCTGGCCAGAGCTTGGATACTACACCAAGCAATGAAGGTCAAAGCTCTCTCCACCCTGAGTCACAAAGGTCTGTGGGTGATAAAGGGAAAAGGGTTCTAACCCCTGAGGAGATTGAGGAGGAGGAAAGAGAGAGAAAGAGGAAGCTAAGGGGAGTAAGTTCCACGGGTCTTCAAGCTTCATGCAAGCTGCAATTAGGGCTGCCCCCAGACCAAACACTCAAGATGATGAGTTGGGGGCAGTCAGGATTACTTACTTACAGACCAGGAACTATGACATAGATGAGATTATCTCTCTCCCCTTAGAGGAATTAAATGATCTGGCGGACATGGAAATGTCAAGAAAGAGGATGGAAGCTGAAGATGCAAGAATTCTTCTTGAGAACAAAGAGAAGAAAAGACAACAAAGGCTATACAAGCATGTTCCCACTCTCTCACCAGTTCAAGAAAGCCCTGTGCAAGAGGCTGTGGCTGCTGCACAAGAACCTCAGGTAGATAAAGAAATAGATAGACAAAGGATGATAAACTACCTGAGTGCCACAGGTTTCTACCAGGCAGAAGTGCTTTTTCCCTTGTCATATGACTACATTGAGTTTAAGTATCTCAAACAACTTGAACTTCAAGTACTCAAAGAGAACAAGTCAACAAAGAAAAAGCTAGGGGAAGAAGCTGCAAAGTCAAGAGCTCTTATTTAGAAGAACTTGAAAAGGTCTGCTGATAGATAAAGAATGATGAGCTTCTTGAAGCTGTATGGATTCTTCGGAAGGAGACTTGGCCCTATGTCTCTATCCACTATGGATGAGCCTATCAGGGTAATCAAGCAGAAGATCAAGAGTGGAGAGCTTGTTGACTAACACACTCCTCCAAGTCAAGCTCCACCTGAAGTAGAGGTTAAGTTTGAACAACATGAGACAACACAAACTGAACCTCCTGCTTTATCTTCTGATCAACAACAGGGTCAAAGGCCAGCCTCTTCATCGATTGACCCACAGCTAGGTCAAAGGCCATCCTCATCATCTGACCCCCAACAGGGTCAAACTCCCTCTCCTTCTGAACCTATGAGGGATGAACACCCAACTAAGGAAGACATAGCTGGTCAACAAGGTGCTGTAGGCCAGTCTTCTTAGTTAAAGACTGCAAAGAGGAAGAAAAGGATGGCTTCTAAATCAAAGTCAAAGAAGAAGAAGAAGTCAAAATCAACCTCCTCTGATCCTCAGGGTGAATCAGAACATCCTATGGAAGTGCAAGAAGAGGAAGCCCAATCACCTTCAATTCAAATGGCTCCTCTTGCATCAGGAAGACCCATCTTATCCTGGACTTATTCAACTAATCCAGAGAGGTGGCATGTAGTCAGAGATCAAGGTGAAGAGAATGTATACTCTTGGGAAGACCTCTTCAATTTACCTCTGCATGATCTTTTTGACATGAGAAGATACTTATTAAGTCTCAATGATCCTAACCCTCGAATGAAGAAAGGAATGGCCATGATCATGTTGAGGACTGTGAACAGCTGAATATTTTCAAGTGTTTTGGTAGCATCAGGCTAGGGGGAGTTTGTAAGGATTCCTATAAGTCTGATGCAGCCAAAACACTCTAAGTCTTCCTGCATGCTGCACAGAAGGACATGAAGTAGAAATGCTTTGGAAGTTTTACACTTCACTTCAGAAATATTCTAAGTCTAAAATCTTCCAAAGCCAAGACCAATATCTTCCGAAGCCAGAAATGAAGTCTTCCGAAGCTTCAAAGACAAAGTCTTCCGAAGCCAAAGAACCAAGACAGATTCTTCCGAAGACTTTTATTAGGCATGTTTTTATCTGTAAGGATCACAGATCTAGTTTGATCAATTAGGTTATGATTTGCAGCGGAATAGTACTAGAATTAGACGAAATTTAAGCAAGAACAAGATGAATATTCAATCAAACAGCAACGGTTATAGAGAGAGAAAGTTCTCTGCAAAAGAGAATGTTCTCATTCATTCATAAGCTTCCGTTATTACAAATTAGTTCAACTTTCCTTTTATAGAGGAAAGATAACGTCAGCAGATGTCACCTGATAGTGACATCTAACCGATTTACATAAACAACTGAAAATAACTAAAACTACTGAAGATGTCCATAACAGCTGAGAACATCTTCATACAATAAACGTTTAAGTATTAACTAATACTACAACTACTGAAAACAAAGTACTGAACTGCTGATTACAATCTATTGAAAAATATAAAAACAACTACTAAAAGGAAACTATCACAACTACTGAAGAGTACTTCTTCAGCTGTTGTGACAACCTCTGAATACTTGGTCTTCAGACTTTGTCTTCAGACTTTGTCTTCAGCTTTAGTCTTCAGACTTTGTCTTCAGACTTTGTCTTCAGCTGATGAAGTCTTCTTCAGTTGTTATGACGTCTGTGGGACTTAAAGGTTTTTCTGATCTGGCTCAATGGTTCTTTTGGTCCAACAAACTTTCCCTGAACCAATGCAGCCAAAACCTTTAAGTTTATTGGTGTCCCACTTATTAGCCAAAAAGATAGTCTTTTTCTTCTGGATTAGCTCAGAATTGACCAAATTAAGCACATGCCTGGGAAGAGGTTTTAGAAAATTTGATTGGCAAGGGATGGATGGGAACTCTGTCTTGAAGAATTAGACACAGAGTTGTTGCCCCATCCATGAAACCTACTTCCCTACAATGAGTCTATA
Organism: Flaveria linearis; assembly: GCA_024085815.1. Lineage (NCBI taxonomy): Eukaryota > Viridiplantae > Streptophyta > Magnoliopsida > Asterales > Asteraceae > Flaveria > Flaveria linearis. Next base: position 52,105,395 of record CM044008.1, on the reverse strand, counting down.
AGACTCTCAAACATAGGTCTCAAGGAAGACAATCTGTTCTTCCAGGGTGAGTTCTTTAGCTTCTCCTTCAAAGAAAAACTCTGGCCCATAGTACTCAGATAAGTACTTAACTTGTTTCCCATTCTCTAGCTCCACAGTTGTTATTTCTCTGTATGCAAACTCATCAGGATGATTACCTTTGTTGGACCAAAAGAACCAATGAGCCAAGATCAGGAAAATCTCTTAGTCCCACATGACATCACAACAACTGCTGAAGACCTTCATCAGCAGTTTGACAAAGTCTGAAGAATCAACAGCTGAAGATCAAAGATCTGAAGTGCAACAGCTGAAGATCCCAAAGTGCTGAAGATAAGTACTGAAGTCTGAAGTACTGATAAATACAAGTACTGAAGACTTCAAGTACTGAAGACAAGTGCTGAAGATCAAAGTCTGAAGAACTGAAGAACTGAAGATCAACTGCTGATGCACAAAGTCTGAAGACAACTACTGAAGACATCAGTTGATGACAACTACTGAAGTCATCAGCTGATGAATCATCTGAAGATTAAAGTCTGAAGACCAAAGTGCTAAAGCTTCAGAGTTTATCACAACAGCTGAAGAAGTCTTCTTCAGTTGTTGTGATGGTTTTCGCTTTCAGTAGTTTTATATTTTTCCTTTCAGTAGTTTGTACAACAGCTGATGAGTTTGTTCTTCAGCTGTTATAGTTCAGTAGTTGTAAACGACTGAAGAGTTTGTTCTTCAGTCATTGTAGCTTGTTTCCCTTTCAGTACTTGTAATAGGTAGAACACTTAGGAATTTTGTAAGAAGATGTCAGCTGTTGTGACATCTTCTGTAGTTGTGTTCTATCAGTAGTTAGTTAAATAACTGTTTAATGTCAGTGGAATCTGACAACAGTATGGGTCATTTGCCTATAAAAGGGCAGTGACCTGATTGTATTCCACGCCGAAACATGTGAAATAAACAAAATATTATTCCTTTTTATGCAGAATTATTCTCTCTACAATTTACTTTACATGCGATATTCCTTATGTTCTTGCTTTAATTGCTAATTATTATGATAAATCCGCTGCGAACACAATCTAATTGATCAAACTAGAGGCTGAGATCCTGTCAAATGGTATCAGAGCTGGTTAATCATTGATCGATTTCACTATTGATCATTTGAAACTACTCTTTTGATCTCTAAGTTTGATCGAATTAGCAATTTGCAAGAATTAGCCGTAGAGAGAGATTCTGCTGTTTCTGGCCGTAAACTTGAGGTTCTCTGGTGGTTTTGAGCTATATTTGTTTTGTTTAAACTTGAGTTTGACTAATAACTGAGATGACTACACCAACAAACAATCCTCACAATACTGGTTCCTCAACCAAGCCTCCGATGCTTGTGAGGAACGAGTATAACATATGGCAAAGACGTATGCTTCACCACTTGTCTGTCAACAGTGCTGGTTGTTGGAAGTCAGTGGTGCATGGACCATACAAGCCTATGGTGAGCGTCCCTGAATCTAATGAACAGGTTCCGAAGAAACCTGAACAATATTCGAACGAAGATCTAAAGCTATTCGAGATTGATGCTAGAGCCCATGGAATTTTAGCCATGGCTATTCCAAATGAGATTTACTCAGGGCTCCTGCATCATGAGACTGCTCATGACCTATGGGTTGCTCTAAAGGAACAATTTGGAGGAACTGATTCGGTCTTAGCAAACAATAGGGAAATCCTCGCCCAACAATATGAGACATTCTCATATAGAAAGGGTGAGACTCTGACCAACAGTTTGAGCGGTTCTCTTGTTTGATTTCTGAGCTGAAGATGGTCAAACAAGAGTACTCCAACAGCCAGATGAACAACAGGTTCCTCAGATCACTGCCTGAGAGATGGGACACTTATACCATTGTCCTACGCTCCAGTGCAAATCTGGAAACTCTATCTCTCACCCAACTTCATGGGAAACTGCTCACATTTGAGAGAGAGATAGAGCAAAAGAGGAAGCTGTCCACCTCTGGCAAGCTTGCTGATGACTTTGTTCAAGGAAATGCTGCCTTGATAAGTCAGGAGTCTGAATATGCTTCATCAGAGAGTTCTTATGATGAGCATATTGATTTCTCTACCAACTCTGAACAAGCTTTTGTTGGTGTAGGTAGTAGTTCAGGAGGCAGCAGTGATAACTGATGCTTTTTGATGTAAGATTTGAAGGGCATTCCAGATGATGATCTGGAAGAGATGGATATTTTGAGCCAAATGGCAATGATCAATATCAGATCTCAAAAGTTCTACAAAAGAACTGGTAGGAAATTCCCTGGTCTCTCTGGCAAAACCAAAGTTGGTTTTGACAAGAGCAAGTTGAGGTGTCACAAGTGCCAAAGGCTTGGACACTTTGCTAGAGAGTGTAGATCATCTGGATCTAACTCCTCTGCACCCTTTGTGACTTTTCCAAGCAATAGCTCACAACACAGAGGGCAACCTTCCTCCAGTTCTGGTCTTCCATCACAAGCACATGCATCACCCGCTTATTTAGTGCCTCAGGGGTATATGCCATACTCATACCCCTGCTACTACGTGCCTCAGCCCAGTCAAACTCAAGCACCTTCTGCTCAGCCACCACAGGCTCTTCCTGAGCCTCAATCTTCCCCATCTCATCATCAAACACAACCTCAACAACACAGCTTCTTCACCCCAGGAGTTGTTGACATGAGTAGTCTACCAGATGATCTATCTGGTCAGGAACAACTACTCCAAGGTGCTGGTCAACATGGTGGTGATAGTCCTTTTGGAAATCTTGCTCTGATGGCCCTTGAGTCTGCTGAGGGGTCATCATCCAATGCCTCATCACAGGTATCATCTGAGGCCAAGGCCAAGCTTTGTTCTGAATCATGCATAGCAGCATTTGCTTCTATTAGAGAAGCAAATGTAGCTTTAATAGATAAAAATCTTGAGCTAGAGCACACTATTTCCAAAACAAAAGCTGATTTTGAGGCTACACTTAATGAGAAAAACGATGAGATTTACAAGCTTAAATGCCAAATCAAAGATGGTAAAGCTAGGGAAGATGTACTTCTAGAGAAGTACAGAGACCTCAAGGAAACTCTTGCAAACACCCAAGTAGAGTGTGATCGATGGGTGCAATCACGCAAGGGTTTTGAAATGCTTCTTAAGAAGCAATCAGCTTCCAATGTGAAGTTTGGGATTGGTTATAATCACACTGCTCCTCCTACAGATTTTACTTCAAGATCAGAAGTTGAATCTGATGGAGAGAGCAATAACCAATCCTTCTCATCATGTGACCTACTATCTTCTGATTCAGCATCATCAGAGATAAAAGTCAGCATTAGGTCCTACCAAAACCAATCAGCTGATGCTACAACAGCTGTTGGTTCAAATGCTGACTGTCACATGATCAAAAGGTTGATCAACTCAGGTGTTGTCTCTAGAAGTACTGAAAGTACTGGAGAGCAAGTGATAACACCTGATGTTCAAACCTCAACTACTGCCAGCACTGAAGAGAAGAAAACTGACAATAGAAAAGGTTTGAAGACAACCAAAGAAGAGGTCAGGAAAGCAGGTACTAAAGGGAAGAAAACTGCTAGTACTGATAACAAACAGCTGAAGAACAAGTCTTCAGCAGTTTCATCTTCTTTGGTTGATGATCAAGATAAGATGAAGAAGAAGCCATGTGAAGTATGTGGCTTGTTCAATCATCTTACTGATGATTGTTGGTACAAAAGGGGTTCCAAACTCAAACAAAAGGAGGAAATTAAAGAGCTAATAAATAAAATGAAAAATGAGTTTGAAACCAAGTTTGTACTAGCAACATCAAAGCCTGATATCCCTAAGCCCAAAGCTAAATCTAAAAAGAAAGTAGGGGTTACTCAGGCAACAGCTGAGGTTGCTCAGAAAAAGATGGTGCAACATAGGATTCCATCATCAGCAAGTCCTAATGTGTTTGAAGAGCTGAAAGCTTTATCACAAAGTCAGACACAACTGTTGATGATGGTTCAGCATCTAATGGGAAGAGTCAACCATTTAGATGCTCCTATGTTGAAACCACAGAAAAGGAAGTCCAAGCCAAAGGGTTCCTCTTCTACACAATCTTCTTCACCTCAGGCTGTTACACATAACACACCTGTTAGTGCTGCACCTATAGTTGTGAACAGACCCAAAACAAAATAGGTTTGGGTCTCTAAAACTAACTAACATGTAGTTATGATTGCAGGGTTCTTCAACATGCCAAATAAGCATCTGGTATGTAGACAGTGGAGGATCCATGCACATGACAGGAAACAGCTCCCTTCTTAATGACTACTCTCAAGGAAAGAAGGGATTTGTCTCCTTTGGCAATAATGCAAAGGGTTACATCATCGGAAAAGGCTTTGTTTCCAATGGGGAAATAAGGTTTGATGATGTTAACCATGTGGAGAATCTCAAGTACAACCTCTTGAGTGTCAGTCAAATGTGTGATAAAGGCCATGTTGCCCTTTTCACAAGCCAGAACTGTCGGATTCTGTCATCCAAAGTTCTAAATTTGATGGACAAGGTGTTGGATGAATACACTCTCCTGAAGGCCAACAGGACAGGAAGAGTGTATGCCTTAGATCTTTCCAAAAAGATAGATCTAAAAGGCCATCCTTGCCTATTTTCCAAGGCTTCTCCTCAAGAGTCTACACTATGGCATAGAAGGCTGGGTCATGTTAATTTCAAGAACATGAATCAGCTGATAATCCATGGTTTAGTAAGAGGATTGCCTTTGAAGGAGTTCAAGTGTGAAGACAACAGCACTGCTTGCTTAAAAGGAAAACAACACAAAGTTTCATTCCCTTCAATAGAAGAACCAAAGTCCACTGCCTGCTTGCAGCTCCTGCACATGGATCTCTTTGGTCCTGTCAGAGTGATGAGCATGGCAAAGAAGAAATACTGCCTGGTAATTGTGGATGATTATTCCAGGTTTGTATGGACTTTCTTCTTGCACTCCAAGGATGAAGCAGCCAAGACTATCATGAACTTTGTGTTATTTGTAGAAAAGCAGTATTCCCTACAGGTCAAGTGTGTGAGGAGTGACAATGGAACAGAATTTAGAAACCACACACTTGATGACTTCTACCTGTCCAAGGGAATTAAAAGGCAGTTTAGTATTCCTAGAACTCCTGAGCAGAATGGAGTGGTGGAGAGAAAGAACAGGACTCTCATTGAAGCTGCAAGGTCAATGTTGGCTGACTCAGGGTTGCCACTGACCTTTTGGGCTGAAGCTGTCACTACAGCTTGCTATGTACAAAATAGAGCTTTAGTGAATAAGAGGTTGATGAAGACTCCTTATGAAGTTCTTCATCATTTGGCTCCTCTAATTTCATTCTTTAGAGCCTTTGGGTGTCCATGTTTTATTCTCAACACTAGCAACCCACTCCAGAAATTTGCTAGTAAGGTGGATGCAGGGTATTTTGTTGGTTATTCATCAACTTGCAAGGCATACAGAGTCTTCAACTGTAGGACAAAGGTGGTTGAAGAAACTCTGCATGTTAAGTTCAATGAATCTCCAAAGGACAAGATTCCACAAAACCCTATGGAGTTGTTTGATCTGGACATACTGCAATATGTTCCTTATCAACCTCCAGCTGTTGAGCCTGTCAACAGTTCTCCACCTGGTGGTACTGATGATGATGTAGTCAGTACTCACCTCTTCAGGATTAGTGACAACCTGCTTGAGTCCACTAAACCTGATGCTCCTGTAGTTTCAGCAGTCCCATCCACAACAAATGCTGATGAGATTGCTGCATGCTCTACCTCATTTGAGCTGCCATCTCCTACATGGTTTCAAGAATCTCCATCAACATTTGTTGCTGCTGAAAGTCCTACAAACACTTGCACAGACATTATAGTCTATCAAGAGCTGAAGAATCACCCCACATCTCAAATCATTGGTGATATCAATGTTGGAGTTTCAACCAGAAGTCAATTGTCCAATTTCTGCTTCTATGCTCTCGTCATCAGTCAGCAAGAGTCAAAGAACTATCATGTTGCTTTAAGAGACAATGGATGGGTTGAAGCTATGCAGCTTGAGCTTCTTCAGTTCAAGAAACAGCAAGTGTGGGAGCTTGTTCCTTTACCCCAATGGAAGTGTGCAATAGGCACCAAGTGGGTATTCAGGAACAAAACAGATGATAAGGGCCAAATTATCAAGAACAAGGCCAGGCTGGTTGTTCAGGGGTTTGTACAAGAGGAAGGCATCGATTATGATGAGACCTTTGCTCCTGTGGCAAGACTGGAAGCAATCAGACTGTTCTTAACTTATGCTGCCTTTCACAGTCTCAAGGTTTATCAAATGGATGTCAAAAGTGCCTTCTTATATGGGAAAATAAAAGAAGAGGTTTATGTGTGTCAACCACCAGGCTTTGAGGACAACAAACATCCTGATTGAGTGTACAAGCTTGATAAGGCTCTTTATGGGCTGAAGCAAGCTCCTAGAGCTTGGTATGAGACACTATCAATTTTCTTCTCCAAAATAAGTTCACTAGAGGCACCATTGATAAAACCTTATTCATCAAGACTGTGGGACAACATAAGCTCCTTGTTCAAATTTATGTAGATGACATCATCTTTGCATCCTCTGATCTAAAGTTGTGTGATGAATTTACAATGCTCATGAAGCAAAAGTTTGAAATGAGTGCTATGGGGGAATTACAGTTCTTTCTAGGTTTGCAAATTAAACAAAGGGATGATGGAATTTTCATCCATCTGTCCAAATACACCAAAGAGTTGTTGAATAAGTTTGATTTACAAACCCGCAAGCCCTGTTCTTCTCCCATGAGCAGCATCACACAACTAGATGTAGATCAGAAAGGTAAAGCGGTTGATGAAACCCTTTACAGATGTATGATTGGGTCCTTGATGTACCTCACAGCCTCTAGACCAGACATCATGTTTGCAACATGTGCCGGTGCTAGATTTCAGGCTGCACCTAAAGAATCCCATTTGATTGCAGTCAAAAGGATCTTTAGATATCTGCAAGGTACCCAATCACTAGGTCTTTGGTATTCAACTGGGCATTCTTGCAAATTAGTTGCTTTCTCTGATAGTGACTATGCAGTATGCAAAGTCACCAGAAAATCCACTTCTGGTGGTTGCCAATTCCTAGGCAATTGTTTAGTTTCTTGGCAGAGTAAGAAACAAGCATCAATTGCTACATCCACTGCTGAAGCTGAGTACATTGCTGCTGCAAGTTGTACATCTCAGATACTCTGGCTTCAGAACCAACTCTTGGATTATGGCATTACAGAGACTAAGACTCCATTATTAATGGATAGTGCTTCAGCTCTTTGCATTGTCAAAAATCCAGTCCAGCACTCTAGGACCAAACATATAGAGATCAGACATCATTTTTTTAGGGATTGCTATGAAAAGGTCTGATTGATCCAAAGTTTGTGCCTAGTGCTGATGAGCTTGCAGATATATTTACTAAGCCTTTAGATAGTGCCACATTTCAAAACTTGGTACTAAGCCTTGGTATGCTGCAGCTAGAATAATTTGACCAATACTGATGTTCTCAGTTCATAAGTACTGATGAGCATTAGTATGCAAAGGTCAAATATAAGTACTGATGAGTAATTTAGTCTTCAGCATTTTCACAACTACTGAAGACTAAAATACTTCAACGTACTGATGTACATTATTTGTTGAAAACAACTGATGTAGTGAGGTGGATTACAACTACTGATGTATTATTTTCAAACAAATAAGTACTGAAGAACAAATTTTGTTCACAAGTACTGATGTGTAATCTTACACAAGTACTAAAGACAAAATTTGTTCACCAGCTCTGGAGTATTTCATCAGCACTTGTGAACATCTGATCATAAGTGCTGAAGGCATAAATACTCAAAAGAGCTGAAGGGTCAATGAAACATCTGAAAGTCAGCCAAAGAGCTAATGAGTAAATGTGGAGGTCAGCATGAAACAACTGATTTGAGGGAAACAGCTGATGAATAATTTTACTCTTCAGCTGATGCCAACTGCTGCTGTTTCATACCCAAATCAAACAACTGAAGGACAAAACCATGTCTTCAGTAGTTTAACAACTACTGATAACTAACACCAAATCCTCAGTTGTTTACAACAACTGAAGCAATACCATGTCTTCAGCAGTTAACAACTACTGATGTCAGTAGTTCACAACTACTGAAGGCTAACACCAAGTCTTCAGTTGTTACAACGTCTGAAGATGAAAACTAGGTCTTCAGTAGTTTATAACTACTGAAGACTGACAACAAGTCTTCAGCCGTTTACAACATCTGAAGGACAAAACCAAGGTTTCAGTAGTTACATCTACTGAAGACTAACACCAAGTCCTCAGATGTTACAACCACTGAAGGTTAAAACCACGTCATCAGTAGTTTCAACAACTGATGACTAACACCAAAACCTTCAGTAGTTTTATTTCAGCCTTTGCCATACCCTATAAATACCCAACCTTCAGAGCTTTTCATTCTCACTTGACCTAACTTTTCAAAAACCTCTAAAAATCCCATACACCATTAATGGCGGCCATGCAACTCAAACCTCGACACAACTGTGTCGCTCATCTCACCAAATCGCCATTATGGCCTAAGTTTCACAATGTCGTCGATCTGATGACCGATTCACCATACCAAACGGCATTCCTTCTCAACCCCACCATATACACCGACTCCTTGGCGGAGTTCTGGACGAACATCATCGTCCAAACCGGAGAGAATGATGGCGAGGTCTCTCTCCGGTCTTCCGTCAACAACCACCCAGTGGTTATCACTCCAGCTACCATTCGAGAAACCCTAAAGCTGGAGGATGCGACCTTCCCAACCTCTTACCCCAAAGCGCCCTCGATCTATGCTTCACAGCCAACGACTATCAGGGCGACCTCTCTGCCACCACCTTGTTGAAGAAACACTTCCCAGATCCCCAACGACTAATCTTCCACATGGTGAATGTGTGTCTGGCTCCCAAAACTTCTTCATGGGACCAGATGTCAACAAGGTGGCAACAGGTATTATTTTCTATCTTTGAGAAACAACCTCTTAATCTTACTGATATTATATTTTTGGAACTCAAAGATATGGCCACAAAACCCATTTCTAACCGTTGGATCTTGTATCCTCGGTTCATAATGGCCATCATCGACAGCCAGCTTCAAGCTGAGGGACTTGTTGGCACTGGGGTCCCTGCCATGGCTGTTCTAGCCGAGGTATACTCCAGGCACAACACCGACCACACACTCAAACAGGCTACCCGGCTGCGAAAACCCACGCAGCAGGAACCCACAGCCTCCACCTCCAAATCCAAAGTCCCCACTAAGCCAAGAGCAAAAAGAAGCCCAAAAAGGCTACTCAGGGAAATGAGTCCCCTGAGGATGCCCCTGCAACACAAAGGCAGGATGTGGCTGCTGGTTCGATTCTCCCAGCAGCTACCATGACTCCACCCACCACACCCGCACAGGTTTCCTCTCAACAGGAGCCTGCTGCAACCACTAATGGGGCACCCGCACATCTGGGGTCTTTCTCACTTTAGGAGACTGCCATTGAAATGCACACTCCTCCCCATGTGCACTCTGCTTCAAGCCCATCTCCCATAGAAGCCGCCTCACAAAGTCCTACCCTAATAATTGCCAAAGTGTTAACCCACCTGAGCACTCCACCCTCTCCCCAGAAACCTATTACAACTGGGGAGACTCCAATCGAAGAGAGGGTGGATACAAGTGCTGGTGGAAGCCCTCAACACAGAGAATACATGTCCAATCTCCCAGTGTAGCTAGGGAGATAGGACATTCTGGTGAGGCTGCCACTTCCCCTGCATCAGCACATGAGCAGGGAGAAGCTGGTACAAGCAATAAGACCTCACCAGAGGCAACTGCCGGTGATGGATCCAATCCGGAGGCTGGAAGTACCCAGTACCAAGACCAAGGGGCACATGCTACTACTGAGCCACACTCAGAGCATGTATGTCCTAACACAGTAAGGAGGTCAGGTGATTCAGTGCAAACTGATGATGACCTGAGCTTCTTCTTTGACGTAGTTGCTCAAAACACTATCTTAGAGGATGAGATAAGCAGACTCAAAGAGCTGCTTGCTCAAATGACTCAAGATAGAAGTCCATCTGCCACCACTGACCCACAGATGGCACCTTCACCCGAAGGTCTCCAAAACACTCAACCACTCCCAAAAACTCAGCCACCTGCTCCTGCTTTTGGCACTAGCTCTCAGTGCCAGAACCCCCCTGAGCAGCTAGATCCTATCCTCCAGAATTCCCTGCCTCTCATCACACCCATAATCACAGAAATTGTGATGAAAACCATTGATGAGAGGCTTCCCACTCATATCCAACCTCTGGTGGAGGTTGCTGTTGCTAAAGCACTTGCTGAGAGTCAAACCCCAACCAATGCACCCAAAAAGGGGGAGACCTCAGTGCAAGTTAAGAGGAAGAGGGGAGAGGATGAGTTAGAAGTAGGAAGAAAGGAGGTGATTGAGAGGGAGAAGGTTGAGGAGACTAAGGGGAAGGGGAGGGAGAAGGAGGAGGGAGCTGAAAAAGAAGTGACTGGAATCCAAAAGGATTTCAGTGTCACTTATCAAAAGAAAGAGAAGGTGAGGGAGGGTGTTGACTCTGATCTAGCAGTCCTTGTCAAGGAGGCTGATGCTGAGCATAGCCGATCAATGGACTTTGTCATTGATCAGCTGTTCAGGCAAGGCTTTGACAAGGACACTGCCTTGCTAGATCAGGAGATCAGAAATATGGAGAGAAAGGAGATTGAGTACCGATGGTCTACTCATAGCCAAGAGGACAAAAAGAGACTCGAGGCTATGAGTAGATTCATTTCGAAGTATTTGGGCAGGCCAGTCCTTGATGTCAAAGCATGGACCAGGGACAGAATCTTGGCTATAACCACCAAGATCTGTTCAGCTGGTGATTTCACCAAAGGACTGGTCGCTGAGGCCCTCTCTAAAGCCGGTGCTGGGAACAGGACACTGCTAGTAAAACAAACCAAACCTGCTCTTATTTCTAGGTTACTAGCAGTGCCTGCCAAGATTCCCACACCAACAACCCAAACACAACCCACAAAACCAACCCCTTCACCATCAAAACCCGCAGCCAATGATCCACCCTTGAAGAAGAAGAGAAGGGTGTTGAGGCTGCAAGAAGAAGAAGACGAGGAGGATGAGGAGGATAGACTGCCCCTGTCTGCAGTCATTCCTTTACCCAAAGCCAAATCCAAACCCATCACTCCCACCTCACAGAAGGATACTGTGAGGGTTAAGCTAGAGGAAGAGGAGCAGCAAAGACTACATGATGAGGAGATGCTGAAAAGCATTGACAAATCCTATGCTGCTTCTGCTTCCATTATAAATATGAAGAAGGAAGCTCTGAGACTCTTCACTCTCAAGCAAACCTTTCAATATGACAAGGAGAGAGTGAGGACTTGGCTTGATCCTAGGGTGGCTCACAGGATAATTAAGAAAGATATGCCTGTGAGATACAAGAGCCAATTTAAGAAGATTGTAGATGAAGTGATCTCTGTGGCTCTTGTAGTAACACCCTGGGAAATAGTAGAGGAGTTCGAGAGAGCCTATAGAGCCAACCAATCACCCCAAACAATGTTAGATAATAGGGTGGTTAGGAAAGGGTTGGTCTATAAGAGGCTTGAGAACTTCCATAGGGATGAGCTCAACCTGTTGTTGGAAGGAAGACATCCAGATGAATTTGCATATAGGCAACTCACAACAGTTGAGCTCAAGAATAGAAAGCAGGTCAAGTTCATCTTAGAGCTGTACGGCCGTGAGGGGTTATTCGATGGTGTGGCTGAAGACCTGACTAAAGAAGAACAAATGATTTTCCTTCAAGCCTACACCAGAGAATCCTACAGGCTTGTACGAGGGAGGTAAGTCTCATGGATGGGATAACAGCCCTGTGTCCAGTTCCCCAAGACAGGGCTCCCATCCATACTTTGCCAAACAAATATCAGAGACTTTCTCCCAGGCCAGTGCTTATCAGGGTCAACTTCTGATCTGATCCAGAAGGAAATAGACCAATATTTCTGCCAACAATAAGTGGGACAATAAATAACTTAGAGGTTTTGGCTGCATCGGTTCAGGGGGAGTTTGTTGGACCAAAAGAACCAACGAGCCAAGATCAGGAAAATCTCTAAGTCCCACAGGACATCACAACAACTGCTGAAGACCTTCATCAGCAGTTTGACAAAGTCTGAAGAATCAACAGCTGAAGATCAAAGATCTGAAGTACAACAGCTGAAGATCCCAAAGTGCTGAAGATAAGTACTGAAGTCTGAAGTACTGATAAATACAAGTACTGAAGACTTCAAGTACTGAAGACAAGTGCCGAAGATCAAAGTCTGAAGAACTGAAGAACTGAAGATCAACTGCTGATGCACAAAGTCTGAAGACAACGACTGAAGACATCAGCTGATGAATCATCTGAAGATTAAAGTCTGAAGACCAAAGTGCTGAAGCTTCAGAGTTTGTCACAACAGCTAAAGAAGTCCTCTTCAGTTGTTGTGATGGTTTTCGCTTTCAGTAGTTTTATATTTTTCCTTTCAGTAGTTTGTACAACAGCTGAAGAGTTTGTTCTTCAGCTGTTATAGTTCAGTAGTTGTAAACGACTGAAGAGTTTGTTCTTCAGTCGTTGTAGCTTGTTTCCCTTTTAGTACTTGTAATAGGTAGAACACTTAGGAATTTTGTAAGAAGATGTCAGCTGTTGTGACATCTTCAGTAGTTGTGTTCTATCAGTAGTTAGTTAAATAACTGTTTAATGTCAGTGGAATCTGACAACAGTATGGGTCATTTGCCTATAAAAGGGCAGTGACCTGATTGTATTCCACGCCGAAACATGTGAAATAAACAGAATATTATTCCTTTTTATGCAGAATTATTCTTTCTACAATTTACTTTACATGCAATATTCCTTATGTTCTTGCTTTAATTGCTAATTATTATGCTAAATCCGCTACGAACACAATCTAATTGATCAAACTAGAGGCTGAGATCCTGTCAACCTTCAAGTAACAACTGGAGCTCATTGGTTCTGACTTTTTCAAGCCTCTTGTAGATCAACCCCTTCTTCACCATTTTGTTTTCCAGTAAAGTTTGTGGGGTCAGATTAGACTTGTAGGCTATTTTGAAGTCTTCTAAGATTTCCCAGGGTGACACTACAATGGCCAGCATGATCACTGCATCTACAATCTTCTTTACTTGGCCATTGTATCTTCTTGTGATGTTCTTCTTGTGAATTCTATCACTCACCCTGGGATTAGGCCTGTTGATACATATGTACCTAGATTATGATCTTAATGTAATATCTCTTTAATGTCTTACATATATGAAATAGAAAGACGATTAATGAAATGCAAATGGTTGTTTGTCCTTATAAGGTTTAATGTTTTATTAATGAGTTGTGTAAAGTATGGTTGATTGAGTGTATAGGTAAGCGATTGTTTGAACTGATATGCATAATATAATGAAAACTAATACGTTCAAACTTAGTATTATGAAGTTATCATGCGAATGGCCCATGCCAATGGACCATACGCATGAATAACTTCATGCGAATGACACAGTCGCACGACTGAACCAAGCGACTGGATCAGTCGTAAGACTAGAAAATGAGATTGAACTAGTCGTACGACTGAGTGCTCAGTCGTACGTATGGATCAAGCGCATGGCTCAATCGCACGACTGAACCATGCGTATGGTTCAGTCGCACGAATGAGAAACCCTTACCTATAAATACCACCTAATTCATGGAAAAACAGAACACCTCGAATATTCATAACTCTAATCGACCCAGAGTGTCCTGTTCGTCCATTCCAAGTTCATAGAACGTCTCAGATCATTCCTAGTCTGTTCTTAACGTTTTCTAATCGTTAGGTTTGATCTTGTTAACGTTCTCCCTGATTGGATCGCCAATCAAATAGGATTCCGCACTATTTGATCCGGTTTAACAAAGAATCAGTTAGTACTCCGTTCGTACACGGCCCTAACAAGTGGTATCAGAGCATAGGCTCTTGATTCTTCATGGATTCAATCAAGTTTTAGGTAAAGTCAACGTTTTTATGCTAAAAGATCCAATCTTTCTGCTAAAAATCAAGTCTTTACGTGTGCATGTTCTGAAAAATCAATATTTTTTGACTTTCAGCCGTCTAGGGTGTCAAAAATTGCGTTTTAGGTCAAATTTTATGAAAAACCACGATTTCAGCAGTCTTAGTCGCATGATTATCTCAATCGTACGACTGAAGTCCAGTCGCCCAATTCAATCCTCCGATTGAGTTAGTCGCCTAGTTTAATCGCCCGATTGAGGCAGTCGCACAGTTCAATCGCCCAGTTGAGTCAGTCAGTCTGTTCAGTCGCCCAAGTGTCTCAATCGCCTGTTCAATCGCCCGATTGAGTGCAATCGCATACTGTTAGTTTCAGTCACATCTCAGTCGTACTCTCCAATCACACAGACAGTTTGTTATTCAAGTTAAAACAAAGGTAATGGACTCGGAAAACTTTGCTTTCTCAGCTGGAAAGGACTTCAGAATCCAGAATCTTCTGTTACTGGAGAATGAAATTGGAAACCATAATAAACCACCGAAACTACTGTCTATAGATGAATTTCCTCAGTGGAAACAAAGATTTGAAATTCATCTTAATGGTGTGGATACCAATTTATGGAACTCGATTGAGACTGGATATAACATGCCCGTTGGTGCTGATGGTATATGTAACGCCCGGAAATTTTAAATTTGGAGTGTCATGCGACTGGAGCGTCCAATCGCATGGAAGTCATGCGATTGAAGCTCAATCGCACGACTGGAGCCCAATCGTACGACTGGAAAGTTCAATCGCATAGAGCTTGGACGACTGAAGGTCCAATCGCATGAAGCTCGGGCGATTAGACGAGGGGTATTTAAGGGAGAGGGCAGCCCTTACCCTCTCCCCATACTTGCAAAATCAGAGAGGAAGGAGAGAAAAAGGAAAAAGAGAAGAAGAAAGTTGGTTCAAGCGGGTTCGTGAGCCAAAATCGACATATAGCGGGTCAAATCGAAGCCCTAACCGAGGAGGCTACTAAGGTGAGTTCTAGGACCCCTCTTTTACACGTTTTTGAATGATTTTGGGGCTGGAACACATCTGAAACCCTATTTTTCGAGTTTTTGGGTGTAAACCCGTTTTTATGCATTTGTGTATGTGTATGATGCGTTTGGAGCTTGATTTCATGCGTGGTTATGCTCAAATGAGGTCATGGTATGTTTCCCTAAGGCTTAGGATGGTCGATTTGGGCTCAAAATGGGTTTAGGTGAGTTTGGGGGCCGAAAACCCTCGGCTGCAGTCGGGATGAACTCCATCCTGCATCAGCTGGGCCCAGTCGCCCGAATGAGGGGAGACTGGAGCTCAGTCTCCCGAATGAGGGGAGACTGGAGCTCAGTCGCCCGAATGAGGGGAGACTGGAGCTCAGTCTCCCGAATGAGGGGAGACTGGAGCTCAGTCGCCCGAATGAGGGGAGACTGGAGCTCAGTCCCCGAATGAGGGGAGACTGGAGCTCAGTCTCCCGAATGAGGGGAGACTCAAGCTCAATCGCCCGAATGAGGGGAGACTGGAGCTCAGTCACCCGAATGAGGGGAGAATGGAGCTCAGTCGCCCGAATGAGGGGAGACTCCGAATGAGGGGAGACTGGAGCTCAGTCGCCCGAATGAGGGGAGACTGGAGCTCAGTCACCCGAATGAGGGGAGACTGGAGCTCAGTCGCCCGAATGAGGGGAGACTGGAGCTCAGTCTCCTGAATGAGGGGAGACTGGAGCTCAGTCGCATGAATGAGGGGAGACTGGAGCTCAGTCGCATGAATGAGGGGAGACTGAAGGCCAGTCTCCTGAATGAGGGGAGACTGAAGGCCAGTCTCCTGAATAGAGGGAGACTGAAGGCCAGTCTCCTGAATGGGGGGAGACTGTAGGCCAGTCTCCTGAATGGGGGGAGACTGAAGGTCCAGTCACCTGAATGAAGGTCTAGTCACCCGAATGAAGGTTTAGTCACCCGAATGAAGGTCTAGACACCCGAATGAAGGTTTAGCCACCCGAACGAAGGTCTAGTCACCCGAATGAAAGGCCTATCGTATGGAGGCCAGACGACTGAAGGGTGTCCATACGCCCGAATGTCCGTGGTATTATCCGACTTTCGAAAAGTGCGGACTTAGACTCGAACCCTCGGGGTTGTAGATGATGAGTTAGGCATGGATAATGTAAGACAATGTATGATGATGAGTTGACGATGATGACGCGCATGATGTTATGTGTGAGGTATGCCTGGCGGTACGTGTGATTGCATTGTATGTCGGATGTGTGTTATGAATATGTGATGATGCCTGTATGGTGATGATGTATGTTTATGATTATGTGTATGTTCCTATTATTTATTGTATGTTTGTCTTCCCTGGGCTTTGCGTTGAACGTTAATGAATGAATTGAAAGTAGTATGTAACGTAAAGTGGAAGATGATGAAAGAGGAACGTAACGAATGAGTGCATGCACTAATGAATGAATGAATGAACGTAAAGTTAATGAGTGTATGTATGAGGTGAGCGACTCTGTGTCGCAACAGACTCGAAAGAGGATCTTTGTCGCATATCCCGGTACTGTGTCAGTCTACGGACATGAGTCGGGGGTTTGTTTGTCAAGCCCCGGCACAGTATCAGTCTTCAGACATGAGTCGGGGATATTGCATGAGACGAGACAGTGAGGTGAGCAACTTTGCGTTGCAACAGACTCGGATGGAGTTCAATCCAGGGGATTGACTCGACGGGATCTTTGTCGCGTATCCCGGTGCTGTGTCAGTCTTCGGACATGAGTCGGGGGTTTGTGAGCAGGCCCCGGCACAGCACCAGCTTTCGAGCATGAGTCGGGGGTATTGCATGAGACAGGATCTAGTTGGATGAGTAGAGGATCGCATGCTCCGATACTGTGTCAGTCTTCGGACATGAGTCGGGGGTTTGTGAGCAGGCCCCGGCACAGTATTAGTCTTCGGACATGAGTCGGGAGTAGTGCGAGAGAGTGAGATGAGACGAATGAGGAACGGAACGCGTGCTCCGGTACTGTGTCAGTCTTCGGACATGCTAGGGGGGCTTGTGAGCAGGCCCCGGCACAGTATCAGTCTTCGGGCGTGAGTCGGGAGTATCGCGTGAGTTGATGAATGAGAAAGGTAATCGTGAAAGAAAGAAAGTATGAAATGAATGAAAGATAATGAACGTAATGAAAGCTAAAGAACGAACGAATGCAAGTAATGAACGGAAGGAACGTAATGATGACGTATGAAACGGGATCTTTGTCACTCGACCTCAGTAATCATGGCTGTGTGCCATGAAGAGGGTAAAGTGTGAGCGGATCTAGAAGGAAGTGAAGGATAGAGGATGCACGAAAGTAATGAACGTACGAATAAATGAAATGAACGTAGGAATGAACGTAATGTACGTACGGATGTATGTAACGAATGTATGAATGAAAGTAAGAAACGTACGAACGAAAGAAAGAGTTAAGAAAGAACGTGAACGTTAACGATGAACGGTACACGAACTAAAGTTAATGAATGAATGAGGATGATAATAATAATATTATCTACGTGTACGTATGTTGTATGATCGTGAGTATGTAAGAATGGTTTTGATGGTAAGTAAAGTATGTTTTAATATAAAAACTAGAACTCACTCAGCAACGCTGACTTTGATGTGTTTCCAGTTGACAGGTAGTGTTGCTGAGGATGGCACGAGACGTCTACTCAGTTGATGAGGCTGGCATCCATATTTTGACATGTCATTGTATTTTGAGATCAAAACAAGAATTGTAATGTTATGAAATGACCAACCGTAAGGTGCCCGGGAACGGGGCCTTACAAGTTGGTATCAGAGCAAAAGTTTAAGTGAAGCGGGTAAATTTTCAAAATAAACCTTAACTTAAACTGAGAATGGGACAAAAAGGGAAGGGATGCCAAACTGAGTAGCTGCGTGCCATCAGGTATTTTCTTAAAGTTAACCGGCATTATGTGCGCATGTTATGTGTTTATGTGTACTGATAGATTTAGACACTGATGTAGTCAGGATAGGTAATGCTCGGGGTGCGAAGAGTAGAGTAAGTGGCTAATCACAACTGATCACTGTAATTAGGGACTTACTATACTTGACATAAACTGAGCTATTTCCTTTGAATGACCGTGTTAGTGTTTGAATCTTTCAGTGTGTTATAGAGGATGGCTGGTGGTAGAACTTCTAAGGCTTCACGTGGTGGAGGTGGTGGCGGACGTGGAACTGAACCACGAGTCACGAGAGGAAGGTCTAGAGCTGAAAAGGTGGTTCATGAAGAACACGAGACTCCTCATCAGGAGGGAGCAGACGAAAGTGCCAATTTGAGAGCCTCGATGAGAGAGGCGGTTGTGGAAGAGGTACACCAAGTCATGCAGACGATCTTACCGTCTGTAGTGACTGAAGTGATAAAGGCTGTTAGGAATGAGGAGGGACAGGAAAGGGGTAGACCTTCTGGCGGAAGGAGACGGATGGAGACTAAAATGGTTTTCTCCGATGAGGAGGAAGAGGAGGAGGAGCCTGCGCCGGTGGCGGCACGAGGCTGTAACTGTGGGGCGTTTCAACGATGCAAGCCCCCAACCTTTGATGGTAACGGCAATGCTACTGTCGCTCATCGATGGGTCAGAGAGATGGAAGCGGTACTGGAAATTAGTGAGTGCCGGGAAGATCAGAAAGTTAAGTTTGCCACTCATTCTTTCATGGATTCGGCTTTATGCTGGTGGGACAATATAGTCCAAGCTGAGGGTAGTCGGGCTATCGGAAGGATGAGATGGTCAGAGTTGAAAAGACTAGTGATTGAGGAGTTCTGTCCTCGCCGTGAGATGGATAAAGTTGAAAGGGAGTTCCTGCAATTGGAAGCGGGGACGATGACCCACCAACAATATACCGCCAAGTTTAACGACATGGCGCGGTTGGTGCCAGAGCAGGTGACACCGTTGTCTCGAAAGATCAACCGGTATATTCAAGGACTGCCAGCCGAAATTCGTTGGCATTTGATTTCCGCTCGACCCAGCATGTTCAGGTCGGCGGTAGATCTAGCAGGAAGGTTGTATGATGAGCGGGAGGCGATGATGATAACGAGCGAAGTGGAGGAGCGAGCCTTTGTTAAGAAGGGGAAAGGAAGGCGAGATAGGGATGGCGGAGTGGTGACTGAAGGTAAGATGATGAGGATCGATGATCGGGAGAGGATAATAAGGAAGGGTGAGGTATGTAAGAAGTGTGGTAGAGGTCATGAAGGGGAATGCAAATGGGGACTGAACGTTTGCTTTCAGTGTGGAAAGGAAGGTTACAGGGCAAGGGATTGCCGTGTGGCTAAGTGCTACAACTACGGTGAGGCTGGACATATGAGCAGGGACTGTAAGAAGTCAAAGGCGGGAAGCTCTAGTGCGAGAAAGAAGAACAAAGGGTGAAGGCTAAAGCTTTGCCATGACAAAGAGGAGGCTAGAGCGGACTCCGACTTAACGTCAGGTACGTTTCCGGTGATTTAAATTTGTGCATATACGCCTTGAATGTGCTGCTAGTAGTGGTACGTCCCTATTGCCTTCTGTTGTGAGTTGCATGTTAGGAGAAGAAACATTGATGAGCCCTTTGATGTAGAGATTACTATTAGTGGATTCACTAGGTTATCTGATACCCTAGAGGATTGAGCGATGCAATTAAGAAAGCTGTGTCACCCGTTATCTGAGGAACAGTTTCAGCCTGGGATTGTGCATGCAGCAACTTTACACAAGTTGAAGGCCTTGTTCTTCACACACTCAAGCTGAAGGTTCCCAGTGATGCTCTGAAGCTCAATGATTATGACGCCGAGCCTTTGCTCGGATATTGTGATGTAGTAGCCGTATTCTACATGGCATGTTTGAAGTCGCAGGTGCTGGTCAAATGAACATTGATCAGTATGCATGGGTTACCGATGTCGATAGTCCAAGATGGACCCGAAGTTGAATGTTGACAAACGATGAAGAGCGATAGGATTCCAAGTGTTAGACTGGAAAAGAGATGAGACAGTATTGCCCGCTAAGGTTTAAGGAACAACAGGTTTCGGGGACGAAACCCGTTTAAGGGGGGAGGACTTGTAACGCCCGGAAATTTTAAATTTGGAGTGTCATGCGACTGGAGCGTCCAATCGCATGGAAGTCATGCGATTGAAGCTCAATCGCCCGACTTGAGCCCAATCGTACGACTGGAAAGTTCAATCGCATAGAGCTTGGACGACTGAAGGTCCAATCGCATGAAGCTCGGGCGATTGGACGAGGGGTATTTAAGGGAGAGGGCAGCCCTTACCCTCTCCCCATACTTGCAAAATCAGAGAGGAAGGAGAGAAAGAGGAAAAAGAGAAGAAGAAAGTTGGTTCAAGCGGGTTCGTGAGCCAAAATCGACATATAGCGGGTCAAATCGAAGCCCTAACCGAGGAGGCTACTAAGGTGAGTTCTAGGACCCCTCTTTTACACGTTTTTGAATGATTTTGGCGCTGGAACACATCTGAAACCCTATTTTTCGAGTTTTTGGGTGTAAACCCGTTTTTATGCATTTGTGTATGTGTATGATGCGTTTGGAGCTTGATTTCATGCGTGGTTATGCTCAAATGAGGTCATGGTATGTTTCCCTAAGGCTTAGGATGGTCGATTTGGGCTCAAAATTGGTTTAGGTGAGTTTGGGGGCCGAAAACCCTCGGCTGCAGTCGGGATGAACTCCATCCTGCATCAGTTGGGCCCAGTCGCACGAATGAGGGGAGACTGGAGCTCAGTCTCCCGAATGAGGGGAGACTGGAGCTCAGTCGCCCGAATGAGGGGAGACTGGAGCTCAGTCTCCCGAATGAGGCGAGACTGGAGCTCAGTCGCCCGAATGAGGGGAGACTGGAGCTCAGTCGCCCGAATGAGGGGAGACTGGAGCTCAGTCACCCGAATGAGGGGAGACTGGAGCTCAGTCTCCCGAATGAGGGGAGACTGAAGCTCAGTCGCCCGAATGAGGGGAGACTGGAGCTCAGTCACCCGAATGAGGGGAGACTGGAGCTCAGTCACCCGAATGAGGGGAGACTGGAGCTCAGTCTCCCGAATGAGGGGAGACTGAAGCTCAGTCGCCCGAATGAGGGGAGACTGGAGCTCAGTCACCCGAATGAGGGGAGACTGGAGCTCAGTCGCCCGAATGAGGGGAGACTGGAGCTCAGTCACCCGAATGAGGGGAGACTGGAGCTCAGTCGCCCGAATGAGGGGAGACTGGAGCTCAGTCTCCTGAATAAGGGGATACTGGAGCTCAGTCGCATGAATGAGGGGAGACTGGAGCTCAGTCGCATGAATGAGGGGAGACTGAAGGCCAGTCTCCTGAATGAGGGGAGACTGAAGGCCAGTCTCCTGAATGGGGGGAGACTGAAGGCCAGTCTCCTGAATGGGGGGAGACTGAAGGCCAGTCTCCTGAATGGGGGGAGACTGAAGGTCCAGTCACCTGAATGAAGGTCTAGTCACCCGAATGAAGGTTTAGTCACCCGAATGAAGGTCTAGACACCCGAATGAAGGTTTAGCCACCCGAACGAAGGTCTAGTCACCCGAATGAAAGGCCTATCGTATGGAGGCCAGACGACTGAAGGGTGTCCATACGCCCGAATGTCCGTGGTATTATCCGACTTTCGAAAAGTGCGGACTTAGACTCGAACCCTCGGGGTTGTAGATGATGAGTTAGGCATGGATAATGTAAGACAATGTATGATGATGAGTTGACGATGATGACGCGCATGATGTTATGTGTGAGGTATGCCTGGCGGTACGTGTGATTGCATTGTATGTCGGATGTGTGTTATGAATATGTGATGATGCCTGTATGGTGATGATGTATGTTTATGATTATGTGTATGTTCCTGTTATTTATTGTATGTTTGTCTTCCCTGGGCTTTGCGTTGAACGTTAATGAATGAATTGAAAGTAGTATGTAACGTAAAGTGGAAGATAATGAAAGAGGAACGTAACGAATGAGTGCATGCACTAATGAACGAATGAATGAACGTAAAGTTAATGAGTGTATGTATGAGGTGAGCGACTCTGTGTCGCAACAGACTCGAAAGAGGATCTTTGTCGCATATCCCGGTACTGTGTCAGTCTACGGACATGAGTCGGGGGTTTGTTTGTCAAGCCCCGGCACAGTATCAGTCTTCGGACATGAGTCGGGGATATTGCATGAGACGAGACAGTGAGGTGAGCAACTTTGCGTTGCAACAGACTCGGATGGAGTTCAATCCAGGGGATTGACTCGACGGGATCTTTGTCGCGTATCCCGGTGCTGTGTCAGTCTTCGGACATGAGTCGGGGGTTTGTGAGCAGGCCCCGGCACAGCACCAGCTTTCGAGCATGAGTCGGGGGTATTGCATGAGACATGATCTAGTTGGATGAGTAGAGGATCGCATGCTCCGATACTGTGTCAGTCTTCGGACATGAGTCGGGGGTTTGTGAGCAGGCCCCGGCACAGTATTAGTCTTCGGACATGAGTCGGGAGTAGTGCGAGAGAGTGAGATGAGACAAATGAGGAACGGAACGCGTGCTCCGGTACTGTTTCAGTCTTCGGACATGAGTCGGGGGCTTGTGAGCAGGCCCCGGCACAGTATCAGTCTTCGGGCGTGAGTCAGGAGTATCGCGTGAGTTGATGAATGAGAAAGGTAATCGTGAAAGAAAGAAAGTATGAAATGAATGAAAGATAATGAACGTAATGAAAGCTAAAGAACGAACGAATGCAAGTAATGAACGGAAGGAACGTAATGATGACGTATGAAACGGGATCTTTGTCACTCGACCTTAGTAATCATGGCTGTGTGCCATGAAGAGGGTAAAGTGTGACCGGATCTAGAAGGAAGTGAAGGATAGAGGATGCACGAAAGTAATGAACGTACGAATAAATGAAATGAACGTAGGAATGAACGTAATGTACGTACGGATGTATGTAACGAATGTATGAATGAAAGTAAGAAACGTACGAACGAAAGAAAGAGTTAAGAAAGAACGTGAACGTTAACGATGAACGGTACACGAACTAAAGTGAATGAATGAATGATGAAGATAATAATAATATTATCTACGTGTACGTATGTTGTATGATCGTGAGTATGTAAGAATGGTTTTGATGGTAAGTAAAGTATGTTTTAATATAAAAACTAGAACTCACTCAGCAACGCTGACTTTGATGTGTTTCCAGTTGACAGGTAGTGTTGCTGAGGATGGCACGAGACGTCTACTCAGTTGATGAGGCTGGCATCCATATTTTGACATGTCATTGTATTTTGAGATCAAAACAAGAATTGTAATGTTATGAAATGACCAACCGTAAGGTGCCCGGGAACGGGGCCTTACAGTATACCGTTGACATTAAGTGGACTTAGTGATGCACAAAAGGTTGCTTATAAGGCAGAAAAGAAGGCTTACGCAATGTTAACCCAGTAAATTCCCAAGGATATCTTTCATCAATACTCAGAGCATAAACAAAGCAAAAAGTTATGGGAAGCTCTAGAGAAGAGATATGATGGGAATACAACTCTGAAGTCACTGAAGGCTAAAGCATTGAGGAAAGAGTTTGACAACTTTTCATCCATTAGGAATGAAAGCTTGGATGAGATCATTGATCACTTCTACCATTTGATGAGTGAACTTCACACTCATGGGGTTAAGACGTCAAAGGAAGATAAGGTTGCAAGCTTGGCTGATGGTTTACCAGAAAAGTAGGACTCTTTTATTTCCACTTTGTGTTATAATTCAGTTTTAGAGACTTTAGACATAAATGACTTCATTCTGAAACTGAGAGAGGAAGAAGTGCATCACAAGTACAGAACGAAGAAAGGAGCATACACACAAGACCCTTCACTCTACAATGTCACTCATACTTCTACTTCTGCTACCAAATCTTCTGGAGCACCTCTACAAACAGCGTTTGTGTCAAATGCATCCCCATCTACTAATCAAGGCTCATCATCTGCAAGTGAGTCACATGGTGCATCTGGGGTTCTACAAAGTCCAATAGTTACTCAATCTACAAAGTTAATGATTGAAAATTTAGGAAAAGTAACTGTGGAAGTGGGAAAGGAGCACATGGATCTACTTGCTGCGGTAGTACACTCCTATGATGGTTTAGTGGATGGTAAGATTGGAAACTGCCACCTAGCCGAAGAAGACTATGAGCAGGTAGATGAGAACGAGCTGGAACGTATGGATATTATGTGGGCTCTTGTAAGTGCTATGCGAAGAGCTAAGATGTTTGTGAAAAAGACAGGACAGAATCTCGTGGGCTACAAAAGATACTACATTTGGTTTTGACAAGTCCAAAGTCATGTTTTTCAACTGTGGAGAAAAAGGCCACTTCAAGAGAGAATGTGTGAAACCAAAGAAGACTGGCAACGGGAATCCACTCTCATCTTTCAGCAGGCAAGACAAAGAGAAGAAGACAACTCCCACAGGCAGTGAGTCCAAGGCTATGGTTGCTCAAGGCGATGAAGGACAGGATTGGTCCTTCCGATTCTTATCTGACGGTGAAGCCAACATAGCATCTGTTGAAGACTTAAATGAAGACTCAGCGAGCGAGGGGGAGAGCTCAGCTGAGATTGATATTGCTGAAATGGAAGAGACTTTAGCGGCTGTTAATCAAATTGTTAAGAATGAGCTGAACGCTGAATCTGAAGCACAACTAGAGTCTTAGAATGCTTTCATGGCCAGAACGTCCACATCTGCACAGGTAGAATCGAAAGATAAACTTTTTGCTAAACATGCTTGTGTTGATTGTGAAAATTTTAGGGAAAGCATTGACTTAAAATTTGCTAGGATATTAGATCATAATGATAACTTAGTAAATGACTTAAAATTGTGCTCAGAGGCTAACAGAGTGTTAAAACAAAATGAGAGCAGTTATAAGGAAAAGATTGAGGCTTTAAAGAAACAATTAAAAGAAACTGAAGTTGTTGCATTCAACCAAGAAAATAATATTAAATTCTATTTAAATACCATTGAAGAAACTAGAAAGGATAGAGCAGTTTTACAAGTTGAAAATGGGTCTTTAAAACAAAAACTTCATAGTCCTGCGAGCTCCTCGCACATTTTGAAAAACTTGGTTAAGGAACGCAACAACGGGGAGGGTTGGGGTTATAAAGTTGTGCCCCCACAACATGAGACTCTATTGAACACCAAACAATGTCCAATCAATAATAATCAAATTAAAGATCATGTGGTGACAACTCCTCTAGTCAGTGACCCGGACACAGCAGTTAAACCTGTTCTTCGGGTGCTGATCAGAAACCCTCAACTTCAGGCACAACTGGAAATGAAAAACGGGTGGAAGAGAATGTTCAAGCATCTCTTGGGTTGGGTTCTAAGTCTACTAACACACAATCCAAGATTTCCAAAACCACTCAAATTAAACCAGTTAAGAAAGATAACACTCATCTTCAAAGGCAAATAAATCATAATGTTAAACATGTTAAGTTTGTCAAGGAAGGTGAACATCAAAAGACCGAGACCAAAGAGCCCATACCTGAGGTCTACTCCCCACCCCACAAGAGATCTTCTAGTCCTTTTGAAAGGAGATCCTGTTATGCTTGTGGTAAACGAGGTCACATATCTTCTAGTTGTCCCCGCTATCAGACACCTAGGGTTAAGGTTGAACTGGACAATGAAGTTTCTCAATTTCCAAAACAGAGATCTAAGACCCCTGTTAGGTCTAACACACCTGCTGGGTCTTACACATCTCCTCAACACCACAGACAACACAGACAAGTCATTGGCAAGTCTGTGATGCCTGAGGTGAAACCAATTCTGGAAACTAAACCAAAGGTTCAAACTGTTAATCAATCAACTGTTTACCACAAACAATCTTTTCATAAAGATGGTATGTGGAAAGCTAAAATGTCTGATGTGTCTGATAGCATTGACAAACTGAAGGTTGAGGTCCCACCAACTGACAAAGGACAGTGGGTAGAGTTCATAATGTGTGATGCCTCTGGGAAACCCAAGCCAGTTAAGGCTTGGGTCCCCCTCCTTAAATAATTGTTTTCAATTATGTGCAGGTTGTCCGCTACAGTGCTTCTACAAATACATGGATTGTAGATAGCGGAGCTTCCGGGCACATGACAGGAAATAAGTCTCTCCTTTTCAACGTCAAACAAATTAAAGGGGGACACGTTTCCTTTGCTGGTAACAAAGAAGGATACATTACTGCTCAAGGCGAAGTAGGTAATGTGAAGGTAAGATTTGACAAAGTCAATTTTGTTCAACAATTAGAAAAGAATCTACTTTCAGTGTCTCAGATATATGACAAGGGCTTCAAAGTGATGTTCGACAACCGCAAGTGTTACATGCTGAAGAAAGAGATGGAGATTCCAGAGGAGCAGGTCTTAATGTCAGCATCCAGGTACAATGATTTATATGTATTGGATATGTCTAATGCTTCTTCCTCTGAGTCTATAGTTCAGTGTTTCTTATCCAAAGCAACAGAGAAAGAATCCATTTCATGGCACAGAAGAATGGGACACATTAATCACAGGAAGATGAATCATCTGATTCATAACAACTTAGTTGAAGGAGTTACTGTCAAGAACTTCCAACTTCCTGATTTTTGTGTATCATGCAAGAAGGGAAAGCAGACCAGGAAATCTCACAAGACTAAGATCGTCAATTCTATAGAGATGCCACTGGAGCTACTGCACATGGATCTATTTGGTCCTGTAAGCACGAAGAGTGTCGTAGGAGACTGGTGCTGCTTTGTAGTCACAGATGACTACTCAAGGTATACCTGGGTGATATTTCTGAAGGCTAAGTCAGAAACATTTGAATCTTTCAAGGTGCTTGTTACGATGCTGGAGTCACTCTACAACCTAAAGGTAAGGAAGATTCGTTCTAACAATGGCACAGAGTTCAAGAATCAGTGGATGGATGCTTTCTGCAAGGAAAGGGAATTGTTCATCAGTTCACCTCCGCCTACACGCCACAGATGAATGGAGTTGCAAAACGAAAGAATCGGAGCTTGATTGAGACTTTAAGGACAATGTTGGTAGATTCTAAGCTTCCAGTCCAGTTCTGGAATGAAGCAGTTGCCAATGCTTGCTACACACTTAACCGTGTGTTAGTAGTCAAAAGGCATGGCAAGACTTGCTATGAGTTGCTTCAGAAGCAAAAACCTAACATGGAGTATCTGGAACGATTTAGGGCTCCATGTACACTGTTAAAGAAGACTCAGGATGGCAAGTTTAGCGAGAAAGCCGATCAAGGGATTTTTCTAGGATACAACATACCAGACAAACGAGTCTACAATAACTCGACAGGTCAGGTAGAAGTGTGGTGCAACGTAGATGTACAAGATACACCACGCCCTTACCGGAAAAGGTCCATCGTCATTCTTCGATTACGATGGCTTTTTCAAATCCTTTAATCTTCCTCAGCTTGATTCAGATGATGAGATTGCTACTCAGATGATGTACGATGTTCTCAATACACCAAATCTGGATTCAAGCAACACGACACCTGCTAGTGACGCTTCAGGTTCCTCGACTTCTGCTCAGGATGAGTGTGATGATTCATCAGACGATGAAGAGGCAGCTAAAACTGACATTGAGCATAACGTAAATCAAGAAGTTGGCTCATCAGCTGCTGAACCGGCATTAGGAAATCCGGATACTGAACCAGTAGTCACAAATCTTGATTCTGATGTGGTTGTTCCTACAACACCATTAACTAGGATCAGTGTGAGTCATCCCCCACGTCTATCATTGGGGATATTCAATCCGGTGTGCAGACTCGAAATCAGCTGTACTCTGCTGATTACGTTGCCGTAATGGAAAAGGGATACGTCAATGACGGGGCTTTCTCATGTTTTGTTTCACAAATCGAGCCTAAGTACGTCAGCGACGCCCTCAAAGATGAGGCCTGGGTCAATGCTATGCAAGAAGAGCTGCTCCAGATCAAGAAACTTGGAGTTTGGACATTTGTTGACTGGCCAAAAGGAGTGAAAGTGATCGGTACCAAATGGGTACTAAAGTGTAAGAAGGACGACCAAGGTGTTGTTATCGAAAACAAGGCACGGTTGGTCGTTCAGGGATTTAGACAAGTCGAGGGAGTCGACTACAATGATGTGTTTGCACCGGTGGCACGAATGAAAGCAATTCGGATATTTCTTGCCTATGCATCGTATATGAAGATCAAAGTCTATCAATTGGATGTGAAGAGTGCATTCCTTCATGGAGAAATCCATGAGGAGGTATACGTCAGTCAACCCGAGGTATTCGAGGATCCCTATCATCGGGACAGAGTCTACAAGTTGGACAAGGCTCTGTATGGGCTACATCAGGCTCCTCGAGCTTGGTATGAAAAGCTCTCCACACATCTGTTGAAACACGGCTTTCGCAGGGGGGTGATTGACTGTACGTTGTTCATCAAAGAGAAGGTTGGTGATTTGCTTATGGTTCAGATCTATGTGGATGACATCATCTTCAGCTCCAGAAACGAAGAGTTGTGCAAAGAATTCGAATCTGTGATGAAGGCACAGTTTGAAATTAGTGCAATGGGAGAAATGATGTTCTTCCTAGGATTACAGGTGGATCAAACCCCATCCGGTATTTTCCTGCATCAGACTAAGTATGTCGGTGACATTCTGAGTCGTTTTGGTATGGAAAATGTCACTGTAGCCGGTACCCCTATCGCCACAAATCATGATGTGGCTCCTGATGAGAATGGGGATTTGGTGGATGCCACTATGTATCGTGGGATGATTGGATCTCTCATGTATCTCACTGCCTCGCGTCCAGATATCATGTATGCCACATGTTTATGTTCCAGATATCAAGCGAAGCCAATAGTAAATCATTTGATTGGGGTCAAGAGGATTTTCCGTTATCTAAAGGGTACTCCAACACTAGGGTTGTGGTATCCTCATGATGATGACTTTGAGCTAACGGCGTATAGTGATTCGGATTATAGAGGCTGCAAAATGAATTACAAGTCTACGTCAGCAGGATGTCAATTTTTCTGGAGGAGATTGGTGACTTGGCAGTGTAAGAAGCAGACATCAGTTGCTCTATCTACCTGTGAACCCGAATATGTTGCCGCCGCCAGCTGCTGTTCTCAAATCATATGGATACAACAGCAAATGCGGGACTACGGTTTGCATTTCTCTTCTACTCCTATATTTGTTGATAATTCTGCTGCCATAGCTGTAACTAAAATTCCTGTTCAATATCCCAAAACCAAACACATCGGCATAAAATATCATTTCATACGCGACTGCTATGAAAAACAATTAATTGATGTGGTTAAAATAAACACGGATTTTCAACGCGCTGACCTCTACACCAAACCATTTGATAAACCAAGATTTTTCTATCTGCTAGAGGTCAACGGGGTTAAAAAGAAAAGTGATGTTATCTTAGAAGAAACAGATACATAGTCCGACACGTGTTCATTTTTCATTTTTTTATTATTTCTTTTATTTTATTTCTTTTAATTTCCTTGTCGTATAAAAATCCTAAAACACAAAAAGATTTTCTGTTTTAGAATTTTAGGGGGAGATTATGTTGAGTATTCATTTACTTAAAATAAAAAAGGGGGGGAAGGTTAGTAAAGCTGAAAAGGCATAGACAACAAAACTGGAAATTTTACTCGAAAGAATTGGAAAGTGATAGTACACAGGCATCGAGTTACTTGGAACATCAAAATGATTTTCGGTTCAGCAATGTTAATTAAATCACAGAAAAATTATAAATCAGAGAAGTCTAAGTCTAACAAAATGGGAAAATGATAGTACGTTTGATTGGTACTGTAATCACTCGGAGAAAGTAGATCTAGGGTTGTGCAAGTGCACCATACGATGTGTCAGTAGATTCAACACAATAGATCAGTAGACATCATCAGTGAATTGGCTTAAACTAAAATAATTCAACAAGTTGTGGGTTTTCATAGTATCTCTGGTCTGCACAATCAATCAATTTCCAATAAGGGGTGAGGAGCAAGCAATGCCACAAATGTGTGCAAAGACCCGTAAAACAAAGCAAAAGATGACAAAAGTCACTGAAAAATAATGTATATTCAAATATACTGCTCTAAGAAGAAACAGGTATTGCGCCTCTCAGCTGTGCGATGGCACTGACCTGAGGTTTAGCATAACCTATTCATTCTAAGAATTCATTGCTGTTTGCGCCTCTCTGCTGTGCGATGGAACTGACCTGAGGCTTAGCATCTCTTTGAAAATTCTTAGAACCAAATCTTCTAAGTCCCAAGACCACTCAAAAAATCTCCTGAGGAAGATTGATTACCATATACCTGTGGAACACAAAAACACTTGTTGACCTAATTCATCTAATTAATCACTGATGTATGTCAAAAGTCTGTGTATGGATTTAAGTGGACAAGTATACTGACAATCGTCGTGGCTGCATCGCCTGATGTTCAAAATCAATGAGTATTACATATCAGTTCAAACATGATTCCCAGTTAGTGCTTAGAAGTCTTTGATCAGTAAAAACTGTGATATGTCATCATGCAAAGTGTAATTAGCACAAAGTGTTCCATGTAATGGTGTATATGCCTGTCTGATTCCAAATGAGTCTGTCCATGATATAATGTCAATGCTAATAGGCTACACTAACCTACCCTATCAAAATCACAAAAAGATGTTTATTTTGTTCGTAGTTTAAAATTTCTCAATTTATAAGTATAGAGTGTCAGTGTCGGACTGTGCATATTGTTCTCTGTTAATGTCAACAAATGAGCTTAACGTTTACTTAAACAAATTTTTTCTGAAATGATAAATGGATCACGTATGAGGTGATTGGGTGGATAAATGGATCACGTCTGAGGTGATCGGTTGGATAAATGGATCACGTCTGAGGTGATCAATTGGTGTTTTAATTTAAAAAAAAGAAGATCATGTCTGAGATGATCAATTGCACATAATGTTTTATCAATTGTTTAAGAAAAATAAGTGTCGGTGAATAAAATGAACAAAATGTCACAAGTATAGCCCATTCGCACGACAGAATGATGAGTATGATCCAGTCTTACAAATGGGGTATGCGAATGAAGACAATCGTACGATTGGGCCATTCGAATGAGCCCAATCGGACGATTGAAAATGACCGACTATGTCAGACGTGCGAATGAAGGTCAATTGAACGATTGGAGGTGGACGATTGAGTGAACCGTACGACTCGTTTTCATTCGCACGACTAAGTCAGGCGACTAGGCTCAGTCGTACGACTGGAGATTGAGTCGGTCTCATTCGGACGAATGAAGTGAGCAAATGGGTTCATTCTCCCGACTGAGATGAGTTTTGTATAAATAGGGCACTCAGTCGATCGCAGACCCCATTCGCCCTAATTCGAAATTTGCACCCTTACTCTGCCAAAATTTCTTCAGATCTAAACACCTTACTAAACACGATTTCTGACTACTTGGCATTGTTCTACAGGTACTACTCGACAGAATGAGGATTGGTACAGTTGATTCGATTCCAAAATCATGTCTGTTTGATCCATTTATGAACCGACATGAAGTTTGACAAATAACCTAACTAAATCGCTTAAAATGTTGAAATAAATGAAATTAGGGAGTTAGGTATACGATTGCGAGTCTAAAGAATATAAACATAACGTCTAAACTTGAAATTTTTGATCAATCTGAGTTTTAAATGGAATCGATCAGTGTGTAGTGCGACTGGACTCCAGTATGAACTTAAATCGCACGATTGAAAGGGGCGAATCATTTAATCGATCGAATGAAGAATGCGAATGAGTTGAGCTGGTCATACGACTGGACTCCAGAATGCACTTCAAACGCACGATTGACAGGGGCGATTCAATCAATCGGCCAAACGAAGAATGCTATTGAGTTGATTCGGTCGACTGACCTAGTCGTAGGTTCAGTCACCCGATTGAACTCAATCGCATGACATATCAACCGATTGAAGCCCAGTCGCACTATTGATCAACCGATTCAAGCCCAGTCGCACCAGTGATCAACCGACTGAACTCAGTCGCATAGTTCATTCGCATGATTGAACTTGACTGATTTTATCTAATTTGATAAAACTCTGTTTCCTCTATGATCTAACATGCATGTGTTTATTGTTACAGGCAGATGGCTAATAGACGGTCCATCAATCCAAAGCACAACATCTGTGCTCATCTGGACTCCACCTCGAGGAATGGTGGTAAGTTCGAGGGAATCATTGTGTTTCTTAAGAGATCACGCATATTCAGGGCCATCTCTACTCCGTGCACTCCCTATCAGTCGATTCAGCAAGCATTTTAGGAGGGGCAACGGTTGATCGATCTCAAGAACCCTACCACATCAGGAGCGCTATCTTTGGTAGGGAGATTGAGATCACTGCTGCAGACATCCGTCGGGTCCTAAGCTTAGGAGAAGATCAGGACCACCCACTTAGGCTACATCCACTCACAGTTCGAGGCTATTTCATGAGGATAGGATACTGTGGGGACATCAACTCGGGAGTGCTAAACAAGAGCAACCTGAGCCCCCAGTATAAGTACCTAGCACACGTCATTCTTAAGTGCATTGCTTCTCGAATGGGTGGATTTGATGATCTATCAGACCAAATCCAAAATGCCTATGTTGCCTTGGTACTAAACCACCCTTTCAGCTTCTCCAACATGATTTTTATGTACCTGCTAGAGAACTTGGAGGCAAAGGGGAAAGAAGGATTCTGTATGTACCCCCGGTTCCTTCAGTTGATATTTGATGAGAAGCTGCCTGATCTATCGAAGAAGAGGGGTGATGTTGTAGCGTTGGAGATAATGGATGACACCACTCTGGGCAGGATGAAGGTGTATAGGGGAAAGCAGGTAAAGCCCCTGATGAAGAGACTGATAGGGCATCTGGCCCGTGAAGACTATGAGGCGCCCAGAAGGCGCAAATGGCGCCATGATGACAGTGAGTCAGACACTGAGCATATCGCTATACCATCCGATGACTCAGACGATGATGATAGTAAGGATGGAGACAGTGGGCCAGTTTCTTCAAGAGGCCCCACTACTCATACAGCTCAACCACCTCCACCACACACTGACACGACAACTGCCAGCTTTGATCATGACTTCTGTCCTCAGGATGAGGAGGATGAAAGAGAAGAAGAAGGGTTGACGAGGGGGGTTGGCAGCAAGGTGGTTGCCACTAAAAGAGGATTGAAAGAAGTTGGTGGACATTCTGGTACATCAGGGGATACTCGCACTGAGTCTGATCCATCATATGCCCCTGACCAGCCCAGTTACATAGGGGGAGTACCTGTGTCCACAGGTAAGAGGAGGAAAACCATGGCTCGCCCTCATGGTAAGAAGGGAAAGAGATTGAGATTCACCACCTCCGTCACCACCACACCTACCACATCTATACCACACCAAACCTCACAAGCCACTACCACTGTCACTACATCTCATACACCCACATCCACCACCACCACCACTACACCTCCCACCACTTCATCCACACCATCTCCTATTTTCACCACAGCCACCACAACCACCACTACTCACCGAACAGGACCATCCTTATTCCCAACCGGCTCATACATTCCTCCCATTTCTGTGGTAGAGCAGCTTGCAGCATTAAACAACATGGTGCTCAAGCTGCTAGCTTCTGATGAGGCTAAGACAGATCAGATACATCAGTTAAGGGAGTTGAGTACTTCCCAAGCTCAGCTGATCTCCCAACAAACTGATCAGATCACCAAACTCCTAGAGCACCGAGATGAGACTGTTAAGAAGCGAGAGGAGTTGGAAGCTGCCAATAAGACGATCATGCTGAAGCTCAAAGGCACACAAAGTGAGCCTCTAAAGATTGGAGATGAACAAGATGATGATGAGGAGGGAGATGATGATGAAGATGAAAGTGATGAAGGTGACGATGGAGATGACAAGCATGATGACAGTGATGATGATGAAGAAGATGATGCTGGAGACACAGGTGCTGAAGCAACAGATGAGAGGCGTACTAAGCGACGTCAAGATCAAAGATCCTCCACTTCTGCTACACCTGAAGATACTCCATCCATTGAAGACAAAAGTACCGACTAGATATTTATGTCTTTGTATTTAAAAGCTTTTGTACTTGAACATTGTGTAAAACTTATGTAATTGATGTTTATATCTATTTCCTTAATGTTGATTGTGCTTGATTACTTACTAATAAGTACTGTGTTGCATGTTTAAATCAAGCAGATCCAAACTATCAAAGGGACGAATATGACGTTGATCCCCTTTAGCAGGTCAAGCATCAGTTAACTATGATTCTTGATCTGTAGGGAATTGTAAGGAGGTCAGTTGAATACACCCCAGAAGAGGGGGAGATAGTTCACAGCTTCACCAAAGAGCAGTTGGCCGAAATGTTCAAACGAAATGCCGACAAGATAGTGAAAGACGCTCCAACAGTCCAAGGAGACAGTGATGAAGAACTGCGTGATGTTGATGAGATTGAGATAGAAGATGTGACAGATCAATGTTATCCAGAGTACACAGACACCGAAGGTAATGTCATTCCCAATCTGGATGACAATCTGGTTAGTAAAACCTTCGAGACTCTAGATAAAATGGAAGAAGAGTCAGATAAGCAAGAGGAGACAGCTCGAGCCACAGAGGAGGAAGTCAAAATTAGAAAGGCTGAATAGGCTGCATGGTTTGAGGATCTAACAGCCCAACGAAGTGCTTCAATGTCAAATGTCTACACCAAGTTGTATAGAGTGAAGAAACACCAAAAGGTGTCGGGCAGAATTATGTCGTGGGCATATTTTGATGATCTTAACGTGTATGCAGTTAAGAGAGAGAAAGGTATTGAGTATTTTAGATTCTCACATGATCTAAAAACTCTACCTGGTTTTGAGCTAAACCAACTAGCTAAGCTAAAGCTGCTTTATGTTGATCCGAGGAAGATGTCAGGATGGTTTGAAGCTGCCTTGAAGAACGAGTACCAATCCCGGTGGGTGAACTTCAGACCTCAGCAACCTACGAGGTACATTAGAAGGTCTGAAGTGGATCCCAGAACTGCGAAACCGAAGATAGTGCTGAAGTGGCATCCACCACGTACCATGTCTAAAATCCCTCTTAGGGAAATGCCACAGGACATCACTCCACACTTCAAGTGGTGGTACTACGATTGGCGAACAGGAGAAGCGGTCATAGTTCTAAATAAAGAAGGAAAAATGGATGTTATCAGGGTGTTCGACCCGATGTGGCTGACAAACTTGTCTGCAAATGATGTATACACTCTCTACAAGTGGCCACTTTTCTATGATTCGCAAGATATCGTACAAGCTCTCCAATTCCAAAATTTGATACGCATCTGCTTCGCATTTGAAATACATGCGGGTGTAACAAGAGAGGAGAAATACAAGAAGTACGAGGAGATTATGGGTCAAGTAGGACGTTAGATGAATCTAGGTCCAAGGGGGAGTTTGTTGATACATATGTACCTAGATTCTGATCTTAATATAATATCTCTTTAATGTCTTACATATATGAAATAGAAAGACGATTAATGAAATGCAAATGGTTGTTTGTGCTTATAAGATTTAATGTTTCATTAATGAGTTGTGTAAAGTATGGTTGATTGAGTGTATAGGTAAGTGATTGTTGGAATTGATATGCATAATATAATGAAAACTAATACGTTCAAACTTAGTATTATGAAGTTATCATGCGAATGGCCCATGCCAATGGACCATACGCATGAATAACTTCATGCGAATGACACAGTCGCACGACTGAACCAGGAGACTGGATCAGTCGTAAGACTAGAACATGAGATTGAACCAGTCGTACGACTGAGTGCTCAGTCGTACGTATGGATCAAGCGCATGGCTCAATCGCACGACTGAACCATGCGTATGGTTCAGTCGCACGAATAAGAAACCCTTACCTATAAATACCACCTAATTTGTGGAAAAACGAAACACCTCGAATATTCATTACTCTAATCGACCCAGAGTGTCCTGTTCGTCCATTCCAAGTTCATAGAACGTCTCAGATCATTCCTAGTCTGTTCTTAACGTTTTCTAATCGTTAGGTTTGATCTTGTTAACGTTCTCCCTGATTGGATCGCCAATCAAATAGGATTCCGCACTATTTGATTCAGTTTAACGAAGAATCAGTTAGTACTCCGTTCGTACACGGTCCTAACAAGGCCAAATCCTAATTCTCTCTTTCTGATATTAAAATGTAAATCTAAGAGCATACAACCTCTGGGCATGTTTCTTCATAGATTGTATCTATGTAGATTGAGGAAACTCTTTATCAACCACACTCAACAACTGCTCATCATGTAGTTTCTGCTGTTCTTCATCTTCAAGCTTTACTTTTACCATTTGCCTCTGGATGGCAGGTGTGATTGGTGTTGGTTGACTCCTGGCCTCAGGCATCTTTGTTTTAATAACAGTTGAAATGGGAAGCCTATCTTCCTTATCATCTTCTTCTTCTTCTTCTTCTTCTTCTTCTTCTTGACGCCTCAACACCCTTTTCTTCCTCTTGGGTGCATCATCAGCAGTTGTTTGTGTTGGTTTCTTGGGTAAAGGAGTTGGTTTAATGGGTTGTGATGTTGGTTGTTTTGGTGTGGGAGATTGTACAGACTACTCTAGCATCTTAGTTGTAAGTGAGGCTTTGGAGTTCTTTGCCATATCATTCCTTTTCGCAGCACCAGCTTCATCAAGGGCTTCTATGAGCAACCCTTTGCTAAATACTTTAGACGAATAGATTTTGTTGGTTATCTCCAAAATACTGTCCCTGGCCCATGATTTCACTTCATGAATTGATCTCCCCAAATACTTTTATATGAACCTGACCATAGCTTCCAACCTTTCCTGTTCTTTCTCACTATAACTAGCCCATCGATGCTCAATCTCTTGTATCTCCAGCCTTCTGATCTCAGAGTCTTGTTTGGCAGTGTCGAATCCTTGTCTAAAGAGCTGATCAATGATTTTATCCATTGATCTGCTATGTTGCTCATCAGCTTCTTTAATCATTTCCTCTAACTTCTTCTCATCAGGAGTCTTTTCACCACCCTTCTTTTTCTTGTATGTAATATGAAAGTCCTTGTCCTTCTCTTTCTCAATGTCCTTTTCCTTTTCTTTCTCTTTCTCCTTTTCTTTCTCATTCTTCTTTTCCTCTTCAACTCTCTTCCTCTTGTTTGTTTTCACTACCTTAGACCCCCTTTTTGGTTGCATTGGGTTCAGGGGTGTGAAAGGTAGAAAATCTTTTAGTGACTGCATCATCAACTAGGGTTTGAATATTTTAGGAAAGCCTCTAATCAAGAGCTTGATGTACAATGTTAGTGATGATGGGCATGATGAGAGGCAGGGAGGATGTAAAGGCAGCAACCATTTGCTCAGAAGGGTTCTGTCCCTGAGAAATGGTGCCAGAAGCAGAGGCTGGTGGCTAATTTGTTGTGAGTGGCTCAGTGTGTGGGAGACCTTCAGAAGAAGGTGCCATCTGTAGGTGAATTTGGCAGATGGACTTGATTCTTGAGACATTTATAGCAAGCAGTTCTTGTAGTCTGCTTACCTCAGCCTCAAGAATGGTGTTGTGGGCTAAAACATCATGGAAAAAGCTCAGGTCATCATCAGTGGTTGCTGAATCATCTGTCCTGCTGATTACATCAGGATGATCATGTGCTGAGTGTGGATCAGTATTCCCATGTGCCCCTTGATCTTGGTACTGGGGACTTCCTGCCTCAGGATTATGCCCTTCATCGGCAGTTGCCTCTAGTGAGGTTCTAGAAATGTTACGAACTTCAGCCTATTCATGTGCTGAAGAAGGAGAAGTGGCAGCCTTACCAGAAGTTCTAATCTCCTCCTCCACACTGGGAGATTGAACTGTGTAATCCATGTGCTATGGGTTATCAGCAACACTAGAATCCTCCCCCTCAACTATTGAGGTTTTCCCAGTTGTGATAGGTTTCTGGGGAGGGGTTGGAGTGTTTAACTGACTTAGCACTTTTGCAATTATGTAAGTTGGGCTTTGTGGGGTGGTTTCACTAGGAGATGGGTGTGAAACAGATTGCACCTGGGGTGAGTTGTGCTCTTCAATGGCAACCTTCTCAAATGATAGAGGATCTAGTAATGTGGCATCCCCAGAAATGGTTGCTTCAAGATCCTGTTGAGAGGATTCCTGAGCAGTTGTGGTTGGTGGAGTCTGTGTAACTACTGGTGGATTACTACTAGCAGTTTCTTCCTGCCTTGGTGCTGTAGGGGCATCCTCAGAGGGACTCAACTCCCTGAGTATCCTTTTAGGCTTTTTGGATTTTGGCTTGGAGGGGATTTTGGATCTGGAGGATCAGGCTGTGGGTTCCCGCTACTTGGGTTTTAGCAGCTTGGCAGCCTACTTGATTTGTATGTTCGAGTTGTGCGTGGAGTATAGTTCAGGCAAAACTGCCACAGCAGGGACTCCAACGCCAACAAGGCCGTCAGATTTAAATTGATTTTCAATAATGGCCATAAGAAACCTTAGATATAATATCCATCTATTAGCCACAGGTTTCAATGCCAGATCTTTTAATTCAAAATATATAATTTCAGAAAAATTTAAGCTTTGGTGTTCAAGGATTGAATACAATACCTGTTGCCACCTAGAAGACATTTGATCCCATGAGGAGGTCTTGGGGGCAAGGCAGACGTTGACCATGTGAAAGATTAGGTGTTCAGGGTCATGGAAGTGCTTCTTCAAAATTGTGGTAGCACTTAGGTCGCCTTCATACCCATTGTTGATGAAAGATAAATCAGTAGGACCCTTAGGGTATTCAGTGACGATGTCGGCATCATTCAGATTTAGGGTTTTCCAAATAATATCAGAAGTGACAATCACCTTCTTCTGATTGACAAACGTCTGGAGAGCGATCTTGCTGTCATTCTCACCAGTTATGAGTGTGATGTTTGAACAAAATTGTTGTAGGGTTTCTAAGTATATGGTTGGGTTCAGAAGAAAGGTTGTTTGGTATTGAGATTCAACCATCAGATCGATGGTGTCATCAAACTTGCTCCAGAAGGCCGATTTGGTGAGGTAAGCGACACAATTATTGCGGGGTTTGAGTTGCATGGACGCCATTAATGCAGGAGGGAAGGTCTGAGAATTTGAATAATAACGTTCTGAGAATGAAAAGTTCTGAGGTTAGGGTTTGGTATTTATATATTATGAAACGGCTGATGGAAAACAACTGAAGGTTTTGGTATTAGTCATCAGTTGTTTGAAATGCTGAAGACATGGTTTTAACCTTTAGATGTTGTAAACAACTGAAGACTTGGTTTTAGTCATCAGTAGTTGGAAACTACTGAAGACTTGGTTTTGGCTTCAGTTGTTTTCAAATGAACCAGCAGTTGTTTGTAACAGCAGAAGAGTAAAGTTACTCATCAGTTGTTGTCGTCAATTCATAGGTTTCAGTTGTTTCATTCTGACCTCAACATTTACTCATCAGAATTAGTCTGACTTTCAGACGTTTCATTTGTCATCAGTTCTCTTGAATATTTATTCATCAGCTCTTCTAAACATTTGTGCAGTAGATCTTTTGAAATAAATATTCTTCAGAACTTGTGAACAAATTTTGTCTTCAGTACATATGCTCAAGATTACACATCAGTACTTTTGGACAAATTTGTTCTTCGATACATATCTGTTGGAAATAGGCATCAGTAATTATAACTACATCAGTAGTTGTAACTACATCTGTTATTTTCAATAAATAATGTACTTCAGTACTTTTAATTAATTTAGTATTCAGTCTTTTTAACACTTCAGTAAAAAAAACAATTAAAGACATAATAACTCATCAGTACTTATTTTTGACTTTTGTATTACTAATACTCGTCAGTACTTATGATCTGAGAGTATCAGTATTAGTCAATTTATTCTAGCTGCAACATACCAAGCCTTAGCACCAGATTTTGAAAAGTTGCACTATCCAAAGGCTTAGTAAATATATCTGCAAGCTCATCAACACTAGGAACAAACTTTGGATCAATCAGACCCTTATATAACAATCCATGATGACATGATGTCTGATCTCAATTGTTTGGTCTTAGAATGCTAGACTGGATTCTTAACAATACAAAGAGCTGAAGCACTGTCCATCAGTAGTGGAGTCTTAGCCTCTGTAATGCCATAATCCAGTAATTGATTCTGAAGCCAGAGTACCTGAAATGTACAACTTACAGCAGCAATGTACTCTGCTTCAGCAGTGGATGTAACAACAGAAGTTTGTTTCTTACTCTGCCAAGAAACCAAACAATTTGCAAGAGTGCCCAGTGGAATACCAAAGTCCTAGAGATTGAGTTCCTTGCAAATATCTAAAGATCCTTTTAACTGCAATCAAATGGGATTCTTTAGGTGCAGCCTGAAATCTAGAACAGACACAAGTTGCAAAGATAATGTCTGGTCTAGAAGCTATAAGGTACATCAAGGAACCAATAATACATCTGTAAAGGGTTTCATCAACTGCTTTACCTTTCGGATCTGCATCCAGTTGTGTGGTGGTACTCATGGGAGTAGAACAGGGCTTACTGTTTTATAAATCAAACTTTTTCAGAAGATCCTTTATATATTTTGACTGATGAATAAAAGTTCCATCAGTTCTTTGTTTGATTTGCAAACCCAGAAAGAACTGTAATTCTCCCATGGCACTCATTTCAAACTTTTGTTGCATCAATTTTGTGAATGCATCACACAACTGGGGATCAGAGGATGCAAAAATGATGTTATCAACATAAATTTGAACAAGTAGCTTATGCTGTCCTACTTTCTTTATGAACAAAGTTTTATCTATGGAGCCTCTAGTGAAATTATTTTGAAGAAGAAAATTAGACAGTATTTCATACCAGGCTCTAGGAGCTTGTTTTAACCCATACAGAGCTTTATCAAGCTTATACACCTAATCTGGATGTTTATTATCCTCAAAACCTGGTGGTTGACACACATAAACCTCTTCTTTTATCTTACCATATAAAAATGCACTTTTGACATCCATTTGAAAAACTTTGAGATTATAGAAAGCAACATAAGCTAAGAACAATCTGATTGCCTCCAGTCTGGCTACAGGGGCAAAGGTTTCATCATAATCAATACCTTCTTCTTGTGAGAACCCCTGTACTACCAGTCTGGCTTTGTTCTTGACAATTTGACCTTTTTCATCAGTTTTATTCCTAAACACCGATTTAGTGCCTATTGCACACTTACCTTGGGGTAGAGGAACCAGCTACCACACTTGCTGCTTTTTGAACTGAAGAAGTTCAAGTTGCATGGCTTCAACCCATCCATTGTCTCTTAATGCAACATGATAGTTCTTTGGCTCTTACTGACTAATGAAGAGAGCATAGAAGCAGAAATTGGAAAATTAACTTCTGGTTGAAACTTCAGCATTGATATCACCAATGATTTGGAACATTGGGTGATTCTTCAGCTCTTGGTAGACAATAAGATCTGTGCCAACGTTTGCAGGAGATTCAGCAGCAAAAGATGTTGATTCAGGTTCTTGAAACCATAAAGGTGTTGGTACACATGTCCCCAGTTCTAGTCTAGTGAGCTCAAATGTAATAGACTTTTATCTTGTAATACATATGTCATGTTCAATCAATCTAATGAGAATCTCTTCTTTATATGGTTGTTGATTATATAATGTTATATCTAATTATATTATTAGTTGTTACACGCATAATATGACCATGTTATATAGGTTTACAGTTGTGAGACACAGCTATGAATCGTTAAAGGTTCAAGAATGTGTTTGACTAAGAATCTTTTTCAGTCGCACGACTGAACCATGCGAATGGTTCAATCGCACGGTTGAACTAGGAGATTGAGTCAATCGCCCGGTTGAGTCATAAGACTGACTCAAGCATTCGAATGAATCAATCGTATTACTCAATCGTACGACTGAGCTAGTCGCAAGGCTCAGTCGCACGAATGAGATCTGTAACCTATAAATACCACTTAATTCGTGGAAAAACGTAACACTTCGAATACTAGAAACCCTAATCGACCCAGAACGTGTTGTTTGACCATTCCAACTTCATAGAGCGTTTCAGATCATTCTGAGTCAATTCATAACGTTTTCTAATCGTTAGGATTGATCCTGATTTCGTTCTCACTGATTGGATCGCCAATCAAATAGGATTCCGCACTATTTGGTCTGGTACAACGAAGAATCGGTTAGTACTCCGTACTCAGTATGCATTTACTTAAAAAAAAAAAAAATTGGGGAAGGTGAGTAAAGCTGAAAAGGCAAAGACAACAAAAAAAGGGAAAGGTGACTCGACATTTTGGAAGATGATAGTACACAGGCATCGGGTTATTTGGAACAGCAAAATGAGTTTGAGTTCAAAAATGTTAATTAGTTTACTGAAAATGTAAAACATCAGAGAAGTCTAAGTCTAACAAAATGGGAAAATGATAGTACGTTTGATTGTTACTGTAATTACACGGAGAAAGTTGATCTAAGGAGGTGCTAGTTCATTATATGATGTGTCAGTAGATTCAACATAGTAGACAAGTAGACTTCATTGGTAAACTTAATCTAAACTAAAAGGTTCAATCAACTGTGGGTTCCCATCTTATCACTGGTTAACACAATCAGTTCTTCCGATAAGGGATAACGAGCAAATAAATGCCACCAAAGGTGTGCAAATGACCACAAAAAGAGCAAAAGCATGAAAAAATGAATACTAGCGTAATCAAGCTGATAACTTATGTTGTTGGTGCGCTATGTGCAAAAGAAATTATGAAATGCTCTAACAAGGAGATAGGTTGTGTGCCTCTCTGCTGTGCGATGGCACTGACCTGAGGATAAGCATAACCTATATATTCTAGACTTCATTGTTGTTTGCCGCCTCTCTGCTGTGCGATGGTACTGACCTGAGGATTGGCTTCTCTTTGAAAGATCTAAGAATAGTCTCTTCTTGCAAAAATACCTAAAGACCGCTCGAAAGTTCCGTAAGGAATGCTGATTATCATATAGGTGCGGGACACGCAAATGTTGTTTGAAATAACATAACATAATTCATTACCAATGTATGTCAAAAGTCTGTGCTTGAATTTAAGTGGACAAGTATACTGACAGTCGTCTTGATAGCACCAACTAAAGTTGACGATCAAAGTGTGTTACGTTTCATATCAAACATGATTCCCAGTTAGTACTTGGAAGTCTTAGATCAAAACAAACTGTGATATGTAATCATGAAAAATGAAATCAACTCATAATGTTCCAAGTAATGGTATATATGCTTGTCTGATCCAAATGAGTTTGTTCCTGATATAATGTCAATACTTATAGGCTACACAAACCTGCCCTGTCAAAAAATCACAAAAAGATGTTCAGTTTTCATTCGTAGTTTAAATTTTATTTATTTCTTAGCATAATGAATCATGTCGGACTATGTACACTGTTATCTGCTAAATGTCACTGAATGAGCTTAATGTTTAACTAAACAGATTGTTTCTGAAAGGATAAAAGGATCACGTCTGAGGTGATCGGGTGGATAAATGGATCACGTCTGAGGTGATCGGGTGGTTAAATGGATCATGTCTGAGATGATCAATTTCACATAATGTTTTATCAATTGGTAAATAAACTAAGTGTTGGTTCATATCTTGACAAAAATGACACAAGTATAGCCCAATCGCTCGACTGAATCTGATATGACCCAGTCGTACGAATGGGGTATACGATTGAATACAATCGTAAGATTGGACCATGCGAATGAACCCAATCGGCCGATTGAATGTGCCAGACTAGGTTAAACGTGCGAATGAAATGTGCGAATGAATCACTTCGAACGATTGGAGGTGACCGACTGTAATTGTCGTTTGGATGAACTTCAATCGCCCGATTGGAGATGAACGATTGGGTAGATTGCACGACTGAGACTCAGTCGGCCGACTAACCAAGGCGACTAGACTCGTTCGGCCGACTAACCAAGGCGACTAGACTGAGTCGCCCGACTGGAATTTGCCCTAGTACAAATACAGACCAAATCAGAATCAGTCGTTCACTCTCCCAAATCGCCCCCTCTATTCGCCCAACCTAAATAACCTCTCTCCAAATTTCATTTGATCCATATTTGCTTTTGTTTTGCGTGTTCTAACATTCATTGGTGACTATACAGGTAATACTCGAGGTGTTTCATAGATAAAACAGATAAATGATGTCCAAAACCTCTCGAATTCAGACCAAACAGTAACCGAAAACATGATGAACAAATAGGCTGTCCAAACTAAACTAAACGTTCAAACAAAAGTTAAAACATGCTTAATCGGTAGTTTCCGAGTGTAATGAGCCTAATTTTGATGTTTAACTTCAAGTATAGCTCAAAAACACGAATTTGAATGGACAAACTGTTGAGTAGGCGACTGGACACGCTGATGAACTCCAATCGCCCGACTGAGAAGACGATTAGTCTCAGTCGCCCGACTGAGATGGACGAATGAATCAAACGCACGACTATGCTCATTCGCTTGACTTAGTCGCCCGTATGAATAAATTCACCTTTAAAAACTCATTCGTTCCACTCAGTCGCACGGTTATGTTCATTCGGCTGCTCAGTCGCCCGACTAACCAAAGTGGGAAATTCCTTGATTTGAATAAGCTATCTTCTACATGTACTGATGTTTACTTATATTGTGACAGATGGCTAGTCGTTGGATTCTAAGCACAAAGCACAACATCTGTGCTCATCTGGATCTGACCTCAAGGAATGCATCGGAGTTTGTGGGAATAATCTCATTCTTACGGAGATCAAGGATCTACAGGGCAATATCCACACCCTGCACTCCGTACCGTTCAATACAGCAGGCATTCTGGGAGAATGCTACTGTAGATAGATCAGTTGAGCCATACAGGATCAGGAGCTCTATTCTTGGTAACGCTATAGAGATAACCGAGGAGGACTTAAGGACAGTCCTA
Source organism: Flaveria linearis (assembly GCA_024085815.1). Classification (NCBI taxonomy): domain Eukaryota; kingdom Viridiplantae; phylum Streptophyta; class Magnoliopsida; order Asterales; family Asteraceae; genus Flaveria; species Flaveria linearis. The sequence goes on along the minus strand of CM044008.1, from coordinate 52,060,442 downwards.
GAGTTAGGAGATGATGGTGACTGTCCTATTCGTTTACATCCGATGACAGTTAGAGGGTGCTTCCTGAGGGCGAAGTACACTGGGGACATCAACTCAGGGATGCTCAACAAGAGCAATCTCTGCCCCCAGTTCAAATACCTAGCCCACGTCTTGCTAAGGTGTATTGCCTCACGAAAAGGAGGCTTTGACGAGCTCTCTGAGCAAATGCAGAATGCCTATGTTGCATTAGTGTTGAACCACCCGTTCAGCTTCTCAAGGATGATCTTCACTTACCTAGTGGAGAACATAGAAGTGAAGGGAAGAGAAGGCTTCTGCATGTATCCTCGCTTCTTACAAATGATCTTTGACCAGAAGTTACCTAACTTACCAAAGCAGAAGGAGGATGCAGTTGTGCTCGAGGTGATGGATGATACCACCTTGGGCAGGATGAAGGTATACCGGGGCAAGCAGGTCAAGCCCCCGGTAAGACGTTTGTTTGGGCATCTGGCCCGTGAGCAGTATGTTGCGCCAGCTAGGAGAAAGTGGCGTCACGAAGATAGTGATTCTGATGTAGAGCAGGTGGCTCTACCCTCCGATGACTCCGATGAGGATGACAACGGAACGGATCAGGGAAGAGATGGTCAAGGAAGACCTGAGCCAGCTCCAATCCACCCTGACTTCATGCAGGAGGAGGAGGATTCAGATGAGGCACCACTAACCCGGACTGTGGGAAGTCGGGTAGTGGCAACCGAGGAAGGTTTACGAGCGGTTGGTGGATGCTCAGGAGAGTCTGGGAGCTCTGTAGCAGACCCATCATACACCCCAGCCTCTCCCAGCAGCCAAGGGGGAGCCTCCGGGTCAAAGGGGACTCGGAGGAAACATATGGCTCGTCCTCATGGGATGAAGTCCAAGCGCAGGAGGATCACGCTTATCACTACCTCCTCTACACCTACCACTTCCACCACACCTAGCCAAATCACCCAAACCACACAAACCACCCAATACACCACATCCCAAACACCCCAAATCACCACCACCACTATACCTCCACTTCATACTTCCATGTCCTCTCCTACCACCACCACTGTACCCCCCACTACAGCCATCCCATCTCCTCCCATCTACACCACAGCCACCACTACAACCACCACTCACCAAACCCAACCCTCATTTGCCTCTTCTAGCTCAGTTCTACCACCTGTCTCGGTGGTTGAGCAACTTGCTGCTCTAAACAGCATGGTGCTCCAACTGCTAGCCTCTGATAAGGCTAAGACAGCTCAGATCCTCCAGCTGCAAGAGCAAAGTTCATCACAGGCAGCTGAGATTGAAAGATTGAGGGAGTTAACATCCTCACAAGCCCAAGTGATCACTTCGCAGACCGATCAGATCACAGGCTTGTTACAACACGAGGCTGAGACTGATGAGAGGATGGGAAAGCTAGAGGCGGATCATAAGACTCTAGTGCTAAAACTGAAAGGCACTCAGAGTGAGCCCCTCAAGATTGGAGAAGGTGATGATGATGATGATGATGATGGTGAGGATGAGGACGACGATGATGAAGATGATGAGGATGATGATGATGATGATGATGGTAGTGATGAGAGTAATGATGGTGATGAGAAGAAGGAAGATGATGAAGGTAAAGGAGGAGAAACTGCCGGAGATCAAAGTGATAATGTAGCAGGCGAAAGGCGTTCTAAACGCCGACATGATCAAGGACCCTCTTCGTCTGCTCCAACTGAAGAAACTCCGGAAATTCAAGACAAAAGTATCGTTTAGTTAGTCATGTTTATGTAGTTAACAGACTTTTGTATTTGAAATTATGTTACATTTATTTAATGAATGTTTATATCTTAAGTTAATGACTGTGTTTGATTCTTTACTAACAAGTATTGTGTTGCGTGTTTAAATCGAACAGATCCTAACTTTTAGAGAGACGAACATGATGTTGCTCCCCTCCAACAGGTCAAGTCTCAACTAACAATGATTCTTGATCTGCAGGGGATCGTCAGAAGGTCGGTGAGTTATACTCCTGAAGAAGGAGAAATTATTCACGACCTCACTGATGAGCAACTGGCTGAAATGTTTCGTCTGAATCCAGACGAAATCGTTAAAGATGCTCCAGTTTTTGATGATGCTGATGATGACGAACTTAGAGATGTTGAAGAAATTGAAATTGAAGACATCACAGATCAGCATTATCCAGAATACACTGATCAAGAGGGAAACGCGTTTCCTGATCTGGTGAACAACCTTGATAGTGATATTCTGGATAAACTCCATGATAAAGAAAAGGGAGCTGAAGCCTCAACAAGCCAAGCTCAAGCCACGGACGCCGAAGTTGACATTCGAAAGGCTGAATGGACGGCTTGCTTCGCCGAGGTCCGAGCACAACGTCCTACAACAACTCAGAGTACCTACACCAAGTTATACAAAGTAAAGAAGAATATGAAGGTGTCAGGGAAGATTATAGCTTGGGCTCATTTTGATGACCTCGGAGTATATGCAGTGAAGAGGGAGAGGGGAATCGAGTACTTTAGATTCCCTCATGATCTGAAGACTCTCCCAGGTTTTGAACTCAACCAGTTGGCACGCCTAAAGCTTCTTTATGCTGATCCGAAGAAGATGTCTGGCTGGTTTGAGGCTGCATTGAAGAAGGTATATAGGACCAGATGGGTAAACTTCAAACCTCAGCAGGCTACGAGGTACCTCAGAAGGTCTGAGGTAAGTCCCATCACTGGTCAGCCTAAGATAGTTCTGAAGTGGCGACCTCCGCGCATAATGTCCAGAATTCCACTGAGGGAGATGCCACAGGACTTTACCCCACACTTTAAGTGGTGGTACTATGACTGGCGCTCGGGTGAGGCAGTCATTGTTTTGGAAAAGGACGGGTCAATGGAAGCTTTGAGGGTGTTCGACCCCATGTGGCTTATCAACTTGTCAGCGTCTGATGTGTATACGCTGTACAAGTGGCCACTGTTTTTCGATACGCAGGATATTGTGCAAGCTCTACAGTTTCAGCACATAATACGTCTATGCTTTGCGCTAAATATCCATGCGGGGGTTTCCAAAGAAGAGAGATTAAAAAGGTTTGAAGAGTTCAAGAAAGAAGTAAAGGTCTAGATAGAACTAGGTCCAAGGGGGAGTTTGTTGGTACACATGTCCCCAGTTCTAGTCTAGTGAGCTCAAATGTAATAGACTTCTATCTTGTAATACATATGTCATGTTCAATCAATCTAATGAGAATCTCTTCTTTATATGGTTGTTGATTATATAATGTTATATCTAATTATATTATTAGTTGTTACACGCATAATATGACCATGTTATATAGGTTTACAGTTGTGAGACACAGCTATGAATCGTTAAAGGTTCAAGAATGTGTTTGACTAAGAATCTTTTTCAGTCGCACGACTGAACCATGCGAATGGTTCAATCGCACGGTTGAACTAGGAGATTGAGTCAATCGCCCGGTTGAGTCATAAGACTGACTCAAGCGTTCGAATGAATCAATCGTATTACTCAATCGTACGACTGAGCTAGTCGCAAGGCTCAGTCGCACGAATGAGATCTGTAACCTATAAATACCACTTAATTCGTGGAAAAACGTGACACTTCGAATACTAGAAACCCTAATCGACCCAGAACGTGTTGTTCGACCATTCCAACTTCATAGAGCGTTTCAGATCATTCCGAGTCAATTCATAACGTTTTCTAATCGTTAGGATTGATCCTGATTTCGTTCTCACTGATTGAATCGCAATCAAATAGGATTCCGCACTATTTGATCTGGTACAACGAAGAATCGGTTAGTACTCCGTACGTACACGGTCCTAACAAAAGGAGATGGCAATTCAAACGAAGTAGATGATACAGAGATTTCATCATCATTTGTTGTGGATGGAGCTGCTGAAGCTACTGGTTTAGATGACTCAGGCAGTTGAGCACTAAACTTGAAAAGGTGAGTACAGGCATCATCATCAGCAGCAGCACCACCAGATGAAGAACTGTTTGCAGGAGGTGATGGATTTTCAGGAACCGCAACAGCTGGAGAGTGATAAGGAACATATTGCAGTATGTCCAAATCAAATAGCTCCACAGGGTTTTATGGGATTTTGTCCTTTGGAGATCCATTAAACTTCACATGCAAGGTCTCTTCAATTATCTTTGTTCTACAGTTAAAAACTCTGTATGACTTGAAAGTTGATGAGTACCCCACAGAGTACCCTGCATCAACCTTTGATTCAAACCTCTGAAGTGGATTCTTTGTGTTAAGAATGTAACAGGGACACCCAAATGCTCTAAAAAATGAAATCAGAGGAGCCAAATGATGTAACACTTCATAAGGAGTCTTTATCAGCCTCTGATGTACTAAGACTCTATTTTGCACATAGCAAGCTGTGTTGACAGCTTCTGCCCAAAAGGTCAGTGGCAAACCAAAATCAGCCAACATTGACCTGGCTGCTTCAATAAGTGTCCTGTTCTTTCTTTCCACCACTCCATTTTGTTAAGGAGTTATTGGAATGCTATACTGCCTCTTGATTCCCTTAGACAAGTAGAATTCATCAAGTGTGTGGTTTCTAAGTTCTGTGCCATTATCACTTCTCACACACATGACTGGAAGGGAGTATTGTTTTTCCACATACAACACAAGTATATTATGGTTTTTGCAGCTTCATCTTTTGAATGCAAGAAGAAAGTCCATACAAATCTGGAGTAATCATCAATTACCAGACAATATTTCTTCTTTGCCATGCTCATCACTCTTACTGGAACAAAAAGATCCATATGCAGTAATTGCAAGCAGGCAGTAGACTTTGGCTCTTCTATTGGAGGAAATGATACTTTGTGTTGCTTCGCTTTTAAACAAGCAGAGCAGTTGTTATCACATTTGAACTCCTTCATTGGCAGTCCTCTCACTAAACCATGATAAATTAGCTGGTTCATGTTTTAAGATTTACATGACCAAGCCTTCTGTGCCATAGTTTAGATTCCTGAGGAGAGGCCTTGGAGAACAAGCAAGGATGTCCTTTTAGATCAATTTTCTTTGATAAATCTAAGGCATACACTCTTCCTGTCCTGTTGGCCTTCAGGAGAGTATGTTCATCCAATACCTTGTCAATCAAACTCAAAACTTTGGATGACAGAATCCTGTAGTTCTGGCTGGGGAAAAGGGCAACATGACCTTTATCACACATCTGACTGACACTCAAGAGCTTGTACTTGAGATTCTCTACGTGGTTGACATCATCAAACCTTATTTCACCATTTGAAACAAAGCCATTGCCGATGATGTAACCTTTAGCATCATTACCAAATGAAAAAAATCCCTTCTTTCCTTGAGAGTAGTCATTAAGAAGGGAGCTGCTCCCTATCATATGCATGGAACCTCCACTGTCCACATACTAGATGCTTCTTTGGCATGCTGAAGAACCCTGCATTTGTTACAAGAAACTAGTTAGTTTTTGAGACCCAAACCATTTTGGTTTTGGATCTGTTCTCATCAACAGATTTTACACTAACTGATTTGTCATGATTAACAGCCTGTGGAGGTGAAGATGGTGTGGAAAAGGATTCCTTTGATTTTGGCTTGGTTTTCCTTTTCTGTGGTTTAATCACAGGTACATCTATTTGGTTGACTCTTCCTAACAGATGTTGAACCAACATAACAAGTTGTGTCTGATTGTTTGCTAAAGCCTTCAGTTCATCAGACACATCAGTTCTTGTTTTTGATTGGTTCTGTGTTTCACTATTTCCTCGCTTTTGAAAGACACAGACTTGGTCTGGTGTTTTGGTATTCCATGAGGAATCCATTCAACACCTTTAGCTGTTTCATGATAAACCCCTTCATTCTTTTGAATTTCTGTAAGGATGTTGGGTTTTCAGATTGAGATGTCTCTGGTACAAACTTGGTTTCAAATTCATCTTTCTTTTTATTAATTTTCTTTTTGATGTTCTTACCTTTGTTGAATGTGGAAACCTTTCTGTACCAGCATTCATCAGTGAGATGATTGAATTAGCCACATATTTCACATGGCTTTTTCTTCACCTTCAGTTGATCAACTACTGAAGAAGATGAAACTACTAAAGGTTTGTTCTTCAGTACTTTCTTCCTCTCAGTACTTATGTTAAGTACTGACGGATTCTTAACTACTGAAGATTTGTTCTTCAGAAGTTTTCTATCAGTACTTTTGGACTTCCTGATAGACTCTTTAGCAGTTGTCAAACAATTTTTGTTTTTAGTGGGTTTGGTTTGTTCTTTAGGTGTTATGACTTGCCCTTTAGTACTTTGAGTACTTTATCAGACAACACCTGAAGTGATCAGCTTTCTCCAGATCATGTGCTTGTCAGCATTAGGACCATCAGCTGATTGATTTGCTAAGGTGCTAATACTGACTTCATCCTTTGATTTTGGTTCATTACCAGAGGGTGAGACACATGATGATGTGGATTGGTAATTGCTTTCTCCTTCAGATTGTACTTCTAATCTGGGAGTAAAATCTGTAGGAGGAACAGTGTGATTATAACCAATCCCAAACTTCATATTTGAAGCTGTTTGTTTGTTGAGAAGCATTTCAAAACCATTGCATGATGTTGAGAAGCTTCCCGAACTTCACATTTGTAGCTGCAAGTGTATCTTTGAGATCCTTATATTTCTCTAAGATGACCTCTACCTTTTCCTTTTCATCAGTGATTTGGCATTTTAATTTATAAATCCCATCATCTTTTTCATTTAAAACTGACTCAAACTCAGCTTTTCTTTTGGAAATCACCTTCTCTAGCTCAAGATTTTTATTGATTAAAGCTACATTTGCTTCTCTAATTGAGGCAAAGGTAGCTATGCATGACTCAGAACACAACTTGGCCTTAGCCTCTAAAGATACATGTGGTACCTGTGATGTTGAAGCATTTGAACATGAACCATCAGTAGACTCCAGGGCCATAAGAGCAAGATTTCCAAAAGGGTTTTCACCACCATGTTGACCAGCACAAGGAAGCAGTTGTTCATGATAACCAGAAAGATCATCTAGTAAGCTGCTCCAGTCAACAACTCCAGGGGTGAAAAAGCTTAGTTGTGGTTGAGATTGAGATTGTTGATTTGATTGAGATGGTTGAGGCTCAGGTAGGGCAGGTGGTTGTTGAGCTGTGGGTACTTGAACCTGACTAGACTGAGGCATGTAAAAACAGGGGTAAGCATATGGCATTTGTCCTTGAGGGACAAAATATGCAGGAGATGATTGAGCTTGTGAAGGATGACCAAAACTGGTGGAATGTTGCCCTTTCTTTTGTGAGCTATTGCTTGGGAAGGTCACAAAGGGTGCAGATGAGTTAGATCCAGATGATCTATGCTCTCTTGCAAAGTGTCCAAGTCTATGGTACTTGTGACACCTCAACTTACTCTTGTCAAAACCAGCCTTAGTTTTCTAGAGAGACCTGGGAATTTCCTACCAGTCCTTTTATAAAACTTTTGAGATCTGATATTGATCATTGCCATTTGGCTTAAAATATCCATCTCTTCCAGATCATCATCTGGAATTCCTTTCAAATCATCCATCAAAAAGCACAAATTATCACTACTACCACCTAAATTACTATCAACACCAACAAAAGCATGTTCTCCACTATTTGCAGATAAATCTATATGCTCATCATAGGAACCTTCTGATGCAGCATATTTTGACTCCTGATCGACCAGTGCAGTGTTTCCTAGTACAAAGTTATCAGTGAGCTTCCCAGATGAAGATAGTTTCCTTTTCTGTTCTATCTCTCGTTTAAATATCAACAATTTCCCATGAAGTTGGGTGAGAGATAGAGTGTCCAGATTTACACTGGAGCGTAGGACAATAGTATATATGTCCATCTCTAGGCAGGGATCTGAGGAATCTGTTGTTCATCTGGCTGTTTGAATATTCATGTTTGACCATTTTCAACTCAGATATCAAACAGGAAAATCGCTCAAACTGCTGGGTCAGAGACTCACCCTTTCTATGAGAGAATGTCTCATATTGCTGGGCAAGGATCTCTCTAGTGTTTGCCAAAACCTCATCAGTTCCTCCAACTTGTTCCTTCAGAGCAACCCAGAGGTCATGTGCAGTTTCATGATGTATAAGCCCTGAATAGATTTCATTTGGCAGTGCCATGGTTAGAATTCCATGGGCTTTAGCATCAATTTCAAACAGTTTTAGATCCTCATCTGAATACTACTCTGGTTTCTTCAGAACTCTCTCATTTGTTTCTGAAAGACTCACCATAGGCTTGTATGGTCCATGCACCACAGATTTCCAACATCCTGAACTATTGATAGACAGGTGATGGAGCATACGTCATTGCCATATGTTATACTCACTTCTAACAAGCATCGGAGGCTTTGTTGAGGAGCCAGTATTGTGAGGATCATTAGTTGGTGTAGCCATTTTCACAGATTCAATCAAATTCAATGTAATTTTAACAAATCTAGCTCAAAAACTCAACAATTCTGTTTTAAACACGTAGAATCTCAAATTAATTCACCGGAAGCAGCAGAAAATCAAACTCTATATCCAATTCTTGCAAATTTGCTAATTCGATCAAACTTAGATATCAAAAAAGCAGTTTCAATGATCAATTGTTAAATCAATCAATGATTAAAAAGCTCTGATACCATTTGTAAGGATCACAGATCTAGTTTGATCAATTAGGTTATGATTTACAGCAGCATAGTACTAGAATTAGATGAAATTTAAGCAAGAACAAGATGAATATTCAATCAAACAGTAATGGTTATAGAGAGAGAAAGTTTTCTTCAAAAGAGAATGTTCTCATTCATTCATAAGCTTCCCTTATTACAAATTAGGTCAACTTTCCTTTTATAGAGGAAAGATGATGTCAGCAGATGTCACCTGATAGTGACATCTAACCAATTTACATAAACAACTGAAAATAACTAAAACTACTGAAGATGTCCATAACAGATGAGGACATCTTCTTACAATAAACGTTTAAGTATTAACTAATACTACAACTACTGAAAACAAAGTACTGAACTGCTGATTACGATCTACTGAAAAATATGAAAACAACTACTGAAAGGAAACTATCACAACTACTGAAGAGTACTTCTTCAGCTGTTGTGACAACCTCTGAATACTTGGTCTTCAGACTTTGTCTTCAGACTTTGTCTTCAGCTTTAGTCTTTAGAATTTGTCTTCAAACTTTGTCTTCAGCTGATGAAGTCTTCTTCAGTTGTTATGATGTTTGTGGGACTTAAAGGTTTTTCTGATCTGGCTCATTGGTTCTTTTGGTCCAACATTATCTGATGTACTTTTTCTATAAAGCTGAACCACTTTCCGCTGCCACTCTGGTTGCTCACCAACTTGCATGAGTTGGTGAAAAGGTCCATGCTTTAGGAAAACTGTACATTGAGGTCTTGAGTCTGTGCTTTCTACTTTATGTACCTTCATTCTTTTTGTAATATATTAGGGTGTGAGCTATGGCATGTCATAGTCACCTGTCAAAAGGCAATCTACCTTTTGACTCTACATTTGATTTTGTAGTTGTCTAATCTTATGTATCCAGCTGGCTTTCATATTATGGCCGGTTGTAGGTTGTAGTATATAGTGACTCAAGTCCTGTAACTTAGAATGTGTGCAAATGCTTATGATTGAATACTTGTAACTTTGAACTTGAGAAGCAATATACAGCATCCTTGAAAACCAACTACTTGTGTTGTTATCTTGTTCTATTTCTAAGTTTACTTGTGTTCTTTGCATCATCATAACCAATTCCCTATTTGATCTTTTAAGTGTTCTTATACACTCTCCTCATTGTGTTATTGTGTTGTAAGTGCTACCCTTCACAGGTCTTGCAGATAATTCAAACACATTACACACGTCAAGTTCATTTTCTCGTGTGAAAACTTGACATTTCACACGAGAACAATGCATCACTCAAAACCTGCATTTTTAAATACCAAACCATCTCGCGTGAAAAGATCACATCGTGAAAGAACCTGTTATTGCGTGACAACATTATCTCGCGCGACAACATCATCTCGCGCGAGAACTATGCCTCTCGCGCGAGAACCCTTTATTCGCGCAAAGTCTGTAGATTTAAATCTTCTAACGTACAACTTTAACTACTCAAGTGAAAACTACATGCTTCCCGCCCATTTCTCTATCGTGTCTAAGGCTTCCTAACGTGTCTAACCATCATTACAAGTATAACAAGTATTTTTGAACGTTCTAGTATGCATAATAGCCCCCAAAACATGGAACATACTTAAAAAGGGGACTAGAAACTCACCTCGTGAAGTCTTATCTCAAACATGACCTTCCCAAATCCTTTAACAAACAAAAACTACATAACCATGTGTTATATTTATCAATAATCATTCCTTAGTACATAAAACGAGTTACTACACAAATTACATACCTTAACACCTCGTTTCTTCACTTTCTCTCTCTAAATTGTCATCTTCTCTCTATGGCAGCAACACTTTTCGCATAAGTTAGTGCAAGACATGGGTGTTCGCAGCTATTTATACCCCTGCTCCACTTTTCGCACGTCTCGCGCGAGAACATCTGTTCGTGCGAAAACATTCTTTTTCGCATGAGAACACCATTTCGTGTGAAAACTTCTCCTGTCTCTCTTTTCTCTGAAATTTCCAGGCATTACGTTATGGATTTGGTATCTTATCCACATTTTGGATCCGTACCTGTATTTTCACATCTCACTTCACAATAATTACATTTCTCTTGTTATTTCATTTTTAATCCTTTGTTAAAGTAAAATGGAAGAAAACTTTTTTGTTATTTTCATTTTAGTAAGTATAGAATGTGTACAGAAATAAAATTTAGGGGGAGAGTAGTTTAAAAGAAAAGAATAAAAAAGGATTTTAAATTTTATTAGTTAATTTGTTACTTTAGCTTATAAAATAAATAAAACTGAGAATTTGATTTGTGATGATTGAGAAATGATAGTATATTTTCTTCTATGCTTGTTTGCATGACTTGTACTTTGTGAGAAATGATAGTAACTCATGTAGATGTCTGTATCACTTAAAATTATAAAATCTGCAAAAGACAGTTTCATTATATGATATACTTGGTAGGCTCAGCCTGAAAACAAAGTATACAGTGATTCTGTAGCCTAACTAAAGCTTTAAAACTTAGTGATAATGATCACTTCCATGACATCTCGGCCTACACAAAGTTACAAGTCTCGTCAAAAACGTGTTGAGAGTATCTGACTTCTGCCTTGATCTCTTCAGTTCCCAAATCACCCTCACCCTAGCCCTTTATGATGCTTCTTGTAAGCTCTTTAGAATCCTTTTCGTGCTTATCTCCTCTACTTTACGGAAACATTGACCTGGAGTGATGATATTCTTTGTTATACGTGAGTATAGCACTGAAGCTCTTATCAGCACACTCAGATGATCGTCTCCTCTGTTATACTAAAGTATAGACCTGGAGCGCTCATCATGTGGTTCCCCTTTAAATAATATCACAATGATTCTTACATCAAAGGTTATTGTCGAAAGCTCCACCAAATACTTACACATATATATGACATTCATAATGGTCCTCAAATGATCATTGTCTATGCCCATCTCAAGAAGAAGAATCGAATCATCAATTCTCAATCTCTATGACTCTCAAATATCATTATCTTTATGCTTATAAGAAAAATGTTATCTCGCAAAAGTCACTCTTTATACTTAATAAGCCCTAATGACGGGATAAGTTCTTTGTCGGGTGTTTGTGGGAACCATATCACCTGAGCTTATCTAATCGAACCTAAAACATGATAAAATCAGTTACAGGTCACTCGTTGAAAAGAATAAGGCATGGGTTTAAATTGGACAAGCATACCGACAATCATTCTTGAACTGTCTTGGCAATCAAAAACTTCAAATCGTGATTAGACTCTGCATTAGTGTGATCTCACTAACTCTTCGATGTTTAAATTCATCTTTGTGCTAAAGTATATCTTGAGGATATGATCTCATGATCGATTTAGTTCTCGGTAATTAAAAAAATATATATATACAAATAAAAAAATACACATAAAATAAAATTAATAAAATTATAATAAATTTTCATTTCAATATTCATTTAGGTCTTCCATATTATGTTGTTACGATTCTATCATTTTCATGCATTTCACAAAAATTATGCCCAAACGAACACGGATTCGCTTATTTTTCACACAAAGATTAACACGGGTTTATTATGTTAAAATGAAATGATCTAATTAGAAATGTTGAGATTGTGTTTGTGAATGTGTTTCAGATTTTTGCTATAAGTGATGGCCGATCATCAGTTGAGCAGTGTACTTGATGAGAGAACCTATTCCTCAAGTTTGCAGAAGATACTGAGATAGGAATCCTCCTCCTACTTCTTCTAAAGCACTCAAGATTAGAGATTTAGGAAAGCTGTTCCAATATCTTCACAAAGGATGTACTGGAAAAGGGGGAGCATATAAGTAGGGGGAGCTTATGAGATGAATAATCTTTCTCAGCAGATTCAGAAAGCCTCAATTTGAAGATCTTTTTGCTGTTGACTTATCAGAACTGTAGATGATAGAAGATGTTGATAATGATAGACTAAGGGGGAGTATTGTAGGGTCTAAAAAGGATAGTCTATATTATCAACAAAGTCAAAAGTCAACGTCATGGAAAAGTCAACGCAAAAGTCAAATAGACGCGTTCGAGACGAAGAACTAAGACGAGCCGTTGAAGATATATTTGACTAGGAGTTTAATTGTTAACAAATATATTTTATGTCAATAAAATATATTTAATCTTGTTTTAGTTATTTTTAAGTTGTATTTGTATTTTTCCCTAATTAGTTTAAGTGTAGGTGCTTAATGTGTCATTAGTGAATATTATATTCACTATATATAGTTAAGTGGCAATTAGGGTTAACAAGCAAGAATGAGCTAGATTTGGGGTTTCCATGTAAACAATATCTTATGCAAATCAATATGGATCAAATGAGGGTTTTTCATTGATATTCTTGAGTGTTCATCCAAGTTCTTCATATTTTATGTGCTTGATCCAAATCTTCATTGTTAATTGATTGATTCAAGTGCTCCTGGAACTACACATATAAATATATATATATATATATACATATATATATGTATACACATATACATAAATATTTATATATATATATACACATATACATATACATATACATATATATATACATATACATATACATATACATATATATATATATACATATGTATATATACACATATGTATATGTATATGTATATGTTTATATATATATATACATATGTATATGTTTATATACTTATGTGTGTGTGTGTGTGTATATATGCATGTATAGGTATATATATACATATACATTCATAGGTGTATATATATATATATATATATATATATATATATATATATATCTATGCATGTATATGTATATATATACCTATACATGCATATATATATATACCTATACATGCATATATATACATATATATATACATACATATATACATACATATATATATATATATACATATATATATATACATATATATATATGTATATATATTTCTTCTGAAACATACTAAATCAGACAGTAATTGGCTTGAATATGACTAGACTGTAACTTCTATTCTGTTTCAGCATGAAATCAGTGTTACCATAAACCTTGATGAGTAACCCACTTCAGTCATAGAGAATTTACTTTCTGTGCATCACAGATCATACTACTTTTCAGTCTCAAAAGTCAAGCCTATCAACATATCAAACATAATTCAAGCCAGTTTATTTTAGGTTTTAGAATTTTAATTTTCTATATGTTAAAAACAAAATCTTTTTGTAAACATTCTTCAATTTTTACTCCCCTAAAGAACAAAATCTTTTTGAGACATTTTCATATTTTCTCCCCGTAAAAGTGTTATTATATAGACAGAAAATAACAATTTTAAGTAAAATAACTGAATAATGTTTTTCAGAGGGTGTCCATCAAACGCCTTAGTTAACAAATTAACAATGTTGTCATCTTATTTGACTGGTTCTAGATGAATAAGCTTTTGATGAAAATAGTCATGGATAAAATGCATTCAGATCTCCATATCTCTTGTTTTTGAATGTTGGACAGTATTCTTTACTATGTTCAACACTGTAGTATTGTCACACCAAATCTTGTTTATTAAGGTAATACCATTATCAAGAAGTTGTTGTTGAATCCATATGATCTGAGAACAATAACTTGATGTAGCCACATATTCAGCTTCTGTAGTTAATGTAGATACCGTCTACTACTTCTTGCATTACTAAGAGATCAACCTATTTCCAAGAACTTGACAACCAACAGTTGTTGATTTCCTGTGCTAGTTACATCCTATATAATCATTGTTTGTATAAGCATATAAATTAAAATTGGAATTTTTAGGATACCATAGTCCAAGTTTTGGTTGGCCTTTGAGGTATTTGAAAATCGACTTGACAACTTTCTGTGTGACTCCTTTGGATTACTTTGATATCATGCAAACTGATAGACAGGAAACATGATGTCTGGTCTCCTGGCATTGAGATACATTAGAGATCCTGTCAATGATCTATACAAATGTTGATCAACGTATTCACACGTGAGATCAGGAGTTGAAGTAGGACGAGAAGACATTAGAGTGGGAGCAATCTTGGAATCTTGGTGGGAACCAAGTTACGTGAGTTTTTCTAATCAAACCTAAAACATGATAAAATCGGTTGAAGGTCACTCGTTGAAAAGAATAAGGAATGAGTTTAAATTAGACAAACATACCGATAATAATTCTTGAACTGTTTTGGCTATCAAAATCTTAAAATTATGATTAGACTCACCATCAATGTGATCTCACTAGCTTGTCGATGTTTGATTATATCTTTGGGCTTTAGTATATATTGAGAATGTGATCTCATGATTAAATCATTCCTTGGTTCTCAAATTAATAATCAAAAAAATTATTATTAGGTTACAGTCTTATGATTAGATTTTATTAGTATTAAATTTCTTGTTTGGTTTTCTTAAAAAATTTAAAATTTATAAAAAAAATCCAAAAAGATTTTGCATTTGAAATTATTTATCAAGTCTTTCATATTATGCTATTGAAAAGATCTTACATTTTCATGCACTTCATGGGAAATTGCACACACAAACGAACATGGTTTCGCTTGTTTATATTTACAGATATACACTGGTTTATTTGTATTGTTGAAATGATCTAACGAGAAATGTGTAGAATGTGTTTGTAAGGCCCCATTCCGGGGCACCTCACAGTTGGATTATCATTGTACAAAACACATAATCATACACTTAATTGAAACATCACAGCGGAAATTACTTTAAACCATTTCATACATTAATGACAACTTTTGCAAAATAATACAATGTAGTTAACTATTACAAAATATCATAATTTGCATTACATCATAAAAACATCACAGTTATACAAATGGATGCCATCCTAAAATATGTCAAGTAGCTGCCCCGTGCCATCCTGAGCAACTCTCACCTGCCAACTGTAAAATACATAAAAGTCAGCGTTGCTGAGTGAGTTCTCATTTTATAAGTATCAAAAATACCTTATGTGATTTACTTATAAAATGTACCTTTCTATTACATACTTTTACTTTTGTATTCGATCACAAATCTTACGTACATTCAAACAATGTTCATTGTTTATTTCGTTCATTCATACTTTCATTTCATGCTCTTTATTAACCTTCTCTTTGGTAAACATTCTTTCGTTTCGTACTTTACGATATCTCTTACTTTCATTCTCATACTTTCGTATCGTACCTTACATCATTCTTTTATTTTCTTACTTTCATTTCGTACGTTACATCATTCTTTTACTTTCGTACGGATCGATGAACAATACCCTGAACATTGTGCACGAAGCTGATGCTAGGACTGCGGTAATTAAATCACGAACATTGCGCACAAAGCTGACCCAGTCACCTAGGGCAAGTCATCTCTCCCTTTCATTCAGACCAATTGGCAATACCCCGAACATTATGCACGAAGCTGATGCTGGGCCTGTGGTAATTAACTCACGAACATTGTGCACGAAGCAGATCCAGTCACCTAGGGCATACCAAAAAGGTCTTTTCAATCTTAATGATTGACCCTGCATGAATCCATCGGGTTACTAAACCGCACACAGTTGAGCTAACGACAACGTGGTCGTGCACTTCCTTTCTATTTGCTTGCAAGCCATTCTTTCATTTATTACGTTTTACTTTTCATCTTTGTTATCTTTTACTTCGTCACGTTATTCTTTACGTTCTTTCATACATTTGTCATACTACGTAAAGTAATAACATAATATTTAATGTAATTTATAAAAAAATATAAATACCGTTTGAATACTATTAAAAGATAACACATTTTGCATACCATACATCAATCATGCATACTATAACCCTAGACCATTACATAATCATACTTAAAATGAGTAATTACAGCCCATGGATCAAATCAGGGTCAAACCCTAAAATTCTTGTTTTTCCTAAACATTCAGAATATTTTCTAAGCGGTTGGGCGCGTGAGGACTATTTGGGCATTCCAGCACTGTTTGGGCATTTTACCACTGTCTATGCACCTGAGCTTACACTTAATCACTAGCACTTAGGCGCATGGGCCTTATGGATGCATGGGCACTATTCAGGGGCATCGGCCTGACTTAGGCGCATGGGCACTTATGCGTTCGGGCACTATTTGGGCGCATGGATTTTGGGCGTTTGGGCAGACTTAGTAATTTTGGCGGTTAGATGCATGGATAACTAACCATTAACTAACCTCATCATCAGTCCCCAAATTCATCATTCCAACATATTCTAAGCTTTGTTCTTTTATTCTAAGCATCTAACAGGTATACCAACAAGAACTAAACCATAATTATACCCAAACATACACCCACCCACATTCGCATACACATACAAATGGGTAACATACCCATTTTTATAAAAAAATACATACATGTATTTCCAACCCCAAAATCGGTTAAAACATGTAAAAGTGGGGTTCTAGAACTCACCTTATGCAACTTTGAGTGTATCTTCCTTCAAACCCGTATGTGTAAGGCCCCACTCACCGGGCACCTCACAGTTGGTCGTCATCACACATAAAACATACATTTAGTATAAACATAATGGAATAACGCAGCGGAATTGATAAAATATACATTCTCATTTCATCATAAAAGCTTTTACATCATTGTCTTGCTTTACTACAAAAGATTTCATCTTCTCTGTGTACAAAATGGTCCTAAACAGTGACCTCTAATAGAAGATATTAAGTTCAAAAATATCTTTTTCCATTATAAAGGAGATTCCTTAAGTAATCCCGTTTATCAGGATTCTTACGAAATCTCACACTTGCATGCAACATGATGTATTGCGTGCATTACGGGCCCACAACACATGACGTTGCAGCATTATCAAATGGAGAATGCCATTCCAAAAGTGCTGAGTAGCCGCCTCGTGCCATCCTCAGCGACACTACCTGCCAACTGAAAACACATAAAAAGTCAGCGTTGCTGAGTGAGTTCTAGTTTTATAATAAAACATACTTTCATTCTTTATAACTGTTCTTACATACATGTGCTCACACATCATACGTACACGTAGATAATATTGTTATTATCTTCATCATTCGTACATTAATCATTCAATCGTGTACTAGACACCATTCTCGTTCACTTTCATACATACATACTTTACATTCTTTCATTTCTTCCGTTCGAACGTTTATTTCATTCATTCATACATTCATTACGTTTGTTCGAACATTCTTTACATTCGATGACGTGTACAATACCCCCTTACATCATACATACTGCTGGTGCTGGACCTGTGGTAATCAACCACGAACGTTGTTCACACATGCTGATCCAGTCACCTGGGGTAGGTACATGCACCACTTATCTTTTCACTTTACTTCTGGATCAATGCCATATGCTATACCCCGAACGTTGTGCACAAATGCGGGTGCTAGACCTGTGATGATCAATCACGAACGTTGTGCACTAATGCTGATCCAGTCACCTAGGGTAAGCGGCAAGGATCCCATATATACTTCTGGTCAATCACAAAGACTGACCCCGATGTGCATCCTTCAGGGTAGCTAACCTGCACACCGTTGAGCTAACACCTGCCAGGGGTGTGCACCTCCTTTCATTTGCTTGCAAGCCTTACTTACATTCATTCATTCATTCGTTAATGCATGCATTCATTCATCATGTTCGTTCTTTACTTATCTTTCACTTTACGTTCTTAATACATTCTTTTCATTCTTTCATTCATTCACGTAAAGTTATTAAAAGATAACATACATTTACATAAGGAACATAATTATTTACAATTCATAAGTATTCACCATCTATCATGTCGACATCATACTTAACATACATACATCATACATACACTTCTCTATTCATTCACAACAGCCCTGTTCGGGCGACTGAACCTATCTCAGTCGCATGTCCTCCATGCGACTGGATCGTGCGATTGGGCTGTCATGCGAATGGGCATACAATCGTGCGACTGGACTTCCTTCCGTACGACTAGACACTGTGCGACAGGGTTATATGCGACTAACACTTAACCGTACGACTGAACTACCCTGCGACTAGACCTATGCGACCGAAACCCCCAATCGCATAGCCCATCGTGCGACTAAGGCTCGATCGTGCGTCTGAGCCTCAATCGTGCGATTGGACATCAACTAATCCTCATTCGGCCAAATGGCCCTTCAGTCGCATAACCCTAACTGGGCAGCGACTGGAGTTCTTCATGAACAGCAGTCACGAACAACGCACCCAAACTCATCATAAACCCATTTTCAGCCCAAATTGACCCTCCCAAGTCTCAGGGATTCATACTAGGACATCATACAAGCATATACAAGTCCTAATTCTTACTATAAACACATTACTCAAGATTTACCCAAATGGGTCAAACTTACACTATTTCAAAAATAGGGTTTCTATGTGTTTCCAGCCCCAAAATCGTTAGAAAACATGTAAATGAGGGGTTCTAGAACTCACATTAACAGGTAGGAGTTGATGAGCTTCGATTTGGCTAGCCTCACGACAAATCCGGAGCTCGGTCAGCACTTTCCCTCTTTCTTCTCTGCTCTCGTTCGCTCTCTGCTCTCTTTCCCGACTGAAATATGCAAGTGTTGGGAGGAGAATGAGAGCTGCTCCTCTTTTATACCCACAGCTCAGTCGCGTCTGGTCCAGGGGCGACTGGACCTTCAGTCGCATGAACACCATGTGATTGGACCCCAGTCGCATGTGTTCCATGCGGTTCGTCCTTCATTCGGGCGGTTGAACTCCAATCGTACGGTTGATCTTCAATCGGCCGAACATCATGCGGTTGAACCTCCAGTCGCATAAATCCCAGGCGACTGAGGCTTAGTCGCACAACCTACCAAAAAGTCAAACTTTCGGGTGATACAAGTCCACCCCCCTTATTTTAGGTTTCGTCCCCGAAACCTGTTATTCTTCGAACAATCGTGGGTAATGCTGCCTCATTTCTTCTTCAGTTTCCCACGTTGACTCGGATCCCTTCCTGTGCCGCCACTGTACACGCACAAGGGGAACCACTTTATTTCTTAACTTCTTCTCTTTGCGATCGATGATCGCCACTGGTTGCTCTACATAGTTGAGCCGTTCGTCCACCTTGATGTCCCCCTGTGGAACGACCATGTCCTCATCCGCCAAACATTTCCTCAGATGAGACACGTGGAAAGTCGGGTGGATTCCGCTTAGTTCATCTGGTAGATCCAACTTATAGGCCACCTCGCCTACTCGAGCAACGATTCGGAAAGGGCCTATATACCGCGGACTCAACTTACCCCTCTTCCGGAATCGAATGATCCCTTTCCAAGGTGAGACCTTTAACATAACCCGGTCTCCCACCTGGAACTCAATCGGCCTGCGTCGTTTGTCGGCATACGATTTCTGTCAGTCTTTGGCTGCCTTCATATAAGCTTTAATTCTTTCGAGCTTTTCAGTCGTAGCCTCTACCACCTCGAGGCTTCCCAATTCTTTCTGACCAATTTCACCCCAACAGACGGGTGTCCTGCATCTCCTACCGTATAGCATCTCATAGGGTGGCATGCCGATACTGGCATGATAACTGTTGTTGTACGAGAATTCAGCTAACGATAGGTGGTCATCCCAACTTCCCCTGAAGTTAGTAACACATGCTCGGAGCATGTCCTCCAAAGTATGAATGGTCCTTTCCGACTGACCATCAGTTTGAGGGTGATAAGCCGTGCTAATATGCAACCTCGTCCCCATAGCATTGTGGAATTTCTTCCAAAATTTGGATGTAAACCGGGTGTCGCGATCAGACACAATCGACACCGGTACACCATGACGAGTCACAATCTCTTTGATGAAAAGATCGGCCAACCTTTCGGACGAATATGTCTCGCGCATCGGTAAGAAGTGAGCACTTTTCGTCAATCGATCCACAATCACCCAGATCGTATCATACCCTTTCGGGGTACGTGGCAGCTTTGTGATAAAATCCATGGTGATGTGCTCCCACTTCCATTCCGGTATGTCCAACGGTTGAATCTTTCCATACGGCTTCTGGTGCTCTGCCTTTACTTGCAAACACGTGAGGCATTTACTCACATACTCCACCACGTCACGTTTCATACCCGGCCACCAATAATCTTTCTTCATGTCTTGGTACATTTTGGTAGCACCGGGATGAATGGAGTATCGAGTCTTGTGGGCTTCATCCATGATCTTCATACGTAGATCCCCAAATCGAGGAATCCACACTCGCCCAAATCGAGTCTTGACACCACACGTGTTTTCACCCAGTTCTGCGACCAGACCTCTCATTCGTTCAAGTTTAGATGATCCTCTTTCAGTGCTTCATCCTGGAACTCTCTGACCTGTTTCATCACGTCGGAGGTCATGATTAGCTGGTACGCCTTCACCCGAATTGGCTCGGGCCTCTCCTTTCGGCTAAGGGCATCAGCCACCACGATGGCTTTGCCCGGGTGGTAATGGATTTCACAATCGTAGTCTTTTATTAGCTCCAACCACCGTCTCTGCCTCATATTTAGATCTTTCTACTCGAAGAAGTACTTCAAGCTCTTGTGGTCCGTGAAGATGGTGCACTTCGTCCCGTATAAATAGTGCCGCCAAATCTTCAACGCGAAAACCACAGCTGCTAGCTCCAAGTCATGAGTAGGGTAATTAACCTCATGAACTTTCAGCTGTCGGGATGCATAGGCTATCACCTTTCCCCTTTGCATTAATACAACCCAACCCCGAGTAGGAGGCATCGGAATAAACCACTAAGTCTTCACTCCCATCGGGTAGTGCCAATACTAGAGCTTGGGTCAATCTTGTCTTCAGTTCTTCGAACGCCTTCTCCTGAGCTTGACCCCATACAAATTTCACATCCTTCCGGGTCAACTTTGTCAGTGGAGAAGCAATTTTGGAAAAGTCCTGGATGAACCTTCGGTAGTAACCCGCCAAACCCAAGAAACTACGGATCTCGGACGGCGTCTTCGGAGACTTCCATTGCATTACTGCTTCCACCTTCGCCGGATCAACCAGAATCCCATCCGGATTTACCACGTGACCCATGAATTTGACCTCACGCAACCAAAATGCGCACATGGAGAATTTTGCATACAATTTCTCCCTTCTCAACGTCTCCAGAACTTCAAGAATATGACCGGCATGCTCAGCCTCGTTCTTCAAATAAATCAAGATGTCATCAATGAATACAATCACCGATTTATCCAACATCGGCCGGCCCACCCTATTCATCAGGTCCATAAAAGCAGCTGGCGCATTGGTCAACCCAAATGACATGACGAGGAACTCGTAGTGACCGTAGCGCGTACGAAAAGCTATTTTAGGGATATCCTGCTCCTTCACCTTCAGTTGATGGTAGCCTGATCGAAGATCTATTCGTGAGAACCAACTAGCACCCTGAAGTTGATCAAACAAGTCGTCGATCCTTGGCAAGGGGTATCTGTTCTTTACCGTCAACTTATTCAGCTCGCGGTAGTCGATGCACATCCTCATACTACCATCCTTCTTCTTTACAAACAGGACCGGAGCACCCCAAGGTGAGATACTCGGTCTAATAAACCCCTTATCTAGTAACTCTTGTAACTGCTCCATCAACTCTTTCATCTCCGTTGGGGCCAATCGATATGGTGCTTTGGCAACAGGTTGGGCGCCTGGTATCAGATCAATCTGGAACTCGATCTCTCTGTCTGGTGGCAATCCCAATAAGTCTTCCAGGAACACATCTGGGAACTCACACACAACCGGAACATCAGATAGTTGTGGTGTTGGCTTTTCTGCATCCTTTACATAACATAAAAAGGCGTTACATCCACGCCTCATACATTTCCCCGCCACTGCCATTGAGATCACCTTCGGAATCATAGTAACCCGATCGCCATAAACTGTCACTGGACTACCGTCGGGCGCTGTCAAACTGATCATCTTCTTGCGACACACAATGTTCGCCTCATAATCTGCCAACCAATCCATCCCAAGCACCAAATCGAAACCGCCTAACGTCATCGCAAATGGTTTAACTGGGAATTTGTGACCCTCCAGTTCTACATCGCAACCCTCAATTACCTCGGAAATCCTGGTGGTTTTTCCTATAGCAGTCTCTACATCAAACGGCACATCCACACGTCTACTACTAACGGGCAATTTGGCACAAAAAGCAGCAGAAATAAAACTCCTACCGGCACCCGAATCAAATAATACTGAGGCTAAAGTTTGGTTCACCAGAAACGTACCGGACACGACATCAGGGTTCGTCCTAGCCTCTTCCTGCGTCATCGTGAATGCTCTGGCGCTTGCTCTCGACCCTTCGCCCACTGCCTTCTTCACACCGGAACCCTCAGATCTCGGCTTCTTGCAATCTTTGTTCATATGACCACTTTCCCCGCAGTTAAAGCACTTCAAGCCCTTACATTCTTTCGCCATATGACCTGGCTTTCCACACTTAAAACAAACATTCAGCCCCCATCTGCACTCACCACCGTGCTCTCTCCCACATTTTCCACATTTTCCCGACCCTGCACTTGACGTGACCACACGACGATCATCAACCCGTGCCTTCTTACTACTTGTCGAAGTATCACCTCGACCAAACCTCCTCCCCTACCATTTCCTTTCATCACTTCCCTTCTTACTACCCTCAGCTTTCACAAGTGCAGCTCGTTCATCGTACAACCTCCCAGCTAAATCCACCGCCGACCTGAAAGTACTGGGTCGAGCGGAAATCAAATGCCAACGAATTTCGGCAGGCAACCCCTGAATATACCGGTTAATCTTGCGAGACACCGACGTCACTCGCTCTGGCACCAACCGTGCCATGTCGTTAAACTTGGTTGTGTATTGTTGGTGGGTCATCGTTCCCGCCTCCAACTGCAGGAACTCTCTCTCAACTCTGTCCATCTCCCGATGAGGACTAAACTCCTCGATCACCATTCTCTTCAGTTCAGACCACTTCATCTTTCCAATGGCCCTGCTACCCTCGGCCTGGACAATATTGTCCCACCAGCACAATGCCGTCCCCGTAAAAGAGTGGGTAGCAAACTTCACCTTTTTATCCTCTTGGCAGTCACTGATATCAAGGACCGCCTCCATTTCTCTCACCCATTGGTGAGCATCCGCAGCCGTAGCAGAACCATCAAAAGTCGGGGGCTTGCACCTCATAAATGCCCCATAGTTACAACCCCTGGCTGTTCCCCGTACCTGCTCTTCCTCCTCTTCCTCTTCATCATTGGATAATACTGTTTCTGCTTCTGTCTGTTGCCGTCTACCTGAGGACCGATTCCTCCCTCGTCTCTCATCTTCACGTACTGCCTTTATCACTTCGGTCACTACAGACGGTAAGATCGTCTGCATGACCTAGTGCACTTCCTCGACCACTGCCTCTTTTACCGAGGCTCTCAAATTTGCGCTTTCGTCTGCCTCCTCCTGATGAGGAGTCTCGTTTTCCTCATGAACTACTTTCTCTGCCCTAGGTCTTCCTCGCGTGATACGCGGTTCATCACCACGTCCACCACCACGGGAAGCTTTAGATGATCTACCACCGACCATCTTCTATCACACTGAAAGATTCAAACACCAACACGGTCATTCAAGGAAATAGCTCAGTTTATGTCAAGTATAGTAAGTCCCTAATTACAGTGGCCAGTTGTGATTAGCCACTTACTCTACTCTTCGTACCCCGAGCATTACCTGTCCTGACTACATCAGTATCTAAATCTAACAGCATACATAAACCACATTACATGCGCACATAACTTTGATTATCTTTAAGAAAATACCTCATGGCACGCAGCTACTCAGATGGCATTCTCCCTTTTTTCTGTCCCATTTTCAGTTTAAGTTTTAGGTTTATTTTGAAATTTTACCCATTTTACTTAAACTTTTGCTCTGATACCAACTTGTAAGGCCCCACTCACCGGGCACCTCACAGTTGGTCGTCATCACACATAAAACATACATTTAATATAAACATAATGGAATAACGCAGCGGAATTGATAAAATATACATTCTCATTTCATCATAAAAGCTTTTACATCATTGTCTTGCTTTACTACAAAAGATTTCATCTTCTCTGTGTACAAAATGGTCCTAAACAGAGACCTCTAATAGAAGATATTAAGTTCAAAAATATCTTTTCCATTATAAAGGAGATCCTTAAGTAATCCCGTTTATCAGGATTCTTATGAAATCTCACACTTGCATGCAACATGATGTATTGCGTGCATTACGGGCCCACAACACATGACGTTGCAGCATTATCAAATGGAGAATGCCATTCCAAAAGAGCTGAGTAGCCGCCTCGTGCCATCCTCAGCAACACTACCTGCCAACTGAAAACACATAAAAAGTCAGCGTTGCTGAGTGAGTTCTAGTTATATAATAAAACATACTTTCATTCTTTATAACTGTTCTTAAATACATGTGCTCACACATCATACGTACACGTAGATAATATTGTTATTATCTTCATCATTCGTACATTAATCATTCAATCGTGTACTAGACATCATTCTCGTTCACTTTCATACATACATACTTTACATTCTTTCATTTCTTCCGTTCGAACGTTTATTTCATTCATT
Organism: Flaveria linearis; assembly: GCA_024085815.1. NCBI lineage: Eukaryota > Viridiplantae > Streptophyta > Magnoliopsida > Asterales > Asteraceae > Flaveria > Flaveria linearis. The sequence continues at coordinate 52,035,317 of CM044008.1, read as the reverse complement.
CATACATTCATTACGTTTGTTCGAACATTCTTTACATTCGATGACGTGTACAATACCCCCTTACATCATACATACTGCTGGTGCTGGACCTGTGGTAATCAACCACGAACGTTGTGCACACATGCTGATCCAGTCACCTGGGGTAGGTACATGCACCACTTATCTTTTCACTTTACTTCTGGATCAATGCCATATGCTATACCCCGAACATTGTGCACAAATGCGGGTGCTGGACCTGTGATGATCAATCACGAACGTTGTGCACTAATGCTGATCCAGTCACCTAGGGTAAGCTGCAAGGATCCCATACATACTTCTGGTCAATCACAAAGACTGACCCCGATGTGCATCCTTCGGGGTAGCTAACCCGCACACCGTTGAGCTAACACCTGCCAGGGGTGTGCACCTCCTTTCATTTGCTTGCAAGCCTTACTTACATTCATTCATTCATTCGTTAATGCATGCATTCATTCATCATGTTCCTTCTTTACTTATCTTTCACTTTACGTTCTTAATACATTCTTTTCATTCTTTCATTCATTCACGTAAAGTTATTAAAAGATAACATACATTTATATAAGGAACATAATTATTTACAATTCATAAGTATTCACCATCTATCATGTCGACATCATACTTAACATACATACATCATACATACACTTCTCTATTCATTGACAACAGCCCTGTTCGGGCGACTGAACCTATCTCAGTCGCATGTCCTCCATGCGACTGGACCGTGCGATTGGGCTGTCATGCGAATGGGCATACAATCGTGCCACTGGACTTCCTTCCGTACAACTAGACACTGTGCGACATGGTTATATGCGACTAACTCTTAACCGTACGACTGAACTACCCTGCGATTGGACCTATGCGACCGAAACCCCCAATCGCATAGCCCATCGTGCGACTAAGGGTCGATCATGCAACTAAGCCTCAATCGTGCGATTGGACATCAACTAATCCTTATTCGGCCGAATGGCCCTTCAGTCGCATAACCCTAACTGGGCAGCGACTGGAGTTCTTCATGAACAGCAGTCACGAACAACGCACCCAAACTCATCATAAACCTATTTTCAGCCTAAATTGACCCTCCCAAGTCTCAGGGATTCATACTAGGACATCATACAAGCATATACAAGTCCTAATTCTTACTATAAACACATTACTCAAGATTTACCCAAATGGGTCAAACTTACACTATTTCAAAATAGGGTTTCTATGTGTTTCCAGCCCTAAAATCGTTAGAAAACATGTAAATGAGGGGTTCTAGAACTCACATTAACAGGTAGGAGTTGATGAGCTTCGATTTGGCTAGCCTCACGACAAATCCAGAGCTCGGTCAGCACTTTCCCTCTTTCTTCTCTGCTCTCGTTCGCTCTCTGCTCTCTTTCCCGACTGAAATATGCAAGTGTTGGGAGGAGAATGAAAGCTGCTCCTCTTTTATACCCACGGCTCAGTCGCGTCTGGTCCAGGGGCGACTGGACCTTCAGTCGCATGAACACCATGCGATTGGACCCCAGTCGCATGTGTTCCATGCGGTTCGTCCTTCATTCGGGCGGTTGAACTCCAATCGTACGGTTGAGCTTCAATCGGCCGAACAACATGCGGTTGAACCTCCAGTCGCATAAATCCCAGGCGACTGAGGCTCAGTCGCACAACCTACCAAAAAGTCAAACTTTTGGGTGTTACAGTATGCAATGAGTTCAAACACCTAAAACCCACCAAAACACACACACAAACGTACATACACATAAATAAGCATAAGACTGAGGCTAGAACTAGCCATGAACAACTTAGAAACACTAAATCTTACCTTAAATTTGGTTTCTTCTTGTTGCTCTTCAAGAAACCCAAAGCTTCTACTTTCTCTGTCAAAAACCGAATACAAAAGTGATGCGAAGGGCATTATGGGCGACCATGCGCACTTTTGTACAAAATAATATTAAAATTTTGTACCTTTTACACCTTTAACCACTCAACTTGGGTTCAATTTCATTGCCTCCCTTTTTTCAATTTTATTCTTTATTGCACAACTTTTTAAGATATCTGGGTGTTACGGTGTTTGTGGTTGTTTTAAAGAGTTTTTTTGCAAATGATGGCCGATCATCAGCTGAGCAAATTACCTGATCAGAGAACCCGTTCTTCAAGTTTGCAGAAGATATCGAGCTAGGATTCCTACTCCTACATCTTCTGAAGCACTCAAGTATAGAGAGTTGGAAAAATTGTTCCTGATCATTCACAAAAGATGCACAAGAAGAGAGGGAGCATACAAAAAGGGGGAGCCTGTAAGATGAAAGATCTTCAGCAACAGATCATTAATCTAGGGGAGATTGAAGATCATTATATGGTTGAATTATCGGAGCTGAAGCTGACAGAAGAGGTTGATAATGATAGACAAAGCGAGAGTATTGTTGGGTTCTAAAAAGGATAATCTATATTATTAACACAGTTAAAGTCAACAAAAGTCAACATCATGGTCAAAGTCTAAGGAAAAGTCAAATAGACGCGTTCTAGACAAAGAACTGAGGCGACACGTTGAAGATTTATTTGACTGGGAGTTTATTTTTAATAAATATATTATGTGTCAACAAAATATATTTAATCTTGTTTTAGTCATTTTTATGTTTTATTTGTATTTTACCTAATTAGTTAAGTCTAGGGGCTTAATGTGTCATTAGTGAATATTATATTCACCATAAATAGGTAAGTTGTAATTAGGGTTTTGGGGGGCTTGACAGAGCTAGATTTGAGGGTTTCAATGTAAACAACATCTTATGAAAATCAATATGGATCAAATGGGGGGTTTTCATTGATGTTCTTGAGTGTTCATCAAAGTTCATCATATTTTATCATTCTGATCCTAATCTTCATTGTTATTTGATTGATTCAAGTGCTCTTGGGACTAATAGTGAAAGTGTTTATATTTTCTGTCCTCTTCATAGAGACACAGTAAAAAGTCCACTCATGAGGAGGTGCACTTATGAATTTTCTTGATAGATCTGTCTTTTCAAGAGTTACTCCCACAGACTGAAGCGATGAAATAAGGTCTATATACCTGAAGTACTGCTGGTTGACGGTCTCTCCAGCAACATATGTGAAGTTTTCAAACTGTTGCTTCAGGGAATCTTTTTTAGACTCATTGGAACCGGAATACATCAATATCAAAGCATCAAAGAGTTCTTTGGCTGACTGACAGTGCTTAAAGCCTACCATTATGGAGTTTGGTATGGATGTAAGCAGTACATTCATTACTTTGCTATCAATGTCAATTTTCTTGAAGTATTCATCTGAGTAGTCTTTAACGGCCTTTTCTATCATAGCATCATTTCCAGCCAGTGCTGCCACCTTTGGCTTGTAAGGACCATGGGTGATAGATCTCCAAATTTTTCCATCTTGATACTTAATGAATCCCTCAAAATGCTTGCACCAAGATCTGAAGTTATCAGGAATGATGACAGGGGCTTTAGTTATCGTTCCCATTTCATATTCAGATGATTTCTGGTTGTGGGATATTTTGAGTGAAGTGAGTGTATGAGAAATACAAAAGGTTGGTTTGGGATAGTAAGATCTTACAATTAAGAGCCTAAGATGCTCTGATACCAATTGCCGGATCGATATTGGTCACTCAACACAAGTATTCTCTCTTGAACTCACTGATTTACACTTAAATGATGATGATGCAGAATCCTTTGAGAGTTGATGATAATATAATAAGAAAACAGCACCCAATAAATGGTTTTCAAGATACTTGTATATATTACTTCTCAACTCATGGTGTACAAGACTCTTGCAAGCATACTAACTAAGTTTACAATGAGAACTATATATACTACTATCTACAGCCGGTTATACAAAAGATTACTAGCTGGAAACTTACTACCAAACAAATACTACTTTGTTGGGAGCATGGTATCCAGAATAAAATACTATCCTGGATTAGGTAGTCATGACATGTCAATGACTTACCTTTTTGCTACCAACTAAACGTGGTAACTGTACTAACTGATAAATAATGAATAATGGAATAAAGTATAGTGAACTACATAGTCGTCGAAAAGTGTCATGCAGTATCTCAAAGATTGCAGCTGCTTGTCAGAAGGGCCATACTTAAATCCACTGATTCATTATAGGTTCTTCCTAAGGTAAACTGGCTTTGGAAGAACAAGTTCTTCCGAAGCCACTTATACTTCGGAAGAGTCTACTTCTTCTGATACTTGTGCTGATCTTCAAGACTTTATGCTTCAGAGTCTTTAGCCTTGAAGTCTTCCAAGTGTTTGTCTTCAGAAGATGGCCTCACTTTGTCTTCGGAAGACAGAGTTCCTTCTTCAAAAGTTCTTCTTCATTAATCTTCGGAAGTGTAGCTTTGCCTTCAGAAGTGTTGGTCCATATGATCGATAATCAGTGCAAATGATTCAATAAACATAAGTAAATCCCACTGAAACACAAACACTAATGTATTGAATGAGTACGTTTCAAGGTTTTCCAAAGCAATAATCAAACAAACATAATAAGATTGAGATAATGCTTATAGATGATAATATTACGCTCCTAGCAAATAACAGTCATCACAGATTCAAAGCACTCTCGATTAGGTTTAGCAAATAATGACCCATAGAGTTACTATTACAAAGCAAACAAAACAATATATACAGATCATAATTTCGCCCACAGTTTCACTGGGTGAAACTATCTTGACCACTAGACACTATAGCCCTGCGACATAACAGTTTCGCCGGAAACCCTGACCAAGGCTAGCTACGAGCGAAACTCAGTTTCGCTCGTAGTTTCACCCACACTACAAAAGGCAACACAATCATGTTCAGACTAACATCAAACCTAACAAAGACATAAATGACTTAGGTAAGTCCAACCTATCAAGATCATCAATACTCCCCCAAGGTTGGACCTCACCCCGATAAGCTCTTCTTATTCAGTTCCGTCTTTGCCTTTATCCGCTCTAGCCTCTGATTGTTTTTCCTGTTTGTCTTCTGTCATGGCCCTTGCAAATTGTTTTTCCAAATCTTGAACATCCATGTTTAGGTCGTCTTCTCTTATAACCTTTTCAGCAAGCTCTGTGATTTCTGCACTTACACCCTGAGCTTTATCGGCCACTGCCATAAACAGACTTGCTTCCTTCTTAGTTTCTTTCCCAGTACCAGCCTTGATGTGATTCTACAGAGAACCACCAAATCTTCATCAGCAAAAAAGAATACCCCCATAGGATCAAACAATCTAATTTCGGCTCTGTCCTTGATTCTTATGACAGCTTCACCCGTATTATTATCATAGAACCATTTCTGAAACTCTTGTCATCGAGGAGGCAGCGGATCTGGATGTTTGATTCTGTTCAATGTCTTTGGTGGTTTCAACTTCATTTGCCTTCGGAACACTTTGTTTTTGAAGCTTCGGAAGACTTCATCTTTTGGCTTCAGAAGATTTGGTCTTTTGGCTTTGGAAGATTTTACACTTATAGTATTTTTGAGTATAGTGTAAAGTTCCGGAGCAACTTTGGCTTCGGAAGATGTTATACTTAGAGTAATTCTTGTTTTAAGTATAAACTTACCGAGCAACTTCTATTTGGTACTAAGTGCATGCATGCGTGAAGCCTTTGCTTGCTTTGGTTGTATCAGCCTTTATGTTAAACCATACAAACTCCCCCTATGGTAATGCTACCAAAACAGAGAAGGTTGTTCATTAGTTGATAGTCCGCATTATAATTAAGACCATTCCCTTCTTCATCATTTGGTCAGGATCCTTCAGACCCTCATAGTACCTTCTTATGTCATGGAGATCATCCAGAGGTAGATCAAGCGACAACCTTAATCTATAATGACATACCATCTTTCTGGATTAGTAGCAAAGGTCCAAGACAAGATGGGTCTTCCAGCTGCAAGAGGTTGTGCTTAAGTAGGAGTTGGTTGAGCAACCCCTTGTTGCACTTCCTCCGGATGCTCTGACTCATCCTGAGGTTCGGAAGTGGATGCCTTTGTCTTCTTGTATACTCTCTTCAGGGACAACCTTTTCTTCTCTTAGGAGTGTTTAACTGAGAGGGCTGGTCTTGAGTACCAGGTTGTTCTATTGTGCTTTTCTCAGTTAGGTCCTCTTCCCTCATAAGTTCAGAAGGAGAAGGAGTAGAACCCTACTGTGGAATAGAAGATAAAGTCAACTAAGATGCAACTGAAGGTCTAGTTTATGTTGTCTGTGTTGGTTCAACCTTAACCTCTCCCTCAGGAGGAGCTTGGCTTGGTGGAGAATGCAAGTCCATAAGCTCTCCCTTTTAAATCTTCTGCTTGATCACTCTAATGTGCTCATCCATAGTGGATAGAGATATTAGACCAAGCCTTCTTCTGGATGATGGCTCTTGACTTTGCAGCTTATTCCCTCATCTTTTCTCTTAGCAGTCTTTTGTTTCTTACTAAACTGTTGTTCCAGTTTCCTGATAGAGGCATGTGGCAGTGAGGTACTTGATCATGTTTTGTTTGTCATCCTCCTTGTCTACCTAAGGTTGTTCAGTTTCCACAGCTTCTCTCTCAGGACATTCATAAACTAGGGAGAGAGTAGCGGCATGTTTGTACTGCCTTTTGTTTCCTTCTTTCTTCTTTAACCTTGAGAAGGAATTCTGCATCCTCTGGCTCCTTCTTCTCCTTTCTCAACTCTAAGTCTATCAGTTCATTTAACTCTTCTAAGGGAAGAAAGATGAGTTCATCAATATTGTAATTCCTGGTTCCCAAATAGTTGAATCTGGCATCCCTCAACTCATCATCTTGAGTGTTTGGCCTGGGGGTTGCCCTGATTGCAGCTTCTATGAAACCTGAGGAATCGATGAACTTTCCCCCCTTAGCTTCCTCTTCCTCTCTCTTCCATCCTCCTCAATCTCCTCAGATGTCATTTTCATTTTCCCTTTGTCACTCACAAGCCTTAGTGATTCAGGGTGGAGAGACTTTGGCCTTCATTGCTTGGTTCAGTAGTCGAGCTCGGGCCAGAGAGAGTTTGTGAAGAACCTTCACCAATTGGCACTTCACTGAAGGTAAAGGATGTTGATGTAGTTGTTTCAGTGACAATGCTCACAGGTTCTGTCACTGGCCTTCTATCAAGCTTTCCCCTTTAAAGCTAATCTTGGGTTCTACCTCAACATTCAATTGACCAATGACATTACCTGTTTGCAGTTGTCTTCTTCTTTGTCTGAATTCTTCAACAATCCTATCTTTAATTCTCTCAGCCAATATGTCAGCCTGCCTATTGTGAGTTGGGTTGGCTAGTGGCATATTAACTAGACAAAGACTGTCATAGAAGTCTAAGGTCTGAAAATTTAAGACCTCTTGTTGTCCTTGAAATCTATACAGTACTAGGGCTCTTCTATTAGTATCATACCTCCACCCAAGACTTTCATTAGTAGCTCTATATGGTGGGGTTTACATTGCCCTTGATATTCCATTCTCAAACATATTTGTATAAAAGAGTTCACATCAGTGTGAACTTGAGGTGGTTGCTAAGTGTGGACAATTGCAAGTGAGGTTGGTGATTCCTTAATGTCCATACTCTGAGAAGAACTCCCAGGTTCTGTGATTGGTAGCATCACGCACTTGCATAGGTGAGCTGGAGTTTAAGTCAATTACATCCTCAGGTTCTGATAGAACTAATTCTTTTTAGAAAGCTTATCCTAAGATAAACTGGGCTTATCTAGGTGATAAATTAGACAATTTAAGGCACATAATTCTTTTTAGAAATAATAATGATTATGTTTTATGAAAATCTATTCAAGGTTGATCACCCCAATAGCTGATACAAGATATTTAAATCTCTGTTCATCAAAAGCCTTTATGAATAGATCAGTATGTTGTTCATTTGTATTAACCTTGATTAGTTTTCTCAACCCTTTTTCATGATTATCTTTAATTAGATGATACCTTATATTGATGTTCTTTGCCCTTGAGTGCTGCACAGGATTCCTAGTGATAGAGATAGCACTGTTGTTGTCTATGTGGATGGGAGTCTCTTTAAAGTTGTATCCATATTCTAGCATCTGATTCTGAAACTAAAGTACTTGAAGACAACAGCTTGCAGCAGCAATGTATTCATCTTTAGTAGTTGATGCAAATATACATGTTTGTTTCTTGCATTGCCATGAGACTATCCTTACACCAAGGAATTGACATCCCTCAGATGTGGACTTTGCAGTCATGTTGTAACCACCATAGTCACTATTTGTATATGCATATAGATTAAAGTCAGAATTCTTACCAAAGGCCTAGCTTAAGACCACCTTTAACATATCTAAGAATCCTTTTGACAACAACCAGGTGTGATATCTTAGGGTTAGCCTGATATCTTGCACATATAAATGTAGCAAACATAATATCAGGCCTGCTGGCTGTAAGATACATGAGAGACACAATCATAGCTCTTTAAAGATGTTCATCTACACATTCCCCCTCAATATCAGGCTCAAGGGAGTGGTTTCTTTCTATGGGTGTCTTTGCAACCTTACATTCAGTCATGTTGAATCTTCTAAGTATGTCCTGCACATACTTTGACTGACTTATGAAGATGCCATTTTTAACTTTCTTCACTTGAATTCCTAGAAAGAAATTGTGTTCTTCCATAGCACTCATTTCAAATCTATTCTTCATTAGTTTCTCAAAGTCTTTGCATAGCTTTGGATTAGTTAAACCAAACATATGGTCATCTACATATACATGAACTAGCATTAAATCATTCCATGTTCCTTTGATGAAGAGAGTTCCATCTATAGTACCCCTCTTGTAGCCATGCTGACATAGATATTATGATAGTGTCTCATACCACTTTCTTGGTGCTTGGTGCAGTCCATAAAGATATTTATCATGCTTGCAGACATAATCAAGGTGATCTAGGTCTGCAAAGCCAGGTGGCTATTTGACATACACTTCTTCATCAATCACCCCATATAAAAATGTAAACTTGACATCAAGTTGGTAGACCTTGAAGTCCTTGGATGCAGTAAATGCCAGGAATATCCTAACAGCTTCAAGTCTTGCTACTAGAGCAAAAACATCAGTGTAATCAGTTCCTTTTTCTTGTGAGTATCCTTGAATAACCAGTATCGCCTTGTTCTTGATGACAAGTCCTCGATCATCTTTCTTATTCCTAAACACCAATTGGTTCCTACGGTAGTTTTCCCTTGTGGAAGAGGACATAGACTCCAAACCTTTTGCCTTTTGAATTGAAGCAACTCCTCTTGCATTGCTTCAATCCAACTTCCATCCTTCAAAGCCTTATCCATTTTCTTTGGCTCTATCTAGGACAAGAAAGAAGAGTATTGACAAACATTTTGTCATGGGTTTGTCCCCTTGTTCTCAACCCTTGTCAAAATATCCAATGAAGTGTAAGGCCCCGTTCCCGGGCACCTCACTGTTAGTCATTCATAGCACTAAACATACATATTATTATACATTTCATAAAATATCGCAGCGGAAGTCATTAATAAAAACCATTCATTTTATTAATAATTACTGTTGTTATGCAATACAACACTGTTCAACTACAAAAGAAACATTCACTGATTGCATTACAAAACAACAATAATAACATGTGTGAATGGATGCCAGTCTTGCCCTGTCAAGTAGCCTCCCTACGTGCCATCCTCAGCAACCTTTACCTGCCAACTAAGAATGCATAAAAGTCAGCGTTGTTGAGTGAGTTCTAGTTTTATAAGTATAAATACTTTATGCGTTTCATACATAAAAATACACTTTTCCATAAAACATGTTCGTGCATTATCGTACGTATTAGTTCGTTTCATACTTTATTCTTATCTTTCGTTAACGTTCGTCTCGTAATTTGTCACTATCTTTCATTAACGTTCATGTCGTACTTTATCACTTCGTTCGTTTCATACTTTATCATCTCGCTCATCCCGTACTAGTTCTTGATCCTGTCAGGCTTTTCCCCCACCACGGTCCGACACCGCCATACTGAGCACCAAGCTCCTTTACTAATTAGCATGAAGCCCGTGGCCCGAAGCCACCATTCTGGCTCAAAGCCTCGTTACTAACTGGCACAAAGCCGTATCATATCTTGGCACAAAGCCCAGGGTTGAATGACAAGAATCTTGTTTCGTACTATTGGGTTCAGTCACCTAGACTGATCCCCCTATGTGTGAACCCTCATGGGATAAAATCGCATGTTATAACACATAGTTGAGCTACCAACTCTCAAGGAGTTTTAATCCTTCTTTCTTTCTGCTTGCAAGCCTTTTCTTTCTTTCATTACGTTTTACTTTTCATCTTTGTTATCTTTCTCTTCATTACGTTATACTTTACGTTCATTCACACATTCATCACATTACGTAAAGTAATAACATAATACTTAACGTATATTATATTACAATATAAATACGTTTTAAAACTAATAAATGATAACAACTCATACACATATGCATATAATACATTCATCATCACATCATGCATATTCTACTCATAAACCCTTGCTTATTCATGCTTAGAATATTCCAAAACAACCCACTAGTCAAACTAGGGTCAAACCCTAAATATTTTATTTTTCCTCAAAATTCAGAAAAAATTTCTAAATGTTGGGCGCATGGACACTATTTAGGCGCATCAGCCCTGTTTGGGTGTTTCTCAACTATGTAGGCACATCAGCCTACACTTAACCACTTTAACACTTAGGTACATGAGCCTTTTTGGGTGCATGGGCCCTATTCAGGCGCTTCATCTTACACCTAGTCATTTCAGCCCAAAACTCAGGCGCATGAACTACTGTTCATGCGCATGAACTACTGTTCACGCGCATGAACTTACATTTAGAAATTCTAAGTCATTATTCGGGCGCATGGGGTACTGTTTGGGTGTATGAGCCTATACTTAATATTTCTAAGCAATTTCTTAGGCGCATGGGCCCTGTTTGGGCGCATCACCTTACTTAAAAATTTTTCTAAGGCAAATACTAGGCGCATGGGCCCTGTTTGGGCGCATGGGCCCTGTTTGGGCTCATGGGCTCTGTTTGGGCGCATGGATCCTGTTTGGGCGCATGGGCCCTGTTGGGGCGCATGGGCCCTGTTTAGGCGCATGGGCCCTGTTTAGGTGCATGGGCCCTGTTTGGGCGCATGTGCACCTACTTATATGTTTTCAAAGTTGTTTTCCAGTCCCAAACATCACTATATCCTGTTCTAAACTTGTTACACCCATTATAAACCTCAAACAAACATTTACAACCATATTAAATATTTTAATATTTGACTTTGTCCTTTTTACACTTAGCTCCCTTAACTTTGGCTGCTTTTCACTTAAAACAAAAGATACATATGTTTTCTCTTGTTTCTTGTCTTTCTCTTTAAATAATAAATTTTCGAGTGTTACAAGTCCACCCCGCTTAAAGAGGTTTCATCCCTGAAACTTGTCACTCTTCAAATAACTGTAGATAATGCTGTCTCATCTCCTCCTCTGTCTCCCACGTAGTCTCTGAACCCTTTCTGTGCTTCCACTTCACTCGCACCAGTGGAACCACTTTATTCCTCAATCTCTTCTCCTTCCGATCAATGATTGCCACTGGCTGCTCTACATAATTAAGCCGTTCATCTACTTCGATATCATCCAGGGTACAATCATATCTTCATTGGCTAAGCACTTTCCTCAGATGAGATACATGGAATGTCGGATGGATTTCACTTAACTCATCTGGCAATTCTAACCTATACGCAACCTCTCCTACACGTGCAATGATTTGGAAAGGTCCTATGTACCTCGGGCTTAGCTTACCCCTCTTCCGGAACCGAATGATTCCTTTACAAGGTAAGACCTTCAACATAACTCAGTCGCCCACCTTGAACTTGATCGATCTATGCCGTTTGTCGGCGTACGACTTCTGTCTATCCTTCGCCGCCTTCAAAATGCTTTGATTCTTTCTAACTTCTCAGTGGTAGCCTCGATCACCTCAAGGCTCCCCAATTCTTTTTGTCTGATATCTTCCCAACATATGGGTGTCCTACACCTCCTACCATATAGCCTCTCATAAGGTGGCATACCCATACTGGCATGATAACTATTATTGTATGAGAATTCAGCTAGCGGTAAGTGATCATCCTAACTTCCTCCAAAATCGATCACGTATGCCTGGAGCATATCCTCGAGCGTCTGAATCGTTCTCTCAGATTGACCATCTGTCTGAGGATGATAAGCCATGCTAATGTGTAGCCTCGTTCCCATCGCATCATGGAATCTCCTCTGAAACTTCTATGTGAATTAGGTGTCACGATTCAACATGATAGACACCGGCGCACCATGACAAGGCTACAATCTCTTTAATGAACAATCCGTCGATCTCTCAGAAGAATTTGTCTCACAGATCGATAGTAAGTAAGCACTCTTTGTCAACCGATCCACAATCACCCATATGGTATCGCACCCCATCTTCGTACGGGGTAGCTTAGTAATAAAATCCATGGTGATGTGCTCCCACTTCCACTTCAGTATATCTAATGGCTGGATCTTCCCGTATGGCTTATGATGTCCTGCCTTCACTTGCAAACAAGTAAGGCACTTGCTCGCGTACTCTACCACATCACGCTTCATACACGGCCAACAGTAATCTTTCTTCATATCCTAATACATCTTCATGGCACCGGGATGAATCGAGTATCAAGTCTTATGAGCTTCATCCGAAATTCGCCCCCGTAGATCTCCGTAACAAGGAATCCATATCCGTCCATTTTGGGTTTTAACACCGAGAGTGTTTTCACCTAACTCTGTGACTAAACCTCTCATTCTTTTGGAGCTAAGGTGATCTTCATTCAACGCCTCATCTTGGAATTCCTTCACCTGGGTCATCACATCAGCGGTCATAACCAACTAATAAGCTTTCACCCGAATAGGCTCGGGTCTCACTTTTCGGCTAAGGGCATCGGCCACGACGTTGGCCTTACCTGGATGGTAATGGATCTCACAATCATAATCCTTGATAAGATCTAACCATCTCCTCTGCCTCATGTGGAGATCCTTTGCTCAAAGAAATACTTTAAGCTCTTGTGATCTGTGAAGATTGTGCACTTCGTCCCATACAGGTAGTGCATCCAAATATTCAGTGCAAAGACCATAGCTGCTAACTCCAAATCATGAGTAGGGTAGTTGACTTCGTGGGTTTTCAACTGTCGGGATGCATAGGCTATCACTCTTCCCCGTTGCATTAACATGAAACCTAGTCCCGAAAAAGATGCATCCGAATACACAACTAAGTCTTCACTCCCCTCGGGTAATGTCAAGACAGGAGCTTGAGTTAATCTCACCTTTAATTCCTCAAAAGCATCCTCTTGTTTCTGACCCCATTCAAACTTCACATCCTTGTAAGTCAAATTAGTCAAAGGTGAGGCTATTTTGGAAAAGTCCTGTATGAACCTCCTGTAATGACCCGCCAAACCCAAGAAACTACGAATCTCAGATGGCGTCTTTGGAGACTTCCATTACATCACCGCCTTAACCTTTGCTGGGTCCACCATGATTTCCTCGGCATTCACCACGCGACCCAAAAACTGAACCTCGCGCAACTAAAAATGTACTTAGAGAATTTAGCATACAACTTCTCTCTTCTAAGTGTCTCCAATACTTCACGTCTGTGGCCGGCATGTTCTTCCTCACATTTCAAATAAATCAGGATATCATCAATAAAAACAATCACTGATTTATCTAACATCGGCGGACACACTCAGTTCATCAAATCCATAAAGGCAGCTGGCGCGTTAGTCAAACCGAAAGACATAACGAGAAACACGTAATGTCCATAACGCGTGCAAAAAGCTGTCTTAGGAATCTCCCGCTCCTTCACCTTCAACGGATGTGAACCAGATCAAAGATCTATCCTCGAGAACCAACAGGCACCTTGGAGAAGGTCAAACAAATCATCAATCCTTGGTAGGAGATACCGATTCTTCACCGTTTGCTTATTCAGTTCTCGGTAGTTGATGCACATCCGCATACTACCTTCCTTCTTCTTCACAAACATTACCATAGCACCCCAAGGAGAGATGCTTGGTCGGATAAACCCTTTATCCATCAACTCTTGTAGTTGGTCCATGAGTTCCTTCATCTCGGTAGGAGCTAACCGATATCGTTCTTTGGCAACGGGTTGAGCACCGGGTATCATATTAATCTGAAACTCAATCTCACGATCCGGTGGCACACCTGGTAAGTCTTCTAGAAATACGTCTGGAAAGTCATATACCACTGGCACATCGGACAGCTATGGTACCGACGTATCCACATCTTTCACGTAGGCCAGATAGGCACTACATCCACGTCTCATGCAGTTTTCCGCCACCGCCATCGAAATCCCCTTTGGGACCGTAGTGACACGATCGCCGCAAACTGTCACCGGACTCCCATCGGGTGCAATTAATCAAAATATCTCCTTGCGACCCATGATGTTTGGATCATAGGTTGCTAACCAATCCATCCCTAGTACTACATCGAATCCGCCCAAGGGCATCATATATAATTTAGCAGAAAACGTATGACCTTCTAGTTCTGCGACACAGTCGCCTATCATATCAGTAATTCTAGTGGATTTACCAATAGCAGTTGCTATGTCGAATGGCTTACAATACTCTTATTACTAACAGGAAACTTGGCATAGAAAGTAGCAGAAATTAAATTCCTACTAGCACCAGAATCAAATAACACGGAGGCACAAATTTGTTTACTAGAAACATACCTGATACGACGTCAGGGTCCTTTCTGGCCTCCTCCCGTGTCATCGTGAAGGCTCTAGCACTCGCCCTCTGTCCTCCTTCCTCCAGCTTCTTTTTCGTTCCTAAACCTTCAGCCCTTGCAGTCCCTGCTCACATGGCCTTCCTCACCGCAGTTATAACACCGTATAAGTCCACACACCTTCGCCACATGACCAGGCTTCCCACATTTTGAAGCACACGTTCATTCCCTACTTGCACTAGCCAACGTGCTATCTTCCACATTTACCACACTTCTTCATCCCCGAAGTTGAGGACACCATCCTTCGGTCATCCACTTTCCTCCTCTTGTTGTTTGCAGTGAAACCACCACGTCCAAACCTCTTCTTTCCCCAGGTCTTATCACCATCACCTGTCTTCTTCACCTCGACTACTGCCACTTCCCTCTCATCATACAACCTTCCCACCAGGTCCACCACCGATGGATAGGTACCCGACCGAGCAGTCATCAAATGTCTGCGTACGTCAGCTGGCAGTCACTGGATGTACTTCTTGATCTTTCTTGACACCGGCGTCACCTGATCCAGCACCAACCTCGCCATCTCATTGAACTTGGTGGTGTACTGCTGGTGTGTCATGGTACCAGTCTCCAGTTGCTGGAACACCCACTCTATCTTGTCGAGTTCCTGGTGAGGACAAAACTCCTCAGTCACCAACTTCTTCAGTTCTGGCCACCTCATCTTTCCAATGGCCCTGCTACCCTCGGTCGGGACAATATTGTCCCACCAGTATAAGGTTGTGTCCATAAACAAGTGGGTAGCAAACTTCACTTTTTGATCTTCTCGGCACTCGCTAATATCAAGTACCACCTCCATTTCCCTCACCCATCGGTGAGCAGCATCAATGCCATTCCCATCGAATGTTGGGGGCTTGCATCTCTAAAATGCCCCATAGTTACAACCACGTTGTAGCACCCAGAAAATTTTCTAATGCGAGTCAAGTAATAATAGTGGGCTCAGACGAAAACCATTTAATAAATATAAAATGGTTGTGGGTGTTAGACCGAGTTAACCCTTCGGGTCACGAGTTTGGGGTCGCGGGAACACCTGGTATATATATATAGATGGATCAGCTGAACAACTCTCATTTGCACTCAAACACCCAGTTCTAGAGAGGGAAAGTATAGAGAGAGAAAGTGTCGGATCAAGGCTCGGTTGGTCAAGGATCGAAGGCTGGTGTTCGTGGGCTCCTAAACAACAAGAATCAAGGTAAGAAACGTAGTATAATTGCTCAATTTGGTAAAAACCCGGGTTTGGGTTTTTGGGGTTTTAAAAGTGGCAAGAATCGCCCAAAAACTCACGTTTTAGGGTAATAAAACATGTAAGAAGCTTAGATTTAGGTTCCTGGAAAATATCCAAAAGATTGGATTTTTGGGGTTAAAATGAGCTGATTCGTAAATTTCAGCTCGTTCTGCGAATTTAAGCACTCGTCCAGCGAAACTGTAAGTTCGTCCAGCGAAACTATGAGGATTTTCATTGAGACTACAGTTTCGCTGCAGCGAAACTACATTTTCGCTGAGGCGAAACTATAGCTTCTATGATAACTTCGCTGATGTCCAGGTTGACCCTTAGACATTGCGAAACTAGGGAATTCCAACGAAAGTTGGGCGCTCAAGGTAGCGAATCTGTCCAGTGAAACTGGCAGAATGCTGCCCAGCGAAACTAGCAGCGAAACTGCTGATTCGCCTGGCGAAATTATGGGCGAAATTACGGGCGAAATTATTGGCGAAACTGGTAGCGAATTTAGGCAGAAATTAACCCTTTTGAGTGTTAACTTATCTGCTGGCGGGGTAGTGTGACCCACATCTTTAAAGCTTGATTGAGAAGCTGCTTGTCAAGCACAGGTGAGTTCTAGGACCCCTCTTTTACTTGTTTTAAACGATTTTGGGGCTGGAACACATACAAACCTGTTTATTGAAATGATTATGTATGACCCATTTGGGTGTAATTATGTGTAGTATGTGTACGGTACGAATGTGGACTGGTATGTGTCTGCATGAAGTCCTGGTGTGATCCTCACTGTATAGGAATAACAATTAGGGCTGAATGCATAACAGAGTCCCGGCTTTCGGGACGGATGCGGGGGTAGGTTCTTACATGGAAATTCTGTAAGTGCCGGTAGATGATTGATGATGTAGGCTATGTATGTATGATGCCGTGTATGATGATGTATGATTGATATATGTGCGTTCCTTATGATGATGCATGAATATCTTTCCATGTCTTTACGTATTATGACAACGAATAAACGAAGTATTATGTAACGTAACGAGAAAGATAATGAAAGAGGAACACGATGATGAATGCATGTATTAATGAATGAATGAATGAGTAATAAGATGATGAATACATGCATTAATGAACGAATGAACGAAAGATGTCTTGCAAGCATTGGATAAGGTTAACGGGTCCTTCTTTGTGATTGACCATATGTATGGTACCCCTACCGCTTACCTCTAGTATAGTGGCATACGTTTTGTTGTTCATTTAATGACCTCGGCCCGGTAGCTAAGACTGATCGAGGTATAGCAAATGGAAGTGGTACAAAAGATGTCCAATGTGCAAGAAAAGATGTAACGGGATCCTTGTCATTCGACCACAGTAATAATCGCTACGTGCCATGAAGTGGGTAAAGCCTGACAGGATCCATATGAGAACGGAACGATAAGGATGTAACAAATGAATGACGCAGATAATAAATGTTATCTGATATGTGTTCGATGAATGTTCTTGAATGAAACGTAAGACGAATAAACGTAACGGGATTCTTGTCATTCGACCACAGTAATCATCGCTGCGTGCCATGAAGTGGGTAAAGCCTGACAGGATCTAAATAAGAAGTGAAAGATAACGATGAATAACGAACGATTGAAGGAATAAAAGATATAATAAAAATATTATCTATATGTATGCATGATGTATGATCACGTATAAAGAAAAGAATGGTTTTAACGAAAACGAAGTATGCTTACCATAAAACTAGAACTCACTCAGCAACGCTGACTTTTTATGTGTTTCTAGTTGGCAGGTAGTGTTGCTGAGAATGGCACAAGGCGGCTACTCAGCTCTTTTGGGATGGCATTCTCCTTTTGATAATGCCGCCACAAAATGTGTTGTGGGCCCATGATGCACGCAACACATTATGTTGCATGGCGTTAGGAGATTCCTTAGGGTTCCGATGTACGGGACTACTTATGGGAATCTTCTTTATGATGAAAAATTTTATGTTTTTATACTAGAGGTCACTGTATGTGACCCTATGATTATTAAGGATTCACATAAACGGGATTACTTAAGAAATCCTAGGTTTCATATGCTTCAGCAACAATCATAGTAAAAGTTAGGCATTGTAAAGAAGGCTTGTATTTTGTATTTAAATCACGATGTAATGCATTGTAAAAGTTTTTATGATGAAATGAGAATGACCCTTTTTATCAATTCCGCTGCATTATTTTATTAAGTTTATATCAATTATATGTTTTATGTGTGATGACGACCAACTATGAGTTGCCCGGGAGCGGGGGCCTTACAAGTTGGTATCAGAGCCAAAGTTTAAGTGAAATGGGTAAACTTTCAAAATGAACCAAAACTTGAACTGAAAATGGGACAGAAAGGAAGCGAATGCCATCTGAGTAGTTGCGTGCCATCTGGTATTTTTATTAAAGTTAACCAGTATTACGTGCGCATGTTATGTGATGTATGTGTTACTGTTAGAGTTAGATACTAACGTAGTCAGGAAAGGTAATGCTCAGGGTACGAAGAGTAAAGTAAGTGGCTAATCACAACTGGCCACTGTAATTAGAGACTTACTATGCTTGACATAAACTGAGCTATTTCCTTGAATGACCGTGTTGGTGTTTCAATCTTTCAGTGTGAGGTAGAAAATGGCTGGTGGTAGATCTTCCAAAGCTTCCCGGGGTGGAGGCGGTGGCGGACGTGGTACTGAACCACAAGCCACAAGAGGAAGACCTAGGGTGGAGAAAGTGGTTCATGAAGAACCCGATACTCCCCATCAGGAAGGGGTAGATGAGAGTGCTAACTTGAGAGCCTCGGTGAAAGAAGCAGTGGTTGAGGAAGTACATCAGGTCATGCAGACGATCTTACCGTCTGTGGTGACCGAAGTAATTAAGGCTGTCAGGGAAGGTGAAAGGAAAGAGAGGGACAGGTCCTCAGGAAGATAGCAGCAACAAGGGCCGAAAACGGTTCTTTCTGATGATGAAGAGGAGGAAGAGGAGGAGGCAGAGCACGAGACAACACGGGGTTGTAATTACGGGGCATTTATGAGGTGCAAGCCCCCTACTTTTGATGGCTCTGGCACTGCTGCTGATGCTCACCAGTGGGTGAGAGAGATGGACGCTGTCCTCGACATTAGTGATTGCAGGGAGGACAAGAAGGTGAAGTTTGCTACCCACTCTTTTACGGGTTCGGCCTTATGCTGGTGGGACAACATAGTCCAGGCCGAGAGTAGCAGGGCCATCGGAAGAATGAAGTGGTCCGAGTTGAAAAGGATGGTGATCGAGGAGTTCAGTCCTCGCCAGGAAATGGATAAAGTAGAGAGAGAGTTCCAGGAGTTGGAGGCAGGGACGATGACCCACCAACAGTACACTACCAAATTCAATGAGATGGCGAGAATGGTGCCGGACCAGGTGACACCGGTATCTCGAAAGATCAACCGGTATATCCAGGGGCTACCGGCCGACATCCGCACGCACTTGATTACTGCCCGACCGAGTACTTTTAGGTCGGCAGTAGATTTGGCTGGGAGACTATACGATGAAAGGGCTACGGTGGTGAAGGCTGAGAGTGGTAAGAAGGGAGGTGGCGAGAAAAATTGGCAAGGAAAGAGGTTTGGTCGAGGTGATATCTCGACAAGTAACAAGAAGGCAAGGGTGGATAACCGCCGTGTGGTCATGTCAGGAGCAGGGTTGAGGAAGTGTGGCCAATGTGGGAGAGAGCACTCGGGGGAGTGCAAGTGGGGATCCAACATCTGTTTCAGGTGCGGGAAGGCAGGGCATATGTCAAAGGATCGCCGGATGGGCAAGTGTTTTAACTGTAGGGAAAGTGGTCATATGAGCAGAGACTGCAAGAAGCCAAGGGCTGAGGGCTCAGGGGAGAAGAAGACGGAGGAGAAGCACCGAGGGCAAAGGCCAGGGAATTCACGATGACGCAAGAGGATGCTAGAACGGACCCTGACGTTGTCTCCGGTACGTTCCTGATAAATCAAATTTTAGCCTCTGTATTATTTGATTCAGGTGCCAGTAGGAGTTTTATTTCTACTACCTTCTGTGCTAAACTGCCTGTTAGGAGTAAATGCCTTAATGAGTCCTTTGATATAGAAACTGCTATTGGTAAATCCACTAGGGTTACGGATGTAATACAGGACTGTGCCGTAGAATTAGAATGTCATAGGTTTGCTGCCAAGTTACATGTGATGCCCCTAGGAGGATTTGATGTAGTATTAGGGATGGATTGGTTAGCAGCCTACGAAGCGAATATCGTGCTCCGAAGGAAAATGATTAGGCTGACGGCGGCTGACGGAAGTCCGGTGACAATATATGGCGATCGAGTTATGACGATTCCGAAGGTGATCTCGATGGCGGTGGCGGGAAAGTGTATGAGGCGCGGATGTAGCGCCTACTTATGTTATGTAAAGAATGTAGAGAAGCCAACACCACAACTATCCGATGTACCAGTTGTGCGTGACTTTCCAGACGTGTTTCCAGAAGACTTATCAGGATTGCCACCTGACCGAGAGATCGAATTCCAGATCGAGCTGATACCGGGTGCCCAACGTGTCGAAAAAGCACCGTATCGCTTGGCTCCGACGGAAATGAAAGAGTTGATGGAGCAACTGCAAGAACTGCTAGATAAGGGGTTCATTAGACCGAGTATCTCACGTTGGGGTGCTCCGGTTCTGTTCGTAAAGAAGAAGGATGGTAGTATGAGAATGTGCATCGACTACCACGAGCTGAATAAGTTGACGGTGAAGAACAGATACCCCTTGCCGAGAATCGATGACTTGTTTGATCAACTTCAGGGTGCTAGTTGGTTTTCACGAATAGATCATTGATCGGGCTACCATCAACTGAAGGTGAAGGAGTAGGATATCCTAAAAACAGCCTTTCGTACACGCTATGGTCATTACGAGTTTCTTGTCATGTCTTTTGGGTTGACCAACGCGCCGGCTGCTTTTATGGATTTGATGAATCGAGTGTGTCGGCCAATGTTGGATAAATCAGTAATTGTGTTTATCGATGATATACTGATCTATTCCAGGAGCGAAGAAGAGCATGCCGGCCATATTCGGGAGGTGTTGGAGACCTTGAGGAAGGAGAAACTGTATGCTAAGTTCTCCAAGTGTGCTTTTTGGTTACGCGAGGTGCAATTTCTGGGTCACGTGGTAAACGCAAAGGGAATAATGGTGGACCTAGCTAAGGTTGAGGCCGTAATGCAATGGAAGTCACCAAAGACGCCATCCGAGATTCGCAGCTTCTTGGGATTGGCGGGCTACTATAGAAGATTTTTCAAGACTTTTCCATGATAGCATCGCCTTTGAGAAAATTGACTCGCAAGGACGTAAAATTCGTGTGGGGTCGAGAACAGGAGGATGCCTTTAAGGAGTTGAAGACGAGACTGACACAAGCTCCTGTCTTGAAATTGCCCGAGGGAAATGAAGACTTAGTGGTCTATTCGGATGCATCTTATTCTGGGCTAGGTTGCGTATTGATGCAACGCGGAAGAGTAATAGCCTATGCATCCCGACAACTAAAGACCCACGAAGTCAACTATCCCACACACGATCTAGAACTAGCTGCGGTGGTTTTCGCGTTGAAGATTTGGCGGTACTATCTATACGGGACGAAGTGCACCATCTTCACGGACCACAAAAGCTTGAAGTACTTCTTTGAGCAGAAAGATCTAAACAAGAGGCAAAGACGATGGTTAGAGCTGATAAAAGACTATGATTGTGAGATCCACTACCATCCGGGTAAAGCCAACGTGGTGGCAGATGCCCTTAGCCGAAAGGAAAGGCCCGAGCCGATTCGGGTGAAGGCTTATCAGCTAATTATGACCTCTGATGTGATGACACAGGTTAAGGAGTTCCAAGACGAGGCTTTGAAAGAAGATCGTCTTAACTCCGAAAGAATAAGGGTCTAGTTACAGAACTGGGTGAGAACACTCTTGGTGTTAAGACCCGATTTGGGCGGATGTGGATTCCTCGGTACGGGGATCTACGTGGAAAGATCATGGATGAGGCCCATAAGATGCGATACTCCATTCACCCCGGTGCCACCAAGATGTACCAAGACATGAAGAAAGATTATTGGTGGCCGGGCATGAAGCGTGATGTGGTGGAGTACGTGAGTAAGTGCCTGACTTGTTTCCAAGTAAAGGCAGAGCACCAGAAACCTTACGGGAAGATCCAACCGTTGGATATACCTGAGTGGAAGTGGGAGCATATCACCATGGATTTCATCACAAAGTTACCACGTACCCCGAAAGGGTATGATGCTATATGGGTGATCGTCGACCGATTAACGAAAAGCGCCCACTTCCTACGATCCGCGAGACGTATTCGTCCGAAAGATTGGCGGATCTGTTCATCAAAGAAATCGTAGCTCGTCATGGCGTGCCAGTGTCCATTGTGTCGGATCGTGACACCCGTTTTACATCAAAATTCTGGAAGAGATTCCATGACGCGATGGGGAGGAGACTACATATCAGCACGGCTTACCACCCTCAGACGGACGGTCAGTCTGAGAGGACGATCCAGACACTCGAAGACATGCTTCGGGCGTGCGTGATTGATTTTGGAGGAAGTTGGGATGATCACTTACCGTGAGCAGAATTCTCGTACAATAACAGTTAGCATGCCAGCATTGGTATTCCACCTTACGAGATGTTGTACGGTAGGAAATGTAGGACGCCCTTATGTTGAGGAGACATTGAGCAGAAGGAACTGGGAGGTGTCGAAGTGGTTGAAGCAATGACTGAGAAGTTAGAAAAGATCAAAGCCTTCATGAAGGCAATGAAAGATAGGCAAAAGTCGTATGCGGATAAGAAGCGGAGACCGATAGAGTTCAAGGTTGGTGACCGAGTCATGTTGAAGGTCTCGTCCTGGAAAGGCATTATCCGATTTAGAAAACGAGGTAAGCTAAGCCCGAGATATATAGGACCTTTCCGAATCATCGCACGAGTAGGAGAGGTAGCCTATCGGCTTGAACTGCCAGATGAGTTAAGTGGAATTCATCCCACGTTCCATGTATCTCATCTGAGAAAGTGCTTAGCTGATGAAGATATGATTGTTCCACTGGAGGATATTGAAGTAGACGAACGGCTCAATTACATGGAGCAACCAGTGGCAATCATTGATCGTAAAGAAAAGAGGTTAAGGAATAAAGTGGTTCCTCTTGTGCGTGTGCAGTGGAAACACAGGAAAGGATCCGAGTCTATGTGGGAGACTGAAGAAGAATGAGACAACATTACCCACACCTGTTTGAGGAATAACAGGTTTCGGGGACGAAACCTAAATAAGGGGGGTGCACTTGTAACACCCTGAAAATTTTCTAATGCGAGTCAAGTAATAATAGTGGGCTCAGACGAAAACCATTTAATAAATATAAAATGGTTATGGGTGTTAGACCGAGTTAACCCTTCGGGTCACGAGTTTAACGAGTTTGCGGTCGCGGGAACACCTGGTATATATCTAGATGGATCAGCTGAACAACTCTCATTTGCACTCAAACACCAGTTCTAGAGAGAGAAAGTGTAGAGAGAGAAAGTGTAGAGAGAGAAAGTGTCGGATCGACGCTCGGTTGGTCAAGGATCGAAGGCTGGTGTTCGTGGGCTCCAAAAAAATAATAATCAAGGTAAGAAACGTTGTATAATTGCTCAAGTTGGTAAAAACCCGGGTTTGGGTTTTTGGGGTTTTAAAAGTGGCAAGAATCGCCCAAAAATGCACGTTTTAGGGTAATAAAACATGTAAGAAGCTTAGATTTAGGTTCCTGGATGATATCCCAAGGGTTTGGGTGGAAAAGATTGGATTTTTGGGGTTAAAATGAGCTGATTCGTAAATTTCAGCTCGTTCTGCGAATTTAAGCACTCGTCCAGCGAAACTGTACATTCGTCCGGTGAAACTATGAGGATTTTCAGCGAGACTACAGTTTCGCTGCAGCGAAACTACATTTTCGCTGAGGCGAACCTATAGCTTCTATGATAACTTCGCTGATGCCCAGGTTCACCCTTAGACATTGCGAAACTAGGGAATTCCAACGAAAGTTGGGCGCTCAAGGTAGCGAATCCGTCCAGCGAAACTGGCAGAATGCTGCCCAGCGAAACTAGCAGCGAAACTGCTGATTCGCCTGGCGAAATTATGGGCGAAATTACAGGCGAAATAATTGGCGAAACTGGTAGCGAATTTAGGCAGAAATTAACCCTTTTGAGTGTTAACTTATCTGCAGGCGGGGTAGTGTGACCCACATCTTTAAAGCTTGATTAAGAAGCTGCTTGTCAAGCACAGGTGAGTTCTAGGACCCCTCTTTTACTTGTTTTAAATGATTTTGGGTCTGGAACACATACAAACCTGTTTATTAAAATGAGTATGTATGACCCATTTATGTGTAATTATGTGTAGTATGTGTACGGTACGAATGTGGACTGGTATGTGTCTGCATGAAGTCCTAGTGTGATGCTCACTGTATAGGAATAACGATTAGGGCTGAATGCATAACATGAGTCCCGGCTTTCGGGATGGGTGCGGGGGTAGGTCCTTACATGGAAATTCTGTAAGTGCCTGTAGACGATTGATGATGTAGGCTATATATGTATGATGCCGTGTATGATGATGTATGATTGATATATGTGTGTTCTTATGATGATGCATGAATATCTTTCCTTGACTTTACGTATTATGACAACGAATAAACGAAGTATTATGTAATGTAACAAGAAAGATAATGAAAGAGGAACACGATGACGAATGCATGTATTAATGAATGAATGAATGAGTAATAAGATGATGAATACATGCATTAATGAACCAACGAACGAAAGATGTCTTGCAAGCATTGGATAAGGTTAACGGATCCTTCTTTGTGATTGACCATATGTATGGTACCACTACCGCTTACCTCTAGTACCGTGGCATACGTTTTGTTGTTCATTTAATGACCTCGGCCCGGTAGCTAAGACTGATCGAGGTATAGCAAATGGTAGTGGTACAAAAGATGTCCAATGTGCAAGAAAAGATGTAATGGGATCTTTGTCATTCGACCACAGTAATCATCGCTACGTGCCATGAAGTGGGTAAAGCCTGACAAGATCCGTATGAGAACGGAACGATAAGGATGTAACAAATGAATGACGCAGATAATAAATGTTATCTGATATGTGTACGATGAATGTTCTGGAATGAAACGTAAGACGAATAAACTTAACGGGATCCTTGTCATTCGACCACAGTAATCATCGCTGCGTGCCATGAAGTGGGTAAAGCCTGACAGGATCTAAATAAGAAGTGAAAGATAACGATGAATAACGAACGAATGAAGGAATAAAAGAGATATAAAAATATTATCTATATGTATGCATGATGTGTGATCACGTATAAAGAAAAGAATGGTTTTAACGAAAATGAAGTATGCTTACTATAAAACTAGAACTCACTCAGCAACGCTGACTTTTTATGTGTTTCCAGTTGGCAGGTAGTGTTGCTGAGAATGGCATGAGGCGGCTACTCAGCTCTTTTGGGATGGCATTCTCCTTTGATAATGCTGCCACGCAATGTGTTGTGGGCCCATGATGCACGCAACACATTATGTTGCATGCCGTTAGGAGATTCCTTAGGGTTCCGATGTACGGGACTACTTAAGGGAATCTCCTTTATGATGAAAAATTTTATGTTTTTATACTAGAGCTCACTGTATGTGACCCTATGATTGTTGAGGATTCACATAAATGGGATTACTTAAGAAATCCTTGGTTTCATATGCTTTAGCAACAATCATAGTAAAAGTTAGGCATTGTAAAGAAGGCTTGTATTTTGTATTTAAATCACGATGTAATGCATTGTAAAAGCTTTTATGATGAAATGAGAATGACCCATTTTATCAATTCCGCTGCATTATTTTATTAAGTTTATATCAAATATATGTTTTATGTGTGATGACGACCAACTGTGAGGTGCCCGGGAGCGGGGGCCTTACACACGTGCAGTTTCCTACACGGCTTCTTCCTGCTCCTCATCACTCGAGACAATCGTCTTGGTATCTGATCGTTCCCTCTCTTCCTTCCTGTGGTCCTTTTTCTCTCTTTCTTCTCGTCCTCCCTTACCGCTTTAATCACTTCAGTCACCACAAACGGTAGAATTGACTGCATGACTTGATGCACCTCCTCTACTACTGCCTCTTTTACCGAGGCCCTTATATTCACACTCATCACCACCTTCCTGGCGATACATCTCAAACTCTTCATGGGCCCTCTCAGTAATCTTAGCCTGGTTTCTAGTGTCACGCGGTTCAGTGCCACGTGCTCCCTGTGCTCCACCCGTAGAGGCTTTAGAAGATTTGTTGGAGCATATTTAGTCATATATAGTGTGTCCGTCGCTTGATGAATAGTCTAGGCTTATTGTTATACACCTTGTAAACACATGAAACTGGGTCATTCACAGGAGCATATGCGAATGAGACTCAGTCGTACGTCTGAGCCATGCTAATGGACCAGTCGTGCGACTGAGAGATGCGATTGGGGCATTCGTAAGACTAAACCATAAGAATGGTCCAGTCGTATGATTGAACCATACGCATGGTCCAGTCGTACGATTGAACCATACGCATGGTCCAATCGCACGAATGGGCCCAGTCGCATCTAATATGGGCCGAGGCCTACATATACCAGTTTCAATGTGTAGAAACCTAAGGGTTTTCATCGTGTTCCTGGCGCCTAGGTGCTGCTGGATGAGAGGGAGATCATGCTCGATCTCCCCTTGCCAAAAGTCTTGATTCTTAAGTTGTAACGAGCTTAAAATCGTTATGATTTATCAATAAAATAATTCGATTATTGTTCGTGTTATTGTTTATCTTTTGGTTTTTATCCTTCCGTCAAGAACGTGCTCGGATGTTCATCGATCCAGTGACTTCACATGATCTACCTCCAGCCATTCTCTAATAACAATAAGATTCAAACACTAATACGGTCATTCAAGGAATAGCTCAGTTTATGTTAAGTATAGTAAGTCCCTAATTATAGTGGCTAGCTGTGATTAGCCACTTACTTTACTATTCATACCTAAGCACTTCCTATCCTGACTACATCAGTATCTAAATTTACTAAGAACACATAATCAACTAGCACATAACTCTAATTAACTTTGAAAAAGATATACTTGATAGCACGTAGCTACTCGGGCTGGCATCCCTTCCCTTAGTCCCGTTCTCAGTTTATGATTAGGTTTTGAAAATATTTACCCAAATCACTTAAACTATGGCTGTAATACTAACTTGTAAGGCCCCGTTCGCGTGCACCTCATAGTTGGTCATTCATTGCACTAAACATACATATTATTATACATTTCATAAAATATCATAGCGGAAGTCATTAAAAAAACCATTCATTTTATTAAGAGTTACTGTTGTTATGCAATACAACACTGTTCAACTACAAAAGAAACTTTCACTGATTGCATTACAAAACAAAAATAATAACATGCTTGAATGGATGCCAGTCTTGCCCTGCCAAGTAGCCTCCCTGCATGCCATCCTCAGCAACCTTTACCTGCCAACAAAAAATAAAAGTCAGCGTTGCTGAGTGAGTTCTAGTTTTATAAGTATCAAAATATTTTATGCGTTTCATACGTAAAAATACTCTTTTCCATAAAACATCGCCTTTACTATCACACATGTTCGTTCGTTATTGAGCGTACTAGTTCGTTTCGTACTTTATTCATATCTTTCATTAACTTTCGTCTCGTACTTTATCACTATCGAAACGTTCATTTCGTACTTTATCACTTCGTTTGTTTCATACATTATCGTCTCGCTCGTCTCATACTAATTCTAGATCCTGTCAGGCTTTTCCCCCATTTCTAACTAAGTGTAAGATGAAGCGCCTGAATAGTGCCCATGCGCAATGGGGGAAAAGCCTGACAGGATCTAGAATTAGTATGAGACGAGCGAGATGATATGTATGAAACGAACGAAGTGATAAAGTACGAAATGAACGTTTCGATAGTGATAAAGTACGAGACGAAAGTTAATGAAAGATAAGAATAAAGTACGAAACGAACTAGTACGCTCAATAACGAACGAACATGTATGATAGTAAAGGAGATGTTTTATGGAAAAGAGTATTTTTACGTATGAAACGCATAAAGTATTTTGATACTTACAAAACTAGAACTCACTCAGTAACGCTGACTTTTATTTTTTGTTGGTAGGTAAAGGTTGCTGAGGATGGCATGCAAGGAGGCTACTTGGTAGGGCAAGACTGGCATCCATTCAAGCATGTTATTATTTTTGTTTTGTAATGCCAGCAGTGAAAGTTTCTTTTGTAGTTGAACAGTGTTGTATTGCATAACAATAGTAATTTACCATTCTAGGCACAAAGCCTCGTTACTAACTGGCACAAAGCCGTATCATATCTTGGCACAAAGCCCGGTAGGATCCCGTTTCATACTATGGGTTCAGTCACCTAGACTAATCCCCCTTTGTGTGAACCCTCATGGGTTAAAATCGCACGTTATAACATACAGTTGAGCTACCAACTCTCAAGGAGTTGTAATCCTTGTTTCTTTCTTCTTGCAAGCCTTTTCTTTCTTTCATTACGTTTTACTTTTCATCTTTGTTATCTTTCTCTTCATTACATTGTACTTTACGTTCATTCACATATTCATCACATTACGTAATGAAATAACATAATAACTAACATATATAATATATTACAATATAAATACGTTTTGAAAACTAATAAATATAACAACTCATATACATATGCATATAATACATTCATCATCACATCATGCATATTCTACTCATAAACCCTCGCTTGTTCATGCCTAGAATAGTCCAAAACAGCCAACTAGTCGAACTTGGGTCAAACCCTAAAAATTATGTTTTTGCTCAAAATTCAGAAAAATTTTCTAAGTGTTGGGCACATGGACACTATTTAGGCGCATCAACCCTGTTTGGGCGTTTCTCAACTATGTAAGCGCATCAGCCTACACTTAACCACTTTAACACTTAGGCACATGAGCCTTTTGGGCGCATGGGCACTATTCAGGCGCTTCATCTTACACTTAGTCATTTCAGCCCAAAACTCAGGCGCATGAACTACTGTTCATGCGCATGAACTTACACTTAGAAATTCCAAGTCATTATTTGGGCGCACGGGGTACTGTTTGGGTGTATGAGCCTATACTTGATATTTCTAAGCAATTTCTTAGGCGCATGGACCCTGTTTGGGTGCATCACCTTACTTAAAAACTTTTCTAAGGCAAATACTAGGCGCATGGGCCCTGTTTGGGCGCATGTTTACCTACTTACATGTTTTCTAAGTTGTTTTACAATCCCAAACATCACTATATCCTGTTCTAAACTTGTTACACCCATTATAAACTTCAAACAAACATTTATAACCCTTAAACATCAACATGTAAGCATGAAGTATACGGGTGTACATACAATATAATTATAAAACCATTTTTATTGCATTTTCAACCACAAAAGAGTTAAAACATGTAAAAAGTCGGGGTCTAGAAACTCACCTCTTGTAGCTTCCAAGCACAACTCTCTCAAAGTCATGAAATTTTGGTGTTTCTAACACCTAAACACCAAGAACACATACCCGAATGCATATAGACACATGAGAACATGTATAATTTGGTTACATGATCAAAACACATCAAAACTAAACCCAATTATCCTAAATTGGCTTACCTTGGCTGAATTTTGTTGCTTTCTCTCTCTAGAACTCGAAATCTACTCTTTCTTCTTCTTCTTCCTTTTGTCGACTAAAAAGCAGGTTGAAGTACACATATATGGGCGACCATACCTTTTTAAATATTTTAATATTTGACTTTGTCCTTTTTACGCATAGCTCCCTTCACTTTGGTTGCTTTTCACTTAAAATCAAAGATGCATATCTAGTTTCTTGTTTTTCTCTTTAAATAATAAAATTTCCGAGTGTTACTTGAAGTTTGTGGTGGGTTGTGACTTGTGGATCCTAAGTTGAGGGATCACAACAAGCTGTTTAGATAGATCCAAATTTCAGAAGTTTAGATTTGGCAATGAAGTGTCTCCCATCACATCAGCATACTTATCAAGAGAGGCTTGATCCATTGAGTGTGTGACATCATTGATCTTTTCTTTAATGGAGTGGTAGTTAGCATCAAGAAATTCTTGATCACTATCACCACTACCATTTCCTCCTAAATTTGATGTTCTTTCTAATGTGTTTTGTGCCTCTGGGCTGGAATTTTCAGACACTTCAGATGTATCAGCTTGATTTGTCATTATTGTGCTGATAGGAACTTCACCTGCAGGGTTAGTTACAACTACAGCTGAAGTAGTAGTCTTGCTTGGTCATCTCAGCTCAAACCTTGGATCAGGATCTTCTGTTGATGTATTACCTGTAGATCCTAAAAAATCTTCATGAGATTTGTTAAAAAAGTTTGTCACTAAATTAAGATCAATTAGCCAGTCAAGACAAGAACCTTTCACACAGGGTGTGTGCTCATTGAAGATCAAATTGGCTGATTCTTCAACTACTCTAGTTCTGAGATTGTATACTTTATAAGCCTTAGCTTGGGAAGGGTATCCAATAAAGTGTCCATCATCTGATTTCTTAGCAAACTTGGCTACTTGATCTTTAGTATTCAAGATGGTGCAGGGACATCCAAATGATCTGAGAAGACCAATGAACGTTATTATTTTTTGCCACTGTTCATAAGGAGTGTTACCATGAGTCTTGACTACTAAAACTTTTTTCTGCACATAGCAGGCAGTGCCTCTGCCCAGAAGGTGATGGGTTGTTTAGAGTCAGACAACATGGTTCTTGCAGCTTCAATAAGTGTCCAGTTTCTTCTCTTAGCAACACCATTTTGATAAGGATTGCTGGGAGAACTATACTGTCTTTTAATATCTTTTTCAGCACAAAATGTGTCAAATATTTGGTTCTTGAATTTAGTTCTTTGATCACATCTTATGATCTTGACCTTGTGATGACTTTCATTTTCAATTTTCAGAATAAAGTTCTTCAAGATAACAGGAGTTTCATCCTTAGTACAAAGAAAGAAAACCCAAGTGTATCTTGTGAAATCATCTGTGATCACTAAACAGTATGAGGTCCTT
Source organism: Flaveria linearis (assembly GCA_024085815.1). NCBI lineage: Eukaryota > Viridiplantae > Streptophyta > Magnoliopsida > Asterales > Asteraceae > Flaveria > Flaveria linearis. The sequence goes on along the minus strand of CM044008.1, from coordinate 52,004,235 downwards.
CCTAGACTCCTTACACTATTGAGTCCAAAGAGATCCATACGTAATAAGTGTAGGGGAGTAATAATAGAGTTCTTTTTCCTTTGGCATGTTCGACACCAAGTGTTGTTTCCCTTTTAGGTAAGCAACACAGTGATCATCACTTATAAACTCTTTTTTTGGCATTCCAGTTACCAAATCATTCTTAATTAACATGTTCATGTTCTTAAAGTTTACATGGCACATTCTTTTATGCCAAAGGAAAGACTCATCACTATTGGCCTTGTACATGTTCATCTTGTACATGTTCCCTTTTCGAGGTGCTCGAAGCAAGATATGCTCTTGAGGAATGACCACCCTGGCTTGAGAACAATAAACTCATGCTCAGTAAAGAGTATGTTATGTCACTGGTCATGAAATTCGGATACACTCAGTAAATTGAACCCAAGCTCCTTAACAATATTACCTTTTCAATGTTGAGCTTACCATTTCTGACTCTACCCCTTCCTATAATGTAACCTCTAGCATCTCCTCCAAAAGCAACTATCCCTCCATCAATTCATTTAAAGTTTTGAAGCAAAGAGCCATTGCTTGTCATGTGCCTTGAACAAACACTGTCAATGATCCATACATTCGTCTTATTCCTCAGCTTTTCCTACACAATAAAAGAGATTTAGTCATATTTGGAAACCCAAGCCTCAGTGGTCTTGGGCTCTTCAATATGAACTGAAGACAATGCAATAGTAATTAATCCTATACTGAAACTTTAGGGGATCAATCGTTGTTGTAAGTGAAGAATTTTCAGTCATATGGTCTTCCTTTATCTTCCACACCGTCTTTGAAAGATTAGACTTGACCTTCAATGCTTCATATGTTTTGGCAACTTCAAAGGCTTTGGAGACTGACCCTTCGGAAGATCTTGCTTTAACTACAGCAAGCTTCGGTGCTTCAGAAGCATTCCTTTCTTCCGAGACCAAAATTTCTTTTGAAAGAAAATTTTCGCTTGTCTTCGTTTTCATTTTGTAACTTCTGAAAGAAACACAGATTTCTTCCAAAGCTTTCTTCTTATTGTTCTTCTCAGAAGTCTTCTCTCTTTTTATGTTGACAGTACTCTTGGGATTGTAGAAGCAATCCTTAGCAAGATGAGAAGTACTGCCACACATAATGCAGTCCATGCGCTTCCATCTGAGAGTCTTGTTATGAATGGAAGACTAAGGTTGACCACTTCCCATCTCCATCCCCAACTTTGCAGATGTTGTGACAGGCTTCCTAAGGTGAGGCTGACCTTTGGAAGTGGATGGTTCATGCTGTATAGCAGTGTTACACAGCTAATCAGTCTTCATTCCTTCACAGGAATGACTTGAACATGCACTTGAACTCTTGGTACTAAAGTTAAAGTTATGTTCACAGTCTTTACCACTTCAATACCTGTAGGGACAACGACTTGTTTCTGCATGGAGTTGAAAGTGGCCTTGATCTCTTGAGCTCTCTTGGACCTTGTCTTCGTTACTCTGATCAAGTTCTTCTACTTGAACTTAGTCATCCCTGACTTCTTCCTCTCCTCAGGAGAATAGTGACTCTTGTTAGGATGATCTTCTTCACTCTTCCCAGATCTTTCCTTCACTATCTCCTCTTCAACCTTTTCAACACTAGGATCTATGAAAGGAAGCTCATCTTGACTAGTTCCACAACTTGGAGAACTTACAACCAGTAGAGTGTGTGGAGAAGCTATCTCACTCGATCCCAGTCCCTGTTTGTTATGATAACACACTTTGGAATGCATGGATGAGGATATTATGTTCTTGTAGGTCTCTTCTTCAAGAACATGTTTTTTTGCCTTAGCTTTGCTAATCACTAGCTCAGCCTGGCACTTAGTTAACTTAGTAATGAGATCCTTAATTTGAGTTCTGTAGTTGGTATGCTCATGTTTAATAGTTGAAATGGTTTTCTTTAAGTCTTCTATTTTTAACTTATTATTTTCTGCTCTTTTGAAATCAGATTTTAAGATGTTCAAGTACTCAAGATCAGATCTCATTTCTATGTTATAAAACCTATATCTGTTTACTTTAGCAATGTACTCAGGGGTACAAAGATGTTCTAATACCTTGTCTTCATCAAGATCTGCCATCAGTGCTTGTTTTGGAAAGACAACTTCTACCTGTAAACTCCAATCAAAGCCTCCTTTTTCTACAGCAACTGTAGCTTGTTGCTTGGTCTTCTCAGTGTGTGGAGTTCCCTCAGTGTGGTTTGGCTTGGGTTGTGCCTGGCCACCATTTGCCCTGGATGCATTGCACTCCCTAGCAAAGTGTGTCGTCTAGTTACAGTTGTAACACTTCACTTTGCTTTTGTCCGACCCAAACATTCAACTAGATACATTGCTAGGAATCTTTCCCCCTACTCTTGTAGAACTTCTTGACTCTGTGAGTAAGAAGAACCATTTATTGAACTATCTCCATGTACTCCAGATCATCTGGATGAATACATTCTAAATCTTCAAGGGTGAAGAGAAAGTTGCATATGCTTTCATCATGAGACACAAAGGCTTGCGATGAGCTTGTCTCTTGGAATGGGCTTTCTTGGATGTAGCTCTCCCTCGGTGTCTCTTGGAAGGTGAGGAAAGGGCCCTTTGGTGAGTTGCCAGGGTAAGAGATGTGATGGTGTTATGGTCCTCTACAATCCCTTTCAACCACATGATGGGCATAACTCTGCTGGTTGCTGGAACTGGTAGATTGATTTTGCATGTTCATCTCCATCTAGCAACCACTGAGTACGCCATATAAATAGTGCGAGTAAGAGTCTTGAGATTTTTAGTGTTCTTAATAACCACACAGTAATGTGTCCATCGTCTAGGAAGAGAGAACATGAGTTTTGTCATAATATCCCTGTTCTCGTGTTGTACTCCAACATCCACCAGAGTGTCCACAATCTCAACAAACCAAAAGTATTGTTGAGTCATGGTTTCACCTATTTTGAAGGTGAAGTTCTCAAACTACTGCTTTAGAAAGTCTTTTTTGTTTTCTTTGTCTTCACTAGACCCTTCATACATCAGCTTCAGTGCATCCCAGAGCTGCTTAGCAGTTTTGCACTTCTTGAGCCTCTGTAGATGGCGTTTGGAAGAACAGTTTGGAGGGCAGTCATGGCTTTCTGATCTACATCTATTCTTTTTCAATATTCTTCAGAGTAGTCAACCACTTCTTTCGAGATCATGCCACCTCTAACAACAGCTGAAGAGGTGCATTAAATGAAAGGTCCTATGGTAACAGACTCCCACATCCTCCTGTCTTGTGACTTGATGAAGCCTTCCATTCTTTAACACCAAGTATAAAATCATCAGGAGTGATCAGTGGGGACTTTACCATGGTACCAGTATCCATATCAGACTTGGATACTATCATTTGAAATGTTAAGTGTTTTGTGAGAACTGAGGAGATATAGATGGTGAGATCTCACAATCAAGATCCTGGAGTGCTCCAATACCAATTGCAGGACCGGTTAAGGGATGGTAAATACAATCAGTCTCACAATGAGGAGCATGTTAGAGCATTTAACAGTTTAAATAGGGAATCGAGTTTAGGAACAAGTTGCAAAGAACGCAAGTAACAATGATACAGAACTCAAGAACAATATATAAGTTTTTCCTGAATGTTGTATATTAATCTCAAGTTCTCTTACAAGTGTTACAATGCATATGTTTTTTTTACAATACAAGACCCTGAGATAATTTATACTACATCGTACAACCAGCTATACTTAGAAAGCCAGTTGGAACATTAAAAGACAACAAAATCAATGTAGAGTCAAAAGGCAGATTGCCTTTTGACTAGTGACTATGACATGCCATAGCTCACATCCTAATATATTATAAATAGGATAAAGTACATAAAGTGGAAATTTATAAACTCAGGACCTCAATATACAGTTGCAAAAGCATAGACCTTTTCACCAACGCTTGCGTGTTGTTGAGTCTTCAGAGTTGCGGCGGAAAGTGAGTTAGGTTTCTGTAAAAGTACATCCGAGAAAAGTATGTTCTTCTCTATCTTTAGAAGAAATCGATCTTCACTTCATTTGGCTTTGAAAGACTTTTCCTTTGAAGCATCGGAAGACTTCATCTTCTGGCTTCGGAAGATTTTGCCTTGGGCATCTGAAGATATACACTCAGCATATTTCTGGGTGTAGCGTAAAGCTTTCGCAGTAACTTTGGCTTCGGAAGATTTTATAATTAGAGTAATTCCTGCTTTAAGTATAAAACTTCCATAGCAATTTCTACTTAGTACCGAGTGCATGCATGCAGAAAGCCTTTGGTTGCATTGGTTTCATCAGCCACTATATAAAACTTTACATCTGCAGAGATAAAAACTTGTTTCTGCTTGGAGTTGAAGGTGGCCTTGTTCTCTTATGCTCTCTTTGATCTTCTCTTTGCTGCCAGATTAAATTCTTTCTCTTGGACTTTGTCATCCCTGACTTCTTTCTCTCCTCAAGGGAATAGTGACCCTTGTTAGGATGATTTTCTTCACTCTTCCCAGATCTATCCCTCATTATCTCCTCTTCATCCTCTTCATCACTAGGATCTATAGGCGGAAGCTCATCTTGACTAGTTCCACACCTTGGAGATCTTACAGACAGTAGAGTGTGTGGGGGAGCTATCTTACTAGATCCCAGTCCCTGTTTGTTCTGATAACACACTTTGGAATGCAGTGATAAGGATATTACATTCTTAAAGGTCTCTTCTTCAAGAACATGTTTCTCTGCCTTCGCTTTGCTGATCACTTGCGCACTTAGTTAACTTAGTGATAAGATCTTTGATTTGAGTCCTATAGTTTGTATGCTTATGTTTAAGAGTTAAAATAATAAGATCTTTGATTTGAGTCCTGTAGTTGGTATGTTCATGTTTAAGAGTTGAAATGGTGTTCTTTATGTCTTCTATTTTTAACTTATACTCATTTACAACTATTTTGAAATTAGATTTTAAGATGTTCAAGGACTCAAGATCAGATCTCATCTCTAAGTTATAAGACCTATATCTGTTTACTTCAGAAATGCACTCTGGCATACAAAGATGTTTCAATACCTTGGCTTCATCAAGATCTACCATCAGTGCTTGATTTGGGGACCATCTTCAACCTAGAAGCTCCTATCAAAGCCTCCTTCTTCCACAGCAACTGCAACTTGTTGCTTGGGCTTCTCAGTATTTGGACCTCCCTTAGTGTAGTTTGGCTTAGGTTGTGCCTAGCCACCATTTTTCCTGGGTGCCTTGCACTCCCTAGCATAGTGTCCCATCGTGTTACAGTTGTAACACTTCACTTTGCTCTTGTCCAGCCCAAACTTTCCTCTGGATACATTGATAGGAAACCTTCTCCCTGTCCTCTTGTAGAATTTCTTGGCTCTATGAGTGAGAAGTGCCATTTGTTGAACTATTTCCATGTCCTCCAGATCATCCGGATAGATACAGTCCAAATCTTCAAGGGTGAAGAGAAAGTTGCATGTGCTTTCATCATGAGACACAAAGGCTTGAGATGAGCTTGTCTCTTGTAATGGGATTCCTTGGATGTAGCTCTCCCTTAGTGTCTCTAGGAAGGTGATGAAATGGCCCTTTGGTGAGTTGTCAGGGTAAGAGATGAAATGGTGTTGTGATTCTCTACAATCCCTTTCAACCACATGCAGGGCAGAACTATGTTGATTGCTAGAGTTGCCAGATGGATTTTGCATGTTTAGTGAGAGTGAGGGTTTTGAGATTCTCAGTCCTCTTAATGACCACAAAGTACTGTATCCATTGTCTAGGAAGAAATGACATCAACTTTCTCACAATATCCCTATTCTCCAGTTTCACTCAAACATCCGCCAGAGTGTCCACAACCTCAACATACCTGAAGTATTGTAGAGTCATGGTTTCGCATGTTTTGAAGGTGAAATTCTCAAACTGCTACTTTAGAAGGTCTTTCTTGTTTTCATTGGCTTTAGTAGACCCTTCATACATCAGCTTCAGTGCATCCAGAGCTGCTTAGCAGTTTTGCACTTCTTGAAACCTCTGTAGATGGCATTTGGAAGAGTAGTTCAAAGGGCAATCATGGCTTTTTGATCTACATCTATATTTTTCTATCTTTTTCAGTTTAGTCAGCCACTTGCATTGGAACCATGCCACCTCCAGCAGCAGCTGAAGAGGTGCATGGAATATGAGGTCCTTTGGTAACAACCACCCACATCCTGCTGTCTTGTGACTTGAAGAAGCCTTTCATTCTTAAAAACCAAGTATGAAAGTCATCAGGAGTGTTCAGTGGGGACTTTACCATGGTACCGGTTTCCATATCAGACTTAGATGCTGCCATTTAATATGTTAAGTGTTTTTTGAGAACTGAGGAGATTTAAGATATTGAGATCTTACAATCAAGAGCCTGGAAATTTCTGATACCAATTGGAGGACTAGTTAAGGGATGGTCAATACAATCAGTCTCACAATAAGAAGAGTATTAGAACACTTAACAGTTCAAATACGGAACCGGTTTTAAGAACAAGATGCAAAGAACACAAGTAATAGTGAGAAAGAACTCAAGAACAATATATATGGTTTTCAAGAATGTTTTATATTAATCTCAACTTCTCTTACAAGACTTACAATGAATAAGTTCAAATAAAATACAAGACCCTGAGATACTTTATACTACATCCTATAACCGGCGATACTTGGAAACCCAGTTGGAACATTGAAAGACAACAAAATCAATGTAGAGTCAAAAGGCAGGTTTCCTTTTGACTAGTGACTATGACATGCCATAGCTCACATCCGAATACATTAGAAAAAGGATAAAAGGAGATAAAGTAGAAAGCTACAGACTCAAGACTTCAACGTACAGTTACAAAAGCATGGACGTTATCACCAACTCATGCATGTTGGTGTGTCTTCAGAGTTGCAGCAGAAAGTGGGTCAGCAGTATGCAAAAGTACATCCAAGAAAAGCATGTTCTCCTCCGTCCTCAGAAGAAATAAGTCTGTACTTTATTTGGCTTTGGAAGACTTTGTCTTTGAAGCTTAGGAAGACTTCATCTGTTGGCTTCAAAAGATTTGGTCTTTTGGTTTCAAAATATTTTACACCTAGAGTATTTCTGAGTATAGTGTAAAGCTTCTGAAGCAACTTTGGCTTCGGAAGATTTTATACTTAGAGTAATTCTTGTTCTAACATCTTCCAGTCTTGCTATCAGTGTAATCAATTCCTTCTTCTTGTTTGTATCGTGGAACAACTAGTCTTGCCTTGTTCTTGATGACAAGTCCTCTATCATCTTTCTTATTCCTAAACACCCATTTAGTTCCTATGATAGTCTTCCCTTTTGGAAGAGGACGTAGACATCAAACCTTTTGCCTTTTGAATTGAAGCATCTCCTCTTATATTGCTTCAACCCAACTTCCATCCTTCAAAGCCGCATCAACTTTCTTTGCCTCTACCTGGGACAAGAAGCAAGAGTATAGACAAATATTTTATCATGGGTTTGTCCTCTTGTTCTCACCCCCTTGTCAACATCTCCAATGATATTTGTGGTGGGGTGCCACTTGTGGATCCTAAGTTAAGGGATCACAACAAGTTGATTAGACAGATCAAAATTTGAGAAGTTTACATCTGGCAATGAAGTGTCTCCTACCACATCTGCATACTTATCAAGAGAAGCTTGATCCAATAAGTGTGTGAAATCATTGATGTTGTCTTCAATAAAGTGGTTGTCAACATCAAGGAATTTTGATCACTGTCACCACTACCATGTCTTCCTACATTTGAAGTTCCTTCAATTGTGTTTTGTGCCTCTGAGGTGGAATTTTCAGGCATTTCAGATGTATCAAGCTTGATTTGTCATTGTTATACTGATAGGAACATCACCTGCAAGGTTAGTTACAATTGGAGCTGAAATGGTATTCTTGTTTGGTCTTCTCTGCTCAAACCTTGGATTAGGATCTTTTATTGATGTATTACGTGTAGATCCTAAAACATCTTTACGAGATTTGTTAAAACAATTTGTAATTAAATCATGATCAAATAGCCAATCAGGACCATAACCTTTCACACAGGGAGTGTGCTCATTAAAGATCATAATGGTTGATTCTTCAACTACTCTAGTTCTGAGATTGTATACTCTATAAGCCTTAGCTTGGGAAGAGTATCCAATAAAGTGTCCATCGTCTGATTTCTCAGCAAACTTGGTTACTTGATCTTTGGTATTCAAGATGGTGCAAGGACATCCAAATGATTTGAGAAAACCAACAAAAGGTCTTTCTTTTGTTCCATAGTTCATAAAGAGTCTTACCATGACTCTTGATAACTAAAACTCTATTCTGCACATAGCAGGTAGTGTTAACTGCCTCTGCCCAGAAGGTGATGAGTAGTTTAGAGTCAGACCACATAGTTCTTGCAGCTTTAATAAATGTCATGTTTTTCCTCTCAGCAACACCGTTTTGCTGAGCAGTCATGGGAGCACTATATTGTATTGTAATACCCTTTTCCATACAAAATGTGTCAAGGATTTGGTTCTTGAATTCAGTTCCTTTTTATGATCACTTTTATTCTCAATTTTCAAAATGAAGTTCTTCAAGATCTCAGGAGTTTCATCCTTAGTTCTAAGGAAGAAAACCCAAGTGAATCTTGTGAAATCATCTATGATCACTAAATCGTATGAGGTCCTTCCTAGACTTATTACACTAGTGGATATCCATGTATAATAAGTGTAGGGGAGTAGTGATAGAGTTCTTTTCCTTTGGCCTGTGAGACACCAAGTGTTGCTTCCCTTTCTGGCATGCAACACAGTGATCATCACTTGTAAACTCTTTCTTTGAAATTCCAGTTACCAAGTCATTCTTAATTAATTTGTTCATGTTCTTTAAGTTTACATGGCATATTATTTTATGCCCAAGGAAAGACTCATCACTATTGGCCTTAGATAAAAAACAAGAAACTTCTCCTGAAGGGGATGTTTCTTGCAAATCCATCTTGTACATGTTCCCTTTCCGCGGTGCTCTATGCAAAATATGCTCTTGAGGCATGACCACCTCAGGCTTGACAATAATGCGCTCATGCTCAGTGAAAAGCATGTTATGTCTATGGTCAAAAAATTCGAATAAACTTAGTAAATTATACCCAAAGTCCTTAACAAAATTTACCTTCTCAATGTTGAGCTTACCATTTGTGACCCTACCCCTTCCTATAATGTAACCTGCAACATCTCCTTCAAAAGCAACTGGTCCTCCATCAATTCTTTCAAAGTTTTGAAGCAAAGATCTATTGCCTGTCATGTGCCTGGAACAACCACTGTCAATAATCCATACATTCTTCCTTTGTCCACAGTTGTTCCTGCGTAACAAAAGAGAGTTAGTTACATCTGGAAACCCAAGCCTTAGTGGTCTTGGGCTCTTTAAAATGAACCAAAAACAATGCAATAGTAATTGATCCTATACTGAGACTTTGAGGATCATTTGCAGTTGTTAATGAAGAATTCTCAGTCATATGGGATTCCTTTATCTTTCACACCATCTTTGGAAGATTAGACTTGACCTTCAAAGCCACGGGAGTTTTTACAACTTTGGAAGTTTTGGAAACTGGCCCTTTGGAAGATCTTGCTTTCACTGTAGCAAGCTTCAGTGCTTCGGAAGCATTCCTGTCTTCCGAAGACCATATTTTCTTCCGAAGGCAATTTTTCACTTGTCTTCATTTCCATTTTGGAGCTTTCGAAAGAAAACAGATTTCTTCCGAAGCTTTCTTCTTCCTACTCCTCTCAGAAGTCTTCTTCCTTCTTATGTTAAAGTACTTTTCGGATTTTAAAAACAATCCTTACCAAGATGAGAAGTACTACCACACATAATGCAGTCAACTTGTTTTCTTCTAAGAGTCTTCTTATGAATGGAAGACTAAGTTTGATCACTTTCCATCGCCATCCTCATCTTTTCAGATGTTATAGCAAGCTTCCTAAGGTGAGCCTTGCCTTTGGAGGTGGATGGTTCATGCTTTGTAGTAGTGTTACACAACTGATCAGCCTGTATTCCTTCACAGGGATGAACTGGACATGAACTTGAACTCTTGGTACTAGAGTTTAAAGTTGTATCCTCAGTCTTTGCCACTTTAAAACCTATAGAGACAAAAGCTTGTTTCTTCTGGGAGTTGAAGGTGGCCTTGATCTGTTGTGCTCTCTTTGATCTTCTCTTTGCTGCTCGGATCAAGTTCTTTCTTTCGGACTTTTCCATCCCTGACTTGTTCTTCTCCTCAGGAGAATCATGATCCTTGTTAGTATGATCTTCTTCACTCTTATTAGATCTATCCTTCACTATCTCCTCTTCATCCTCTTCATCACTAGGATCTATGGATGGAATCTCATCTTGACTAGTTCCATACCTTGAAGATCTTACAGATAGTAGAGTGTGTGAAGGAGCTATCTCAATTGATCCCAATCCCTGTTTGTTCTGTTAACACATTTTGGAATGCAGGGATGAGGATATTATGTTCTTAAAGGTCTCTTCTTCCAGAACATGTTTCTCAGCCTTGGCTTTGTTGATCACTAGCTCAGCCTGGCACTCAGTTAACTCAGTAATAAGATCTTTGATTTGAGTCCTGTATTTGGTATGCTCATATTTAAGAGTTGAAATGATTTTCTTTAAGTCTTTTATTTTTAACTCATACTCATTTTCAGCTCTTTTGAAATTAGAATTTATGATGTTTAAGGACTCAAGATCAGATCTCATCTCTAAGTTATAGGATCTATATCTGTTTACTTTAGCAATACAATCAGGGGTACAAGGATGTTCCAATACCTTGGCTTCATCAAGATCTGCCATCAGTGCTTGGCTTGGAGACACATCTTCTACCTGGAAGCTCCAATCAAAGCTTCCTTTTTCCATAGCAAATGCAGCTTCTTGCTTGGGCTTTTCACTGTGTGGAGCTCCCTCAGTGTCGTTTGGCTTGGGTTGTGCCTGGCCAATATTTTTCCTAGGTGCCTTGCACTCCCTAGCAAAGTGTCCCATCTGGTTACAGTTGTAACACTTGTAGAATTTCTAGGAAACTTTCTCCCTATCCTCTTGTAGAATTTCTTGGCTCTATGAGTGAGAAGAGCCATTTGTTGAACTATTTTCATGTACTCTAGATCATTCGGATGGATACAGTCCAAATCTTCAAGGGTGAAGAGAAAGTTACGTGTGCTTTCATCATAAGACATAAAGGCTTGAGATGAGCTTGTCTCTTAGAATGGGCTTCATTGGATGTAGCTCTCCCTTGGTGTCTCTAGGAAGGTGATGAAAGGGCCATTTGGTGAGTTGTCAGGGTAAGAGATGAAATGGTGTTATGGTTCTCTATAATCCTTTTCAACCACATGCAAGGCTGAACTCTGTTGATTGCTAGAGTTTCCAGATGTATTTTGCATGTTCATCTCCATCTTGTAAGCACTGAGTATGACATACAACTCAGTGAGAGTAAGGGTCAGTGCTCTTAATGACCACATAGTAGTGTGTCCATTGTCTAGGAAGAGAGGACATGAACTTTTGCACAATATCCCTGTTCTCCAATTTCACTCCAACATCCGCTAGAGTGTCCACAATCTCAACATATCTGAAGTATTGTTGACTCATGGTTTTACCAGTTTTGATGGTGTAATTTTCAAGCTGCTTCTTCAGAAGGTCTTTTTTCTTTTCTTTGGCTTCAGTAGACCCTTCATACATCAGCTTCACTGCATCCTAGAGCTGCTTAGCAGTTTTGCACTTCTTGAAACCTCTGTAGATGGCATTTAGAAGAGTAGTTTGGAGGGAAGTCATGGCTTTCTGATCAACATCTATTCTTCTTCAATCTTCTTTATAGTAGTCAGCCACTTTCTTTGGAATCATGCCACCTCCAGCAGCAGCTGAAGATGTGCATTGAATTTAATGTCCTGCGGTAACAGACTCCCACATCTTGCTATCTTATGACTTGATGAAGCCTTCCATTCTTAAACACCAAGTATCAAAATCATCAGGAGTGATCAGTGGAGACTTTACCATGGTACCGGTTTCCATATCAGACTAAGATGCCTGCATTTGAGATGTTAAGTGTTCTTTGAGAACTGAGGAGATTTAGGATTATGAGATCTTATAATCAAGAGCCTGGAATGGCATAGCGTTTGGTTGCTGAGTTTGATTCTGTAGATCCACAGATCTTCTGTGTGCTCTATCCGTAGATCTTCTACGGAAGAACAGAAACTTAATGTTCTGATTCTGTAGATCGTCTTTGGAATGGCATAACGTTTGGTTGCTGATTTTCAGCTGAAAAGCTGCTAAAATTCAGCCCTGTTGCTGAAAATGGCTGAGTGTGGGCATTTCAAGTCAACCTCATGCACCTGAACAGTTTTCTTGCGCCTAAACAGTTCTGATGCACCTGAATAGTTCTCATGCGCCTGAACAGTTCTCATGCGCTTGAACAGTTATCATGTTGCTTAAAATGGTTAAGTGTGGGCGTTTCAAGTCAACCTCATGTGCCTGAACAGTGCTCAAGCTCCTGAATAGTTCTCATACTCATGAATAGTGCTCATGCTCGTAAGCAGTGCTCAAGCTCCTGAATAGTGCTCAGCTCCCAAACAGTGTCCATTAGCTTTTCTTCAATTTTCAACCCCTAAATTGCTTCGTATAGGCTCTAATTTGCTGTTGTTGATTATGGATTCATGTTTAATTGATGTAATAAATCAATTCTCATCAATTAAACATGAATTTAGAGCCTGATCCACATCCAAATCCATGGATTAATGAAGAGCATGAAGAATTTTCAAAAAAACCCACTTACTAAAGATTTGATTCGATCCGTATGTTGTTTTTTTTGCTGATTTTTCTGGTTAAACTGATGTAGAAACATCATGCTAATGGACCGAAATCATTGTTGATGCATAACCTTGTTCCAGATCTGAGAATTGCTGAAGAACACCAAGAATACACACACTAGTGTATGTAAATGGCGTTCTACTGCTCTTCAATCTAATCCTTATCAAATCTGATCCAATCCTCAATATTTTGCTTCCAATTGATGATTTGATCATATATAATGACCAAACAACCTCAATTTCATGTTAATTTCATCAGATCACCCATCAAATTTATAGATTTAGTGAAGAACACCAAAAACTTTTCCTGCAAGTATTCTTCAAATTCCACTTATTTTATTAATCTAACCATAAAATCTAAACAAAATCAATATGAATCCACCAACTCCAGTTCTGATCCCAATTGTGTGTTCCCGATTCGAACGGGATCGATGAGCTTGGATCTTACGATTCAAATTGATATGAACAAAATTTAATGGAATGATGCTAAAATTCAATAATGATGAACACAAAAGTGTTTAATGCTTGTTGTTTATTGATTTGATGATGAATTCATCATCCATGAAGGATGATTATATGATGATGTTGTTAATGGAGTATGATTTCCTCCTTAGGTGTTGAACCATCCACAAATACAAATGATGATTTACATGCTATTTATACTAGTCTAGTGTTTATAATATTTACAAAATAAACCCTAGACTAATACTTTTGTTGCTTTTGTTCTTAAAGTATTCATATTTAGTAATAATTGAAAATGTTTAGTTTCTTCAAAGGTGCTTCACCTAACACAGTAGAGTATCCACAATCTCAATATACCTAAAGTATTGTTAAGTCATGGCTTCACCATTTTGATGGTGAAGTTATCAAACTGTTGCCTCAAGAGGTGTTTCTTAATATCTTTTCCATCATTAGACCCCTCATACATAAGCTTTAGTGCATCCCATAGTTGCTTAGCAGTTTTGCACATCTTGATACTATTTGATAGGATCAAAATGGATCGATCTGTGATGATATTATGATGCAATTCAATTAAAACTAACACAAGTAATCAAATCAGTGCAAATATATCAGAAAAATTCATGGCTTTTCATTGATAGTAAGCATAGACAATACAACTTTAGAAAAACAGTTACAAGTCATTCAACTGATACTCACATCTCTTATCTATCTACACAATGCATACTATGCTATTTATACTATAATGAAACCATAAGGAACATCTATTTACACAACAATCTCTAAACTATGACAAAACTATACAAAAATACCAATAAAGACTAAATGTTAATCTTCAAGAGGCTTCTACACACATCCTGAAGCCTCTGTAGATAGAGTTTAGAAAAGCAGTTTGGAGGGGGGTCATCGCTTTCTATTCTACATCAATCTTCTCAAGTCTTCTTCTAAGTAGCCAGCACTTCCATTGATATCATGCCACCAGCAGCAGCTAATGAGGCGCATGGTACATGAAGTCCTGAGACAACAGATCCCCACATCATGCTATCTGGAGACTTAATGAAGCCTTCCATTCTTTGACACCAAGTATCAAAGTCATCAGGAGTGACCGGTGGATATTTTGTCATGCTACCAGTTTCTATATCAGCCATTGTAAGAGCTATCATTTGAGTTGTTAAGTGTTTTGTGAAACTGAAGGAATTTAAGATGGTGAGATCTTACAATCAAGAGCCTAAAATGCTTTGATACCAACTACAGGACCGTTGAGGGTGGTCAATACAATTAGTTTCACAATGAGGAGAAACTTAGAACACTTAACAGATCAAATAGGGCATCGGGTTTTAGTGGATGATACTATGAACCGAAGTAAATTTGAGACAGAATTAAGAACAAGAACAAGATAAAGTTTCATTGTCAAGAATGTTAATTGCTCTCAAGTTCTTGTTTCAAGTGTTATAAAGCATCAAGATAAATACAAGTACTTGAGACACTTTATACTACAGCCGGCTATACTTTGAAAGCCAACAGGTAAAACTAATCTAGACAATAAGATCAATGTATAGTCAAAGGGGAGATTTCCTTTTGACTTGTAACTTTGACATGCCATAGATCACATCCTAGTATATTATAAAAAGGACAAAAGTTACAAAAGTAAAAAGTTATAGACCAATGACCATGTTAGGTCTAGAACTTTTGTATGGGTTTAGGAATTTAATCAATCATTGCAATAACTCTTGTACATTTTTCATCTTTTTTGTTGCTCTATATGTATTTTTGAAAGAAAATCATTAGACCTAATCAATTTCTTGAAAATTGACTATGTATTGAACAACAACTACGGATGAACAAATTATTCCTCCGTAGATTTTCTGGTATAAAACAAGTATTGACTCCGTGGAACTCCTGCGGATGCTTTACAACAACTGAGGAACATCCAAGTTCCTGCAACTCCTATGAAAGACCATCTTGCTGCTGATGAACAAGTAAAACAACTGCAAAAGACCAATCTCCGGCGGAAGACAAATCTTCTGCGGAAGACAAAGGTCCCGTGGAAGACAAAGGCTCCTGCGGAAGACCAATATACTTGCATGTACACGAAGTACATCAAGTCAACAAGTCAACTACTAAAATGATGTCATAAGTCAACTTCTAGGGACGACTTCACTTTAGTCAGAGAACGTCACAACAAGACATTCTCTGAGTAACTTTCTTACCTCGATAAGAAAGTTACTATTACCATAACAGGAAATATCTAAGCCTATAAATACGAGGCTTTGGTACACACATTTAGGTCACTGATTGCGATCGACTGCTACGAGTCATTATCATCATACCCTAGCAGCCGCTAAAAAGCATTCAGCCTCTCAACAATACATGCATCAAATAGCATTAGAACCCTAGCAATAGCAATACCATTAATTGTTTGTGTATTGTAATCATCGTTCAAACATTAATGGAAAACTTTTGAAATATTTGTGTTTGTTCTTCATCTTATATTCATCTACTTTCATTAATTCAAATTGTTCTTCATTACTTGATTTTACAATCTACTTTTCATCATCAATTAAACAAACAACAATCAGTGTTAATTCCGCAATCATTGTTTGTCATCATCTAAACTGATAATTCCCTGACAATCCTTGGATTCATAGGTGGTGTCAGAGCCAAGTGCTCATTGATTCAGATCAGCTGATTTATCAATATTAGTTTTGTTTGATTGTTTATATCATTAGACCTATCAAGTTTTTGATCAGATCTATTCATTTTGATTAAAATTGTTTTAGAGTTTGTTATTGAGGGTATACAACTCATTTTCGATCGTGTTATTGAACAAAACAATTAAATCACAAATCGGATTTAGCTAATCAACAGCTAACTAAGATATTAGTATCAACAAAATTGGTACGATCATTAAAATCTATTATATGGATAGGTTGGGTACTATTCCATTGCCCGATAAACTCCAATCTGCATTAAACTTGTTTTAATTCATAGATCGGAGTTATTATTCGATTGCTAACAATTGGTCAATCATATTTGGACAAATTCAACATTAAACATCCTCAATTAAAGTTTAAGTGAGAATTTATTTAGAGGATTAACTAATTTTTGACATTAATGACTTAATTAATTAATAATTAAGAGTTAGTCATTAAATAGTGCATTAACAAAAAATTTTTGTTTTAGTTAACAATCATCTAACTAAAAAAAGTAATTCACTTGTTGGATCAGCCTACGAACTCCCTAAGTTGGAAACAAAGCTGACTTCAAAACATGGAAAATCTGTTTTAGGAACCATGTAAACTACACTGATTCTAATTTATGGTCATCTATAACAGAAGGTCCATACATTCCACCAGCACTAGGACCTGACTATAAGGACAATAATCAGCGTATCAGTCTAAAGGATTTATCACCTGATGATGCAAAGAAGGTCAAGATTGATATCAAATCCTATAGTATGCTCACTATGGCTTTGCCTGAAGATCTTCTCCTTAGGTGTGAAGCCTACAAAATAGTAAATTCACTGTGGAAAATTCTACACACCCTGTGTGAAGGCCATGATAAAACAAGAAGCATCAGAAAGGATACACTCAGGTCCCAATATGAGACATTTCATCATATTAAGGGTGAATCTGTTCCTCAACAACTACATAGATTTATGCAGCTTGTGACTGAAATGAACATATTAGAGCTCAAATATGACAATGAGGAACTCAACAAGAAAATGCTCCATACTCTACCTGAGAGTTGAATGCAAACAGTATCAATGTTCAAGAATACCTATGATCTTAAAGCTATCGGGCTAGATACATTAGTAGCTAAAGTGGAAGCTCTTGAATGTGGTAAGAAAACAAGAAATAAGAGCATAAAAGCACCCATTGCTCCCTATCAATTCAAGGAATCAAAGAGTGTTGGGAGTGCTTTCATTTCAAATGAAGATGACGAGAGCTCCTGTGTTGTGAGTGATTGAAAAGAAGAAGTTGATTTTTATGCATCAAGACCAGCTAAATCAACTCAAAGTCACTCAAACAATAAAACAAAAGGGAAAAGGGATGATGGAAAGAATTCAACAGCTAAGGGATCATCCTCAAACAAGAAAAGCAACAATAGTTCAGAACCAATTATTGTGGTTCTTGATTCTGAAGAGCAAAAAGCAGCATCCGCAGCTTTCAGCTCAAGCTTCCAAGCATACCTGGGCAGCACTTTGACCCCAGCATATTTTTACCATCAAGATCTAGAAGAACTTCATCCTGATGAAGTAGAAGAGATGGATCCCAATGGCGGATGGCAATGATTACTTATAGGGTAAAGATGTACCTTCGGAGAAACAACGGCGTATCTGCTCCAGGTAAAATAACAAAGATAGGAGTCGATAAATCTAGAATGAGATGTTTTAAGTGTAAACTATATGGACACTTCTCAAGGGATTGCAACCAGCATTACACATCTCAGCATCAATATCAACATCCTCAACATCAGTAACAACATTATCAAGCAAATCAAAGGCCATTCAAGCAGCCTCAGCTCACCAACTCATCCCCACCAACCATAAGTGCATCTACAATCAACTCAAGCAAGAACCAAGAGACTAGATTAATCATTTTGCAGGATGGTACATGTGACTGGAGCTTATATGAGAAGGAGGTCTTGGAAGTGAATCAAGCTCTCATGGAAAACATGGAGAACAAAGTCCCACCGATGTCATGTGAGGTAAGGGATAGGTTATGTTCATCTAGTTGCATTGAGAAAGTTGAGAGGTACAGAAATCATGCTCAACAAGTTGCCAATAAAGCTAAAGCAACAATAGTTTTCAATGAATCTCATGTAAAGGAACATAAAATTTATCAGGTTAAAATCACATCCTTACAAAAAGATTTAGATCAAAATTTTTCAATGAATCTCATGTAAGGGAACAATAGTTTTCAATGATAGTGATGGATGTGATGATTTGTTTGAGCTTGATGATCATGATCAACAAGAAGGTGATGATAAGGGTAAAGGAAAAAGTGTGGTATTTGAACCTTTAATACCAAAAGTACTTGAAGAAATTAAGCTACCCTATCCACCTCAACAAAGAAACTTGCTAAAGACTATTTATAAGAGAATAGCTCAATTGAATGCTGGGATTCAAGAGCTCAACAAACTGCAAGTCGCTCAACCAACAAAAAGTTCTGAAGCTGATGTCACTTTGACTTCTATGGAAGAAACAAAACCTACTTCCGGAGAAAAGACCATGAAGGCCATCCCAACAACATCAGCCGATCTTCTTCGGAGGAAGATGATTGTTGAGATATCAGGACAATCATCAGTAGATCCTCAGTGAATGAAGAGAACTGTGAGTTCATCTAAACAGTCATCCGTAGAAAACCTACAGAAGAAGCACGTGTGTACTGAAAACTCAGTAGCCAAAGCAAATAAATCTTCTGATGAATCTTCAACAATTAAAAGTACAGTCAAGAAATTAGAGAAGGTTGTGCATCATCGACAAAAGTCATTAGCTAACACACCGAAACCATTTGACATTATGTCCAGGAATGGAAAAGACTATTCAGCAGCAAAATTTGAGAAAAAGCTGAAAGAACATAAAAAGCAAATCAAGTAGAAGAAGAAAATGGTTGAATCAGGAAGTGAAGCAGGAGATAAGTACTGCAAGTGGTGTGATGTGATCAATCACAACACTTAAGATTGCTACTTCAGCAGTTACTGTTCCATCTGCAATATGAACACCATATGACCTCAGATTGTCATTTCAAAAAGCATTGTGCACTCTGCAATAAAAACAATTATTCAACCCAAGAATGCTACTTCAATAAAAAGAACAAAATAAAAGTTCCTAAGGAAAAGAAATCTGAGACAAATGAAGCAAATTCATAATTTGATGATAGCATCAAAGAGTCAAAACCAAAGCAGCAGCCAAAGAAAAAGGCTGGAAAGACAAAGAAGACATTTGTTGCTGATGATAAACAACAATAAAAGGTTGATAAGACTAAGAAGCAATCATCTGCTTCTGATGCTCAACCAAAGAAGAAAGAAAAACATCAGTATTAAAAGCAGGACACCACACAAAAACGTGGTTTTGAATGAAAAATCAACAGATACTGATGAGATCTTCTTTGACCATTTTGATAAAGGTACTGAAGTATCAAAGTTAGAATCAAAGGATGTTGAAACCTTCTTCAACAAAGGATCTTCATCAAAATAAAATGATAAGAAAAACAAAGAGAAGGTGCAAGAAGAAGTGACTGAGAAACAAGTTCAAAATGTCTCAAGTCAATCTCCAACAGAATCATCCTCACCACCATAAACAAAACAAAATGAATCAATTTAGTCTAAAGTCAAACCTAAATCATCAAGACTGATTCATGAAGGAGTGACAATTTTTATTAGAGCCTCTTGACGATTAACATGTAGTCTTTAGATGTCTTTTGTATAGTTTTGTCATAGTATAGGGACTGTTTATGTAAATTTTGTTCCTTTGTTTATTGATAGTATAAATAGCTTAGATGTGTGTGTGCAGGAGACTAGACTAGACAAGATTAGAGCTAAACTTAAAGCTTTTCAAAACAAAAACAAGATTTCTGACAATGAAGAAGATAAAGATATTATAAAAAACCTTTGAAGAAAAAGATGTTGAAAAGATCAAAAATGGTCATCCAATAAAAGTTAAATCATATGAACCAAAACAGAAAAGTCAGAAAGCTTGTGTTCTAACAAAATGTGTGTTGGAAGAAGTTATAATCAAAAATAAAGAAAAAGCAAAACTAGAAGAAGGAACATCAGAAGATTCAAACTCTTTTGATCTGAAAGAGAAAGATAATGAAAAAGAATCTTCACCTGAAGATGTTCAATCTCAAATCAAACCAAGTTCCTCAAAATCAAGGAATCAAAGAAGAAGAAGAAAATCATCTAAAGTAAAAAATGATCAAAATAAAATTCAAGAAAATATGATAAAACCAACAAATCAAGCAACTAAACTTAAACCAGTAAAATTTGTGTCTATTGGTTTGTTAAACATGAACACACTTCAAGAAGTTAAACTAAGTCCTAAGAACAAATTGAACTCTGATCTGAAAATGGGTTCAGATTCTAAGTCTTTTGCTGTTGTTAAAAGATTTGTTCCTAAGGAATCAAAGAAGGAAGTTCATGTGCAAAAGCTAAAAAGTAATATGCCAAAGAAAAAAATGTCAAATCAAAAGCAAAATTTGACAAGTCAAAAACAACAAGTTAACTTTATGAAACCAAAATATAATCAAGGATCAAATATTGCGTCAACATTAAAAGTTAATAAGCAGTTGTTTAAAATACCACAGAGGTACTGTGAAATTTGTGACATGTACAATCACAATACTGCTGAGTGCTTTTTCAACATGTACTATAACATATGTGATATGAGGAATCATTCCACAGCAGATTGTTGTTTTAACAATACTGTACCTACTGTGATGTAAGAACTCACAACACTGAAAATTGTTACTTTAGAAGGAGTTCACCTATGAAAGGATTTGCTAATTTACAATTTGAGCAAAGGTTATGTTAATCCTCAGTATCTGAGAAATCAAACTAATGGATTTCAAAGATTAACTAACCAACCTTCATTACGTTTGAGGTCTTTCCATAGGAATGATTATGTGAGACCAAAACAAGTTATGAAAGATCAACTCATACCAAGATCTGTAAGAATGAATGATAAAAATATTGGAAATAAACATTTTTCAAAAATTGATCATTCAGCTGGTATAAATGTTTACAAAAATGATCAACAATATGTGCATAGCAAAATTGGTAAATTCATTAAAAACAAGCCAGATTTGAATACACTTCATTTTAAGCAATTTACCATTATTGATAAATTTGGAAAACCCACAACCATCTCGGCTTGGGTAGATACCTCAACTTAATTTCTTTATTATGCAGGTACGCTCGAGAAGACCACTCAACACATGGTATGTGGATAGCGGTTGTAGTCGGCACATGACAAGCAATAATGCCTTATTACAAGACTTTAAGTTAAAAGATGGTACGCATGTCTCCTTCGGTGGTGATGTAGGTGGAAAAATAATAGGAGAAGGAACAATATCCAACGGGATAATTAACTTTGATAAAGTCAACTTCTGTTCATAGTTGAACTTTAATCTGTTAAGCGTTTCCCAAATCTATGATAAATCATATTTTATTCTGTTTGTTGATTCTTTTTGTTATGTTTTAAAGCCAGGATTTCAGATTAGCAAGGATTGGGTGATTGTTAAAGCTGTTAGGGATCGAGATGTTTACAATCTGGATATGTCTCAAGTTTATCTATCTACAGAAACAACTTGCCTTATTGTTAAAGCTTCAAATGATGAAAGTCAGCTGTGGCATAGACGTCTCGGGCATTCCAACTTCAAGAATATGAACAAGCTTGTAGTGGGAAATTATGTTATTGGACTTCCATCCATGAAGTTTGCAACTACTGATCACTGCTTAGAATGTTTAAAGGGGAAGCAACACAAAGCATCTTATAAGACCAAGCCGATAAACTCAAATTCCAAACCACTCCAGATGTTGCATATGGACCTTTTTGGACCATCCAATGTCAAGAGTATTGGAAGAAAATCTTATTGTTTACTTATCATTGATGACTATACAAGATTTTCATGGGTTTTCTTTTTGAATGCTAAATCTGAAACAACTGAATTATTAAAAGAATTCATCATGAAAGTTGAAAATCAATTAGATCAAAAAGTGAAAATAATAAGAAGTGATAATGGTACGGAATTCAAAAATGCTAATATTGACATGTTTTGTGCAGAGAAAGGAATCGCTCATCAGTTCAGTGCTTCCAAAACTCCTCAACAAAATGGAGTTGCTGAAAGGAAGAATAGAACTCTAATTGAGGCTGCACGATCCATGTTAGCAGATGCGAAAATTCTGATCACTTTCTGGGATGAGGCCATATCAACTGCGTTTTCGTACAGAATAGAACGTTAATTGTGAATGATAAACTGAAAACTCCATACGAGTTGATGTTTGGCAGGAAACCAAACATAGATTTTCTTAAATCTTTTGGTTGTCCAGTTATGATTTTAAATTCAAGTGATCATCTAGGAAAATTTGAAGCAAAATCTGATAATGGATTTTTCATTGGATATTCAATTCTGTCAAAAGCCTATCGAGTTTATAACTCTAGGACAAATGTTATACTTGAAACATTCAACGTTAAGTTCCTGGAAAATTCATTTCCATCAGTTTCAAATAGTCCCGCATGGTTATTTGATTTAGATTTATTTTCAAACTCTTTTCAATCTAACTTGTTTGATCAATCTAACTTGATTGATTCTACAGGTAAGAAGAAATCTCAAGGAGATCTTGGTTTTTTCAGTGATGACTCAGATTCTAACGACCCAGATGATTCAAGCCTAGATTACCTATTCTCCTCTTTTGTCAAAGATTCAACTATTCGATTCAATGAAAATGATCAGTCTCATCAAGAATCAAATCATTCAGTTTTAGAAGATCAAGATGTTTGTCAACCAATTCCTAATGATGGTACTGAATATGTACAATATGAGTCTGGAACATCATCCATTTCTAGTGACGTAGTTGATTCTGGTAATCTTGATTACTTTATTAACTCACCGACTCAAGTTCCAAATTTCAATCCACATTCTTCAAGCCTATTGCATCAACTTTCCAACTTGAATCAAACAAATCTAGATGTTCATGTTCAAGGAAGTGAGATTCCAACATCTCGTATTCACAAGAACCATCCAACATCTCAGATTATTGGTCCTTTGAATGAGGGAATGACGAGAAGCAAATTAGAACATGTAAATCTTTGCTTAAACTCGTGTTTTCTTTCTCAAGTTTTTCTAAAAACGTTACCGAAGCGTTAAAGGACAATGGTTAGATTGAGTCTATGCAAGAAGAATTATTGCAATTCCGCAAACAAGAAGTGTAGAATCTTGTGGATTTAGCTGAAGGAAAAAAATGCCATATGCACAAAATGGTTGTTTAGAAACAAAACAGATGATCGAGGCATTGTCATTCCAAATAAAGCGAAACTTGTTACACAAGGATACACCCAAGAAGAAGGTATTGATTATGATGAAGTATTTGCTCCAGTTGCAAGACTTAAATCAATTCGTGTCTTCCTGGCTTATGCATCATTCATGAAATTCAAAGTTAATCAATTGGACGTTAAAGGTGCATTCTTGAATGATACATTCACCAATGATGTGTATGTGAAGCAACCTCCGTGTTTTGAAGATTCAGAATTTCCACATCGTGTGTACAAGCTTAGCAAAGCTTTGTATGGACTTCATCAAGCTCCAAGAATCTAGTATGAAACATTATCACAACACTTAATCCAACATGGATACACGCGAGGAAAAATCGATCCAACTTTATTCATAAAGAAGGATGTTGATGATGTCTTATGTGTACAAGTGTACGTTGATGATATCATATTTGGTTCTACAAGTCCAAAGTTATGCAATGAATTCGAAAAAATAATGAAGTCTCAATTTCAAATGAGGTCTATGGGAGAAATCAATTTCTTTCTTGGACTTCAAGTTCAGCAATCTGCAGATGGTATTTTCATCAATCAAGAGAAGTTTGTAGACAAGCTCTTGAAGAAATTTAAACTGCAAGATTGTCAGTTCATTAGAACTCCAGCTGACGTAAACTCCAAGATTGAGCCTGATCCAAAAGGAAAATCTGTTGACAAAACCTTATACAAATGTGACATCTGTCACCGAAAGGTCCGTTATTCAACGTGACTTCCGTTAACCTTTCTTTGATCGTTCATTCCTTATCTTTATAAACTATTTGTGTGGTTATTATCTTTGCCTTATCGTCAGTTTGCTTGTGTCCTTATCGTTAGCGTTGCCATCATTAAGAACTTTTACAACCGTCATTTTCGTTATTATTAAACCCATCTTTATTATTTGTTATCATTGTTATTAATAAAACCATTTTTAAGTTACCAATATCATCATTTACATCTTTAACACTAATATAACTAACCAACTTAAGATCTTTTTTAAAAGAAACTTGGAAGTTGGGGATTTAAAGTGCAGGGACTAAATGTGACACTTTTCCAAACTTGGGCTGGGTATAAAACCCCCCATTACCAGCCCTAACCCCAAACTCTGTTCTTCTTCTCCTCCAACCGCCTCTTTCTTCCTCCCCCTGCACCTACCCCTTTTCTTCACGATTTCTCCGGTAAAACTCCGGCATCAGCCGATTCTACTCTATTCTCGCAGGTAGACAACCTTAGACGTCCTTTTCCTCATTTGCTTCTGTCCTTTTCATCTTGATTCGGGTGCTCGGGGCCGACCCGAGTGTATGTGACCTTATGACCTCGTGTAATGTCCATTTTGTGTGTCCCTCTTGCTTGTGTGTGTGTGAAATGCGTTTCTAGAAGTATTGGTGGTGTGAATTGAGTACACGCTGCAGCCGAAGGCGGCTCTGCACATTCTGTGGTCACGACCCTTGCTCAGGCGTCTGTGTTCTATCATGCGACTGAGTCATGCTACTGACTGTGTCATATGACTGGGTCATGCGACTGAGTGTCTGTATGCGATTGAGTCATGCGATTGTGTGTGTTGTGCAATTGAGTCAATGCGGATGAATGTGTGCGATTGTGTGTGTATCGCACGACTGAATACTGAGTCCCACGAATGAAGGTTCATTCGTACGAATGAAGCTGATTTGTACGAATGAAGGTTGATTCGTGCGGAAGAATGTTGAGTCGTACGATTGAGTGCTGTGTGGTACGACAGAGTGCCGAATCGTACGAATGAAGGTCCATTCATACGAATGTAGCTGATTCGTACGAATGAAGGTTGATTCGTGCGGATGGAATGTTGAGTCGTGTGTCTGGTCCTGTCGTGCGACTGAAGTTAATTGTGTGTGTATTCCCTTCTTGCGTGTATGGTGTAGGTATGTCATGTGAGGTTAAGGTGACATCGACACCGTTACCATTGCTAATGACATTATTAAAACTTATGCTATAAGAATTACTAATATTACCACAAATCAAATCAACGTTAACACTTTTACAATTATCAAGAACTGATTTGTAATCACTAAATTTTACTAAGTACGTCTCTAACAACAATGAAACCTTTACACAAATATCATCGGCAATGGTGACGATTCCAAGTACTTGGATCTATATAATATCTAATACTTATGTCAGCTTGGGTGTGTTCCGCGTGACCGAACCGATACAACCCAAACCAACTGAACGTTACTATTTTCATTAAACGTATCATTAATGCTTAACGATAACTGTTAATAGGTGTTTGACCTTTTATTGCATACAACACTTGGAACTTGATCATCCATACTTACCGTCGAACAAGTGAGTTTCGTGGCCCCTTTTTATGCTTATTCAATACTTCAATCATTTACAAACCTGGGGGGAAAGTATGCTCACCCATTTCTATGATGTACAACTTATGTTTTGTGAGTACTTATGTGATACATACCTGGGTTCGTTGTGTGGTACTTTCTTTGCAACCATTTAATTTCGGTGTTGGAACCGACGGATAGGTATTGGTATTACTACTGGGTTGACACCCCCACCCTTGTTTGTTGGTATACTAGTTGGTACCAACAGTGGCCAGGACGGGTCCTTGGGTGAATATATTCCCACAAGATTCTATGTGTACGTCATTAGTTTTGGTTGTGAAGCTCATTGTCATGTGATTTGCTTACTTATAACTGTATTCACGGTATTCCACAAAACTATTACACAACATCTATTTACTTACTATTTAAACCTGCGAGCTCACCAACAATATTTTGAGCATATTTTTCAGGTGACAATGCTAAATGGAGATCTAGGTGTGCTGCCTTAGTGGAGACCCTAGGATGCATTTTGAGACTATACAATACTTGAAAAACATTCTTTTGAAACATTGTTGGTCTGATTACATACAATTATTCTTTTGGATACTTGTTCCTAGGTTGTGGGAATTACATTACAATGATACTATTTTTGGTTATGTGATTCATTTACAAGTTTATGCTTATGGCTATGTTTTCGTGAATATTGACTATACACGACACAAGTTTCCTTTGTGTCGGGTGTCGTCATGACACGCTTTATCATCAATTATATATATTGCATCTCTATTGTTACAATGTGTTATGACGATCCTGTTCGTTACATCCTCCTGTTTCCGCTCTCAGTGGGGGTGTGATAGACTGGTATCAGAGCCATTGATTATAGAGAATTAGGCAAATCACTTGACCTAGACTATAACCTAGGAACCTTCATGTAGAATGCATGCTAGGATTGGCTTGCATCTAATATTGCATTTATGTTCCTCTGTACCTGTTCTTTATCTCTATGTCTTGTTATCTGATCGCCCTAAGGAAAGCACTATTACTCTTACTCTTTCCACACGGGATGCCTTCTACTGGAATCTTCCGTTCCGTTGTGCACCGCATTATACTATTAGGTTTGGATACCCAACCTGAAGGGATCTTCACAGATCACGTGAAGCGTTGATCTCGGATATTGAGTCCGACCCTGAGATAGTTATGCCTGAGGTCCCTAAAGAAGAAGGGATAGGAAAATTTTGTTAGACCAATTGAGATTATGTGCTTGGATTCTATTTGTTATGACGGACTACTATTGGAATACTATTGGTTCCTGGACAGGAGAACTCACACAATCTGTGTATGATGAATGGTATCAATACTGTGATGTTAACTTGGGTAGGTGAAGCTGAGGGGGACCATGCAAGGCAAATTACCATTATGGGTGCACACATAATTGTAGTTTACAGTGCATGTGAAGCCTGGCTAATATTACCATGAGGTAACGATCATGGTTAGTATAAGTCTTTCATTCCAGACCTTAGGACACTAGAATCATAATTCTAGAAAGACTTTGTTAATGTTGGTAAAACAATTTTAACTTCTACTATTACTTAAGTCATGTTCTACTTAGAGCCTTCATGGGATTTCAATTATGATATTAGTCTTATTCCCTATGAAACATTGGTATGTCTAGCATTTCAGTAACTATGGAACTGACTAAATGCTTAGAATGAATGTGGACTTCAAAGAGTTGTAGAAGAGTGATGATACTCCCTACACATGCATTACGTTTTTCATTGGGATGAAGTTAAGGAAAATCGTATGTCATGTGACCGGTTTAAGCATCGTTCTGGGTATATCATGGATGTGGTGGGAACGTTGCGGGGAACCCTATATACAAGCATCAACGGTATACTAAGAATGTGCTTGAACTGGGCTACGTGATGATCTTGATTAACTGAAGTACGAAATGTTGGAACTTGATGAGTGGAATTAAATGTGTGTCGTGAAGTGACTAAAGCTTATATGTTTACTTCTTTTATGATTAGAAAATGCCACCTCGAAGAGTCACCCGCTGTACAAGTCGCGAAGGTGAGACCCCAAGGGGCAGAGGTAGAGGTAGGCCACCAGGAACAGGTGGTGGTCCTGTCGGTAACAATCAGGGGACTGGAAACCCTGATATAGCTGCTATGATCGCTCAGCAGCTAGCCACATTGATTCCTACGACAGTGACCCAAGTGAGCGACACTCTTCTGAATCATAACCTCCATGGGGATAACAATAATGGCAACGAGCATAACCAAGGAACAGGGGAAGAGACTGAGAATGGTGGAACTACTAGAAACGAAATTCGGATTGTTAATACAAGACGGGGATGTTCATACAACGAGTTTGTGGCCTGCAAACCAAAGGAATTTGATGGGAAAGGTAAGGCGATAGCCCTAACTAGATGGCTTGAGAAGATGGACTCAGTGATCGATATCAACGAGCGCCTCGATGGCTAGAAAATTAAGTACGCCACGTGCTCCTTACAGGGCAAGGCATTAACTTGGCGGAACACACAAGTACAGGCTAGGGGAAGAGAATCGGCAATGCAGATGACATGGGATGAGTTTAAGGCTTTAATCACCAAGGAGTACTGCTCCCTCAATGAGATGCAAAAATCGGAGGAGGAGTTCTGGAATCATGCTATGGTGGAGGCTGGGCACGCAGCTTATTCTGACCGTTTTCATGAGTTGGCAAGACTGGTCCCACATCTGGTGACTCCGGAATCCAAGAGGATCGAGAGGTATATTTGGGGACTTGTGCCTCTAATCCGGGCAATGGTAACAACAGCAGCTCCTCCTACAATACAGAGGGTAATCCTGATGGCTGGTGCTCTAACAGATGAGAGGGTAAGAACAGGGGTTCTGGGGAAAGGAGCTGAGAAGAGGAAGGATGTTGGAGAAGCGAGCAGGTCGAGTACCGGGAAATTTGACAAACAGGCCAAGACAACCAGGAATTTTGTGTTCGTGACACAAGGCAAGAGGGAATACGTTGGGCTGCACCCCAAATGTGATAGGTGTAACTTCCATCATCCCCCAGCGATGCAGTGTCGGGTGTGCGTGAACTCCAGACGCCCGGAGCATCTAATAAAAGACTGTAGAGTAGCACTGAACCTGGTTGCGCCGGCTAATACGGTTGACCCTGCAGGGAATGCTAGGGTTTGCTATGAGTGTGGAAGCCCGGGTCACTACCAGAACATGTGCCCAGACTGAATCGGGCGCAAGGTCAGCAAGGAAACAACCAACCACAAGTGATGGCCATAGCCGGTAATCAAGGTCAAGGAAATCAAGGAAATGCTGCCAGAGGATGTGCGTTCGTCATCGGAGCAAATGACGCCCGTCAGGACCCGAATGTCGTTACAGGTACGTGCTAGCTCAATCACCACTTCACATCTATATTGTTTGATACTGGAGCAGACAATAGTTTTATATCCTCTGAATTTGCTCACATGCTTGACTTGAACCGTAGTAGGCTAGAAACTAGCTACTTTGTAGAAATGGCCAACAGTAGAATTGTACAGGCTGAGGAGATCATTAGAAAGTGCTCAATGATGTTAGAAAACCATGCCTTCAATATAGATTTAATACCTTTTGAGCTGGGATGTTTCGATGTAATTATGGGAATGGATTGGTTGTGGAAACACGGAGCTGAGATTGTCTGTCGGCAAATAGTAGTACGAGTCCCCATGCCAGATGGGGAGGTACTCAGGATTCAAGGGGAACGATCGGGGAGAGTCCTAAAGCTTATCTCTTGCATGAAAACACGTCGATGTTTACCAAAGCAATGTTACGCGTTTCTGGCCCATGTAGTGGAAAAGAAAGAAGGGGACAACAAGTTGGTAGATATTCCTGTAGTACGAGACTACCCGGATATATTCCCTGATGACTTGGCGTGTTTGCCTCCTCCACGACAGGTGGAATTTCGTATAGAGTTGGTTCATGGAGCTACACCGGTAGCAAAGGCGTCGTATCAGTTAGCACCATCAGAAATGCAAGAGTTATCTAGTCAATTACAGGAACTACTGAAGAAGGGTTTTGTCTGGCCGAGCCACCGACCATGGGGAGCACCGGTATTATGAGTCAAAAAAAAGGGTCGTTCCGTATGTGCATCGATTACCATGAGTTGAACAAGTTAACTGTGAAGAATTGATATCCTCTCCCAGGATCGACGATGTGTTTGATTAGCTACAAGGAGCCTCGTATTTCTCCAAGATCAACCTTCGTTCAGGATACCATCAACTAAGGGTTTTCGAGGATGACATACCGAAGACAACGTTTAGAACTCGTTATGGGCACTATTAGTTTTTGGTCATGCCGTTCGGGTTGACTAACGCACCAGCTGTGTTTATGGACCTGATGAATCGGGTATGTAAACCTTATTTGGATAAGTTCGTGATCGTATTCATAGACTACATACTTATCTACTCCCGATCGAAAGAGGACCATGAGGAACACCTTCGGGCGATATTGAGTTTATTACAAGAAGAGAAACTTTTCGCTAAGTTCTCGAAGTGCGAGTTTTGGTTGCGAGAAGTGAAATTTTTGGGACACGTGGTGAACGAAAATAGGATTCACGTGGATCCTGAAAAGATTGAAGCGGTGAAGAAATGTGATGCACCCCGGAAACCTTCAGAAATACGGTAATTCTTAGGATTGGCCGGATACTGTTGTCGCTTCATCGTGAATTTTCAAAATCGCTCAACCATTAACATTGCTGACTCAGAAAGACAAGAAGTTTGATTGGGGACATGCACAAGAACAAACGTTCCGAACGTTTTAGGAAAAGTTATGCAACGCTTCGGTATTGTCCCTCCAAGACGAAACTGATGATTTTGTGGTGTACTGCGATGCTTCACATCAAGGATTGGGATGTGTGCTAATGCAGAAGGATAAGGTAATTTCTCATGCCTCACGACAACTTAAGGTGCACGAAAATAACTATACAACTCATGATCTGGGGCTAGGCGCTGAAGTATTTGCACTTAAGATATGGAGGCATTACTTGTATGGAACTAAATGCATCACTTACACAGATCATAAGAGCCTCCAACATATTCTGGATCAGAAGGAACTTAATATGCGTCAGCGACGTTGGGTAGAACTACTTAGTGACTACGATTGTGAAATCCGGTATCATCCGGGAAAGCGAAGCTGGTGGCTGATGCTTTAAGCCGCACGGAACGCATGAAACCACTACGTGCTCGAGCGTTGGGATTGACTATTCAAATGAGTCTGAAAGCTCAGATCCTAACAGCACAAGGTGAAGCGCTGGAAGAAGAGAATGTTATGGGGGAAGAGTTTCGAGGTCTCGATAAGCAAATGTGTTGCAAGGAAGACGGCTTACAGTATTTTGTGGATCGCATATGGGTACCCAAATGGGGAGAGGTATGTACTTTGGTTATGGATGAAGCACATAAGTCAAGGTATTCTATTCACCCCGGTGCAGAGAAGATGTACCACGATCTCAAAGATCTGTATTGGTGGCCAGGCATGAAGAAAGACATTGCTAGGTATGTAAGCCGATGCTTGGCGTGCTCGAAAGTTAAAGCTGAACACCAGAAACCATCGGGATTATTACAGCAAACTGAAATTCCTGAGTGGAAATGGGAAAATATAGCTATGGATTTTATTACCAAACTTCCTAGAACGAGTAGCGGGCACGACTCGATATGGGTCGTAGTGGATCGGATGAGAAAGTCAGCTCATTTCTTGCCTATCCGAGAGGATTACAAGATGGATAAGTTAGCGAGATTGTACATAAAGGAAGTCGGGACAAGGTACGGAGTGCCGGTGTCGATCGTATCCCACCGTGATAGCCGATTCACTTCGTGATTTTGGCAGACACTGCAGAAAGCGATGGGCACTCGATTAGATATAAGTACCGCCTATCACTCACAGACAGACGGTCAAAGTGAATGAACGATACAAACATTGGAAGACATGCTCAGGGCTTGTGTAATCGATTTTGGTGGTAGCTGGGACACTCATCTACCATTAATTGAGTTCTCTTACAACAACAGCTACCATATGAGCATTGGATGCGCTCCATTTGAAGCTTTGTATGGAAGAAAATGTAGATCTCCAGTTTGTTGGGCAGAGATTGGTGAAAGCCAGTTGACAGGCCCAGAGATCATTCAGGAAACAACCGACAAGATTTCCAAATCAAAGATAGACTAAAAGCAGCCAGAGATCGCTAAAAGAGCTTGTCGACAACCGTCGGAAACCTCTGGAATTCAACGTGGAAGATCGCGTTTTACTTAAAGTCTCTCCCTGGAAAGGGATTGTGCGATTTGGAAAAAAGGGGAAGTTAGCCCCGAGATATGTAGGACCATTCAAAATCACGGAAAGAATTGGTCCAGTGGTATACTGATTGAGGCTGCCTCCAGAACTCAGTGGTGTACACGATACGTTTCACGTATCAAACCTCAAGAAGTGCTTGGTGGACGAAACTCTCCATGTACCGATTGAGGAAATCAAGATTGACGAAAAGCTTTATTTTATCAAAGAACCCATAGAGATCATGGACCAAAAGGTCAAAATATTAAGGCGCAGCAAGATACCGATTGTCCGCGTGAGATGGGACTCCAAACGAGGACCAGAGTTCACATGGGAACGGGAAGACCAGATGAAACTCAAATATCCACATCTGTTCGTGGATGACGCACTTGGACCTAACTCCAGCTGCATTTCAGGTCAGGACGAAATTCTCTCAATTGGGGGATACTGTGACATCCGTCACCAAAAGGTCCGTTATTCAACGTGACTTCCGTTAACCTTTCTTTGATCGTTCATTCCTTATCTTTATAAACTATTCGTGTGGTTATTATCTTTGCCTTATCATCATTTTGCTTGTGTCCTCATCATTAGCGTTGCCATCATTAAGAACTTTTACAATCCTTGTTATCATTATTATTAAACCCATCTTTATTATCTGTTATCATTGTTATTAATAAAACCATTTTTAAGTTACTAATATCATCATTTACATCTTTAACATTAATATAACTAACTAACTTATGGTTGTTTTTAAAACAAACTTGGAAGTTGGGGACTTAAAGTGCAGGGACTAAATGTGATACTTTTTCAAACTTGGGCTGGGTATAAAAACCCCCCATTATCAGCCCTAACCATAAACTCTCTTCTTCTTCTCCTCCAACCGCCTCTTTCTTCCTCCCCCTGCACCGACCCCTTTTCTTCACGATTTCTCCGGCAAAACTCTGGCATCAGCCAATTCTACTCCATTCTCGCTGGTAGACAACCTTACACGTCCTTTTCCTCGTTTGCTTCTCTCCTTTTCGTCTTGATTCGGGTGCCGGGGCCAACCTGAGCGTATATGACCTTGTGACCTCGTGTAATGTCCATTTTGTGTGTCCTTCTTGCTTGTATGTGTGTGAAATGCGTTTCTGGAAGTATTGGTGGTGTGAATCCAGTACATGCAGCAAGGCTGCTCTGCACATTCTGCATTGGCGACCCCTGCTCAGGCGTTTGTGTTCTGTCATGCGACTGAGTCGTGCGACTGACTGCGTCATAGGACTGGGTCATGCGATTGAGTGTATGTATGCGATTGAGTCATGCGATTGTGTGTGTCCTGCGATTGAGTCAATGTGGATGAATGTGTGCGATTGTGCGTGTATCGCACGACTGAATACTGAGTCGCACTAATGGAGGTTCATTCGTACGAATGAAGCTGATTCGTATGAATGAAAGTTGATTCGTGCGGATGATTGTTGAGTCGTGCGATTGAGTGCTATGTGGTACGACTGAGTGCCGAATCGCATGAATGGAGGTCCATTCGTACGAATGTAGCTGATTCGTACGAATGAAGGTTGATTCGTGCGGATGGAGTGTTGAGTCATATGTCTGGTCCTGTCATGCAACTGAAGTTAATTGTGTGTGTATTCCCTTCTTGTGTGTATGGTTTGGGTATGTCGTGTGAGGTTAAGGTGACATGCACACGGTTACCATTGCTAATGACATTATTAACACTTACGCTATAAGAATTACTAATATTACCACAAATCAAATCAACATTAACACTTTTACAATTATCAAGAACTGATTTGTAATCACTAAAATTTACTAAGTACTTCTCTAACAAGAATGAAACCTTTACACTAAAATCATCAGCAATGGCGACGATTCCAAGTACTTGGATCTATATAAGATCTAATACTTATGTCTGCTTCTGTGTGTAGCGCGTGACCGAACCGATACAACCCGAACCAACCAAACGTTACTATTTTCATTAAATGTATCATTAATGCTTAACGATAACTGTTAATAGGTGTTTGACCTTTTATTGCATACAACATTTGGAACTTGATCATCCATACATACCACTGAACAAGTGAGTTTCGTGGCCCCTTTTTATGCTTATTCAAGACTTCAATCATTTGCAAACCTGGGGGAAAAGTATGCTCACCCATTTCTATGCTGTACAACTTACATACTTGGAATCAACGTGTTACAGTTTTGTGAGTACTTATCTAATACATGCATGAGTTCGTTGTGTCGTACTTTCTTTGCAACCATTTAATTCCGGTGTTGGAACCTACGGATAGGTATTGGTAGTACTACTGGGTAAACACCCCCACCCTTGTTTGTTAGTATACTAGTTGGTACCAACAGTGGCCAGGAACGGGCCCTTGGGTGAATATATTTTAACAAGATTCTGTGTGTACGTCATTAGGTTTGGTTGTGAAGCTCATTGTTATGTGAATTTGCTTACTTATAACTGTATTCACGGTATTCCGCAAAACTATTACACATCATCAATTTACTTACTATTTAAACCTACGAGCTCACCAACAATTTTGTTGACCATTTTTAGCATATCTTTTCAGGTGACAATGATAAACGAAGATCTAGGTGTGCTGCCTTAGTGGAGACCTTAGGATGCATTTTAAGACTATACAATAGTTGACAAACATTCTTTTGAAACATTGTTGTTCTGATTACATACAATTATTCTTTTAGATACTTGTTCCCGGGTTGTGGGAATTACATTACAATGATACTATTTTTGGTTATGTGATTCATTTACAAGTTTATGCTTATGGCTGTGTTGTCGTGAATATTGACTAAACACGACACAAATCTCCTTTGTGTCGGGTGTCGTCATGACACGCTTTATCATCAATTACATATATTGCATCTCTATTGTTACAATGTGTTTTGTCGATCCTGTCTCGTTTCATCCCCGTGTTTCCGCTCTCAGCAGGGGTGTGACAACAGATCTATGATTGGTTCGTTGATGTATCTTACTGTATTTAGACTGGACATAATGTATGTTGTTTGTGTATGTGCCAGGTATCAATCAGACCCGAAGGAATCTCACTTAATTTTTGTCAAAAGGATATTCAGGTATCTCAAAGGTAAACCGGCTTTATGGCTATAGTATCCTTGCAAAGGAAACGTTGAGTTACATGGATATACTGATAGTGATTATGGAGGATGTTGTCAAGATGGAAAATCTACTACGGGTGGTTGCCAATTTTAGGACCCAGATTAGTCTCATGGCAATGTAAGAAACAAGCAAATGTCTCCATTTCAACCACAGAAGCTGAGTACATAGCTGCTTCAGCAGGATGTTCTCAAATCATTTGGTTACAAAACCAGTTGCTGGATTATGGGTTGAATTTTCTTAATACTCCAATTTGCATTGATAACATTGCTGCTATGTTCATTACAGCTAATCCTGTCCAACATTCAAAAACAAACATATCGAGATTCGATATCGTTTTCTTAGAGATAACTCTGAAAAAGGTTTAATCATTCTGATTCAAATTGCAACTGAAAAACAGTTGGCATACCTATTTACTAAGGCCTTCTTACCAGGACGGTTTAAGTATTTGGTAGAATCAATTGGTCTTATTAACCATGTGTAAAAATGGTTTTTGAGCATTTTAGTTCATTGAGTCTTAAAATGATCAGAACCCTCCTTTATCAAAAAAAAGTCATAGCAAGAGCAACTATCAGAGTTAATTGCCCGATTGTTAGTTTGTGTGTGCATGTTTTCTTACTAAAGCAAAACCAACTACAAAAATAGAAAATAAAAAATCAAAGATAAAAATATAAAACAAAACTACAAAAATAGAGTCTTTCTTTCTTAATTCATGTTTTAGGAATGAATTTGTGTTTGCAATATGTGAGAATTGATAGTACATTAGTTAGATCAGTTGCATATTTCACTCGACAATATAGTCTGACATGATCAGATATGATGTGTAGACAGACTCATGCTACTATACTGAAAAAGTAAACTCTTGTGATTAAACTAAATCATCTATGCATGTATGTGTTTTCATCTGTGAATTAATGAGTAGTATTAGCTTATCGGATTGATTGCTTGTAAAGTTACAACACTCACACCTGGTGGTGATATGACTAACCATGAGATCTGTTACAAGCATCATCTCACTTATCTGTTATGAGTCATCATAGACCTGAAGTGATGAGATATCCTTTGTTGTAAGTGATTATTGACCCATATATTCTCCTTTGATGCAAAAAGATGCCAATGTGCACAACCCATTCAAATGAATGGATAGAGTTTATCAAATGGTTTATCCATGATAATTCTCTGCTAAATTATATACATGAACTCTGGTTATCAATATATGTCAGGTTTCTAAGTTGAGAAATGTACTTAATTCCATACCTTGATGATAGTTAATCTCTCTAAGTCTATGTGTGAGTCACATCATGTCATATCTAATTCAACCCTAATGAATCCAAGAATTGAAAAAGTAAGTGAGCTGATTCTTTTGTCAAAAACACTCATTGTCTGTCCCTGGATCTATTGTCTGTCCCTGGATCTTGTGTCTCCTCAGCTATGAAATCACTGCCCTGGAACACACTTGATCAGAATTTAATCATTGTCTATGACTATTCACAATTTATTTTCTTTAATGTGATGATCTTAACTAATATGATCTCACTGCAAACATTGATTCTATTGTACATATTAGATTTTATTCTGCTTTAATTTTGATTTTATGTATGTTTTAGTGTGCAAGCATATTAACAATGATTAGTGTGATCTTCTTGTGTCCACTGAAGAAACTTCTATGTTTTGTAAGACATAAAAACTTAGAGGGAGTAAAAGTAAGAGTATCTAAGAAAATCAAAATTAAATGAATTGAATGGAAAGGATGAAGCTAAAAGTTCAAGCATGTGTGTGTTTGATAATGTAAAAATGAACCTAAAAAAATTTTAAGTGGAAAAGCTTCTTGCAACAATATAAATGAGATTATTTGTTTAAAATCAGAAACTAAAATGAATGGAAATTAATTTGTTTGTTGAAAATTTTAATAAAAAAATTGAAATGTCAAAAGTTCAAAAATTGAGGGTCATTTATGTAAATTTTGAGTGAAAGTCAAAATTGACAAATTATTTAAATATTAGTATGTGGAAAATTTGAAAAATACAAGTGTAAGAAATCTCATGCGCCTAAACAGTGTTCAGAAGTCAAAATAAGAGCATGATGAATTTCAGAAAATTTACAAGTGTTTTAGGCGTTTCAGACATCCTCATGCGCCTAAATAGTGGTCATAAGTCTAAAAAGTTGGTTAAGTATTTGGGCGTTTCAACAACTCTCATGCGCCTAAACGGTACCAGGCTTTTCAAGATTAGGGCGTTTCAAGTAAAATTACCAAGTGTTGGGTGTTTCAGATAGTCTCATGTGCCTAAACAGTGCAAAAGCGCCTTAGTGCTTATGCGTCTTAACAGTGCTCATGCGCCTAAGCCCATGCGCACAAACAATGCTCATGCGCCAAATTTTTTTGTGTTATTTGCAGACTCATGCGTACAAACAGTGCTCATGCACCTAAAAATTTACACTTAATATAAATAGAACACTTTGTGTTTTTCATTCTTTCATTCACTAAAGTCCCCTAAACTCACTTTCTCGACTCTCGGTTTATTTCATTTCATAAAGTTTGATGGTTTGTGTTCAATTCCTGTGATTCATAGTGTGTTTATAAGATTCTAAATGTATGTTCATAATCGAATCAACACATTTTCAAAATTCTAATTCAAATTTTGACAAGGGCGTTTCATAGTTGTTTGGGCATTTGAACCCTAAGTCGACTAAACATTTGAATTCTGCTAATTAAATGACAAATAAGAACTGAAATTGATTTTAGATTGTTGATATTGAATTATTTTCGAGCATTTTAACACATCAAACACTGATTTCATAAACATTGATTCAATGATGATTCTACATCAGTTAAAGGAATAAAGATGGACAGTCAATGAATTTCGAATTTTAATTAAAAAGGAAAATTCATAAAAAAAAATTCAATTTTTCTAATATGTGTTTGATAACAATTAATGAATTGATATATTTAAAACAATGTATACCCTAACTTGAGTATGTTATGTTCTTGAACATAATATATAAATACCCAATCATTTTCTAAGTACAAGTTAGATTAAAAATTGTTAAAACATAATAATTTATTATAGTTCAATCAACATTTATTAAATTCAAAAAGTTTAAAATCAAATTGAGTAAAGTTCTTGTTTTCGTTATGCAGATGAATGAATTGAAGTTTGAGCCAAAGCATAATGGTACAGCATTACTCAATGAAAATATGCAAGATGCTGTCAGTTATGAACAGATGATTAGGTTTTTGCTGAGGACAAAATATGTATATGCTATGTGTTACCAGTTAGTGGTCTATGCAAGACTAATCAAGAAGTTCTGGACCATAGCAGCAGTTGAAGTAGATGATGAAGGAAGGAAGGTTTTAAGGGGTTTTGTCATAAATGATAGAATGATATAAGTCTCAGAAGATTCCATCGGAACCTCCTTAACATTAGGTAAAAATGATCCAGAAGTTCCATCAGAACTGACTTTCAATGAAAGCGGAGAGACATTCATGGAAATGGGTCATCCTGATAACTTTCCTAAGAAGTAATTTTTTAGAGCGAGAGTCTTCAACCATTGGAAGCACTTGTGCTATATATTCCAACACTGCATGTCTAAAAGAAGTGCGGGATGGAACTCTTTCCCAGTAAACATTGCATCTCCAATTGTGGCTC
This sequence comes from Flaveria linearis, assembly GCA_024085815.1. Taxonomy (NCBI): domain Eukaryota; kingdom Viridiplantae; phylum Streptophyta; class Magnoliopsida; order Asterales; family Asteraceae; genus Flaveria; species Flaveria linearis. The sequence continues at coordinate 51,965,591 of CM044008.1, read as the reverse complement.
TTGCTACAAACAGAAGATTCAACATGGCCAAATGGATAATGAATGGATTTATCTTCAACTTGGAGAAAGGAATTAGGAACAAATACCTAATGTATCCAAGGTTTTTACAGATGATAATAAATGAAGAACACCAGGATTTCCATGCTTATGGTGTAGGTGGAGATATTTTGGCACTTGAACACATGTCTGAGATATTTTACAAGAGATTGGCCATGATTACAGGTGCTCAGAATATACCAATGTTTCAGTACATGAGGAATGTTGCAAGGCATGAAGTAGATATCAATATAGATCACTTCCATTTGATTGAAGGTGAGCTGATCTTATTGATGAAATTCCTCAAGTATTGTCTGATAATGATGAAGATAATGATGATGATGATGAAAATGATGGTGATGAAAATGAAGATGATGATGCTGATGAAAGTTCAAGTAGTGATGATGATGGTGCTGATGATGCAGCTGAAGCACATCAATCAGAGAGTAGTGAGAAAACTCTCTCTGATCATGCTGAAGAAAGACATGATGTAGATGAAGGAACTTCCGCTAGTATTGATCATGATGAAGGAGTTAATGAAGAAATTCTTGTTGAGAATGTGTTAGATTCTACTGTTAATGAAAAACATATTGATGATATGATAGCTTCCAATGTTAATGAAGAAAATGATCAAAATCAAGATTTTGGATTTGATTTTATTGATGTTATGATTATTGAGCCTATTTTTCAAAGTTCCACTCCAATTGAACCTGAAGAAACACATGTTATTACAGCACACAATGTCTCCATACAAACTGAGGATGTTCTTGATGTGGATGGGCTTGACACTTTGAAAGAAGCTAATAGTGCTCAAGAAAAGACAATTTCTGAGTTAAAAGAAGAAAATGAGAAGTTAAAAGATGTCATTCAAAATAAAATGATGAGATTGCTACACTTGTAAAAGATATAGATGAAAATATGAAAACATTTGAGGTGATGATGAGAGATTATGATATAATGGAAGAAAAGTATAACAAGTTAAAAGAAGAACATGAAATCATGAAAAGGGAGTTAGATAAAATGAAAGAAAAGCAAAACTCTGATTCTCTAGAGATTGTGATTATGTCTGAGATAAACCTGATTGATATTGAGAAAATTCCTGAAGTTGATAAAGGAAAAAGAAAGATTGATGATGTAGATGTTTCAGTATTACCTGAACCGTCATCAAAGTTCAAAAGACTTGCAGGAACGGTATTAGTCACTTAACGAGTGATTTTCTCTCAAACTCACCTAGAACAACACTCAGAACGAGTCCGACAAGAGTTGATCACAATATAACAAGTATTCATAAACACAGAAAGTAAATTTTTAAGGTACTTATATATATTGCTTCTCAACTCAAAGGATTACAGGACTCTTGAAAGCACACTCTCTCCTTTTGAGATACAATGAGAATTACATATATATATTGTTGGTCCATAATGATCGATTCAAAAGTGTAAATGATCACAAAGACACACAAATCCCACTGATATTCATTGAACCATGAGAGAATCTTGCTTAAAAATCAAAGTGAATATCAAACAAAGATCAATAGAGGATATGAAGCTACAATAATGAACAAATCAGCTCCTAGCACCTCTAGCCATCACACAAAGATAGGTTTTCAATAAAATGTGCAAAAGTTACACTAACAATGATGAAACATACAATTTATAGTATCATTCCTAGGTTCGCTGACAGATTCGCTGATAGCGAATCTGTTCAGCCAAAAAGTGTCTAACTTCGCCAGATGACCAAAACATGTTCGCCCGGTAACATAAAAACATAAACATAATCAAAGCAAGTCTAGTCTACTGGGCAAACCTATAGGTTCGCCCTTACGTTTGCTACAAAGAAAACATCAAAATATAAAGATAATAACACCGACATGCCGGTGAGTCCAACCTATCTAGATCATCAATACTCCCCCTAGGTTGGACCTCACCTAGGGAGTCTTCTGTTTAGCTCCAGCTTTGTGAATAAACTCTTAATCAGCTCTGGCTTGTTCATTGTCTTCAGGCTCTAAGTTCTCCATGTATGCTCCGCCTCTTAACCAAATACCTACCAATGGATTTGTGACATCTTCAGATCCGGCCTCCTCATCATGCTCAAACACAAATTGTTCTGCCAGTTTAGCTTCGGTGACTTCTGTCTCAGGCACATCTAGAACAACAATCTCCTCCTGAGTTTTTGGGCCGCTTGTTTCTCCGGTCATCGGCTTCTTGAATCGCTATTGAATTGTTTGATCCATTTGTCTTGCTAGATCATCCATCTCCATGTTGTGATCATCAGTTCTTCTTACATTTTCATTCAGAGACTTAATCTCCGCTCTAACTCCTCTTGCTTTATTGGTAACCCTCATAAAGAGGTTACCTTCTACTTAAGTCTCCCCTCCTGCCCCATGTTTAATTGGGTTTTCACATAACACTTTCAGATCATCATCACAAAATGAGAACACTTCCATGGGATCAAACAATCTGATTTCTGGTCTGTTGCTTCCCTTCAGTCTGATAACAACTTCACCTGTGTTATTATCATAAAACCACTTTCCAAATTTTTGTAATCTTGGTGACTGAGTATCGGGAACTCTGACTCTGTTCATTATCTTGGGAGCTGCAACCTTCAACACTATCTTTCCTTTCCATGAGACCCAGTGTTTGTCTTTCTTTGATCTTTGTCTCTGCGGGTTTTGATAACCGAAGTTGACAAAATTGTCATCGGCTGCTCTTTTGATGACCACTTCAAAGGCTTCTCCTCTTGGATTATCTTTCTTACACAAGAGAGGAAGTTCAGCCAGTCGTCTTAAATCCCAACGAGGGAGTGTATTGAAGTTCTTTCGGTGCTTAATGTAGGTAATATCACCCCCTCGCCTTTTTATCATGTAAGCATCGACCAAGGCATTGTACTTCCAAGAGATTATCTTTCGTTGCATTCTCTTTGTGTTCGGTTCAGAGACATGTTGAAAGATGGGAACTTCATGCACAACCTCGTCTGGCTTCTTGAACCAATCAGTTTTATCAAGATCAACATATTCATTGCTTTCTGGTTTGTTAAAACACAAGTATGTGACTTCTTTGTCCTCAACAGTGTATGTATCGGGCTCATTTTCTGGATCTTCTTCTTCTTCTTCATCACCTTCCACAATAACATTTTCTTCGGGTTCATCAATTAAGTTGAAATTTACATTTGAGCCTCCTGTCACTTCTGGACCAGTAAAAGAATCAAGATCAATCCCCATATCTTCAGCAAAATCTGGTTCATCAATAGTTTCTTTCTCTTTTCCTTTGGATCTGGTTAAGTCAACTACTTCAGTATCATGTATCTCCTCAGATTCCTCAGTTGTATGTGTATCCCCAGCAATCCCAGACAACCATATATCATTAGAGGATAAGAGGTGAATCTAACAGATTTTTGAGTTCTGTTTCATTCATGGCGGGATCCAATCCAGATTTCTCTTTTAACCCATTCTACTCTCTGAAGATTCTCAACAACAGATACTGTTGGTCTTTTACCATCCTTGCCATCCCTTTGATCACGTCACCTTTTTCTTTATCTCGTTTCTCAAGCTCAGCATAATTGACTTTCAATGTTTCCAGCTCAGTATTAGCAATAGATTAAGGTTCTTTTGTTGTTTTGGGTGCAACTTCATGTCTTAGTTCTATTCTCTTCTCTGCTTCATACTGAGAGCTTGAATCTACTTCTGCTCTTTTCTTTGTTCTTTTCTCTCTTTGTATGTCTAACTCAGCCTGAACCTCATCTACCTCTTCTCCAAGATTATACGCTTTATCTCTTACATACCTTTTCCTCTTCTTTATTTCTTTCTCAGCTTCTTTAATACTTTCAGCAACCCTCTTGTTCTCTAACTCTTTCAATTTCAAAATGTGTAGCAATCTGTTCAGCAGGGTACATATTCTCCTATAAGTATGTGATTTTCCCCACACAGTCGTGTCTGACAGATTTATAGTCCCCAAAAATTCTGATGTTCATTGGCCAGATTTTCAATGTGTCACCAACTATTGGTAGATTAGGCTTTAATTCATTAATAATCATCTGTATGAAACGAGGGTAAAGCAACCATTTCTCCTTTCTAGCTGCATGGATGTTCTCAATCATGTAATTGTAGATGAGCTTGGCTATGTTAGCCTTTTGATCTTGACAGAAAAGTACCATAGCTCTTGCCCACTCTAAATTTAAGCCATCTGTTCCCCCTTTTCTATGATCCAGGCACATTATGAACACATGAGCAATATATCTCCATTTTCGGATCATATAAGACTTGATGAATTCCATCTTTTTCTCTCCTGGCATTGGTCCTTCATAGCCTGCAGTTTGCAACGCTTTGTAAACATCCTTGGCTAACATCTTGATTTCTTTGCCAACATCTCCTTGTAATCTCAGAATTCTAGCCACATCAGCTTCAGTAAAGGAGATATCCTGATCTTGGACTTTTGAAACAATCTTGGAGGTCTCTTCACTCACATCAAACACAGCATGCCTCTAAAAGTCACGAATGTGCAAATCGTATATCTCTGGACAGCAAGATATAGCATAGTGAATATATGAAGATTTCAGCCACTTGATTGCATCTTTGTAGCCTACGGCCTTCTCATGGTTTTCATTCAATAGAGCACACATGTTGTGCTTTTCCCGAAAGATGAGAGACGGCATAATGACTGAAACATAACCGGAAGTTGACTAGATGAGAGATATAACAATGTAAATGGAAGAGAATTTGAAATTCAAAGAAGAAGGATAGGTTCGCTAAAAAATTATAAATTCGCTGGTCAGAGAATCTAAATGTAAGTGGAAGCTACAAGTTCGCTGACTGGCAGGCACAAGAAGTGTTGCCAGGCAAACTTATAGGTTCTCTGGAAACCATTGGGCGAACCTATGGTTTGCGTACAGACGGCATAACGCCATAGATTCGCTCAATGTCTTGAACTTTCATTCAGATTCGCTGACAGAACTTTAGGTTCACTAGAACCGTTGAGATTCAAAAAAATCCAGATACGAACACATAAGCATAAAGCACATTTCAACAGATTCAAAACCATTAAGCGACACCAACAAAAACACAAAGAACACAGAAACCTGTGCTTAAACATTGTATTTGAACATATAAAGAGTTTTAGGGTTTAATCGATCAAAATCTAGGTCAAAAAGATGTTGTAAACAAGGGTAAAGCAATAAGAAGAATCAGAACACTTACTTGAAGATGATTCACACACGAATTCAACACAAGAAAGAAGCAATTGAAGAAAGAGTCTCAGCCAATTAAAAAAAGACGCCAGTCACAGTGTTAGCGAATGTGATGTTCGCGTGCACGGTGACTGGTATATATATATACCCTAAGTTCGCTAGCAGCGAATTTATAGATTCACTCAGCAACATGATCAAAATATATTAAACTAAGCTGGGCGAAAATATAGATTCTCTGACAGATTCGCTAGACAGAAATAAAAAGCCTTTGGAACAAAGAAACTAACACAAAAACAAACTCATTCAAAAGAGGGATACATCTATTTTCAAAATCAAGAACTGATTCGATCACGAGATCACATTCTCAAGGAATGCTTAACACAGGGATGTAATTAAACATCGACAGCAGTGAGATGATACTGATTTAAAGACAGTTTCACAACTTTAATTTTATTCAAGTTTAAGATAGTTCATAAACGGCTGTCAGTATGTTTATCCACTTAAACTCAAACAATCATTCTTTCAACACGTAACTCATGATTCTTTATCATGTTTTGGTATGATTATGATTCAAAATTTGGATCCCATACTCATTTGGTAAAACCTACCCATCCTCATGGTTTGTTGACCATATCCGGCTTATTTGAATTTGTCTGATGACGAATTAATGGATGATGGTCAGGGATAATAATTTACATGTTTACAGAACAATCAGAGCTCCAGGTCAACACTTTCGTGTAGCAGACGAGATAATCATTTGTAAGCGTGTGAACGGAGCTTCAGGTCAATACTTTCGTATAGCAGAGAAGTCCTTTCCTCCAGGTCAATGCTTTCGTATAGCAGAGGAGTTTTAAACAAGATATAATTTAAAACGGAGATGAAAGATGGTAATATACAATGGTAAGACAAGTAAGCCAGGCTCTCAACCCTTTTTTGACAGGACTCAGTTTCATGCAGACCAACGATAAGATGGATTATCCAGATTTTTTATGCTGATAGCTTAGTTTGTCACGAGGTTACCGTTTACTTGGTTGAATTGCTGAGCCTACCGAGCATGTCATATAATGAAACTTTCAAATTTATTATAAAATTTCTACTGCAAAACAATCATCTTTATCAGTTACTATCATTTCTCACATATGGCATGTCATGTAAATAAAGCATATCAAGAGAAAATTCTATCATTTCTCAGTCATCTCAAATCAGAATTTCGCTTTTTAGTTTTTAACTCTCCTCTAAAATTTTTATTTGATAGCTATCTAATAGAAAATTTTTAATTTTTTTTTCAAAAGAATTTTACTTAAAGAAATGTGGGACATAAAAGAATTCTCGAGGCAAAAAGAAAGAATATTTACATAAAAAACAGATTAAACAAAACTTCTTGTTCAGAAAAAGGGATTTAGTTTTTAGAAGGATATTAAACCCATCATATTGATCAATTCATAAAAACGAGGTTTATCGAAAGTTTTAGTGAAAAGATCAGCTTTTTGCTTCCGAGTTTCAATGGGAATAATATCTATAAACCCCTTTTCCTGAGCATCATGAATAGCATGAATTCTTGTTTCAATGTGCTTTGTCCGAGTGTGATGAATTGGATTCTTAGCAATACCAACGGCAGCTTCATTGTCACAGAATGGTGGTGAATGAAGGAAATTGATGTCGTAATCCATCATCTGATGTTGAATCCAAAGCACTTGGCAACAGCAGCTAGATGCAGCAATATATTCAGCTTCTCCTGTGGACAAGGATACTGTTGTTTGCTTTTTGCTTTGCCATGAAACAAGACAGTCACCCAGATATTGACATCCACCGGTGACCGACCTTCTGTTAATCCTGCAACCACCATGATCACTATCAGAAAAAGCATGTAAATCAAAGTTCCCACCTTTTGGGTACCAAAGCCCCAAACGAGAGGAATCCTTAAGGTAACGAAAAATGTGTTTAACAGCTAATTCATGTAATTCTTTGGGATTGGCTTGATAACGAGCATAGTAGCACACGGCAAATGTGATATCTGGACGGCTTGCAGTTAGATACATGAGAGATCCGATCATCGAGCGATATCGATGAGCATCCACGGACTTCCCATTATCATCAGGAGACAAACATGTCTGAGCAGTGAAGGGAGTAAGTTCTGCCTTTGAATCATCCATGCTGAACTTTGTGATGATTTCCTTGATGTACTTCACTTGGTGAATAAGAATACCTTCAGGTTTCTGTTCCACCTGCAACCCTAAGAAGAAGCACATCTCCCCCATCATGCTCATTTCAAAGCGATCCTTCATCACTTCTTCAAATTCTTTACACAGCTTTTCATTTGTTGATCCAAAGATAATATCATCTACATACACTTGAACAATCAGCATATCACCATCAACCGCCTTCTTGAATAGTGTCATATCTATAGTCCATCTATAGTCCCACGAGAGAAACCCTTGCTGAGCAGATACTGTGTCAAGGTCTCATACCAGATGCGGGGAGCTTGATGCAACCCATACAAAGATTTGTCTAGCTTGTATACTTTATCTTGAAAATCTGGATCCTCGAAACATGGTGGCTGACATACATAGATCTCCTAATCAATGTCTCCATATAGAAATGCACACTTCACATCCATTTGAAAAACTTTAAAGTTCTTGTTAGCTGCATGTGCAAGGAAAATTCTGATGGCTTCGATCCGAGCAACTGGAGCAAACACTTCAGTGTAGTCTATCCCCTCCTCCTGAGCAAATCCTTGAACAACCAATCTGGCTTTGTTTCTGAGAACAACACCACGATCATCTGGCTTATTCCGGAATACGCACTTGGTACCGATGGGGCATTTGTTTGGAGGAAGATCAACTAACTCCCAAACTTTCAACTTCCTGAACTGCTGCAACTCAGACTGCCTAGAGTCCACCCAACTTGGGTCTTCAAGTGCCTGTTTGTAATTCTTTGTAACAATTTGGGATAGAAAAGCTGCATAAAGGCACTCATTTATCAACCCACTCTGACTTCGAGTCCTTACTCCATCTGTGATAGATCCAATGATGTAGTCATGAGTGTGATCTTTCAAGGTTTTAAAATTAGTGTTAAGCAATAAAGGGTTTTGTTGAGATGTGGATGCGGAAGTGGATGGTTGTGAAGGAAGAGATGAATTTGTGGGGATTGGATCAATAGGGGGATTTGGAATGGATGAAGATATGGATGGAATGGTAGATGAGATTGTAGGATTAGATGAAGATGGTTGAGATAGTGGAGGTGGTGGAGATGGGATATCAAATGAAGTGGGTGGTAATGATGTGGTAGACGGTTGCGGTTGTGGTGGAATAAGATTCACAAGTGAGTGAGAAATGACGTCATCATCATCGGGAATAGGCAAATTGAATAATTTGAAGACAGTGGTAGAATTATAAAACCATGCAGGCTCACTTCCAATGATTGTTGAGTTAGATTCTTGCCAGTCAACTAGTAGGACTCTTGCACAATCTGCGTCCTTTTGTTATACACACAATACGCCTTTTGTGTTTCTGAGTAGCCAACAAAGAAACACTCATCAGAGACAGCACCAAACTTCGTATTCTGGTCTTGAGTATTCAACAGAGTACAAGAGCAACAATAAGGGCGTAGAAAATCAATGAGAGGCTTAATTCCTCGGAACAACTGATATGATGTCTTCATCTTGCTCTTGACGATTAATACCCGGTTTAGAACGTAAGCTGCATAATTAACTGCTTCGGCCCAAAAGATAATCGGAAGCTTTGACTCGATCAACATCGTTCTAGCTGCTTCAATTATTGTTCTGTTCTTACGTTCAGCAACACCATTTTGTTGAGGTGTTCTGGCAGCACTGAACTGTCTGAGAATACCCCATTGCTCACAGAATGAATTGAAGATGTGGTTTCTGAATTCTGTTCCATTGTCGCTCCTGATGGCTTGAATCTTCCTTTTCCCAAGAACCTCAATCAGCGGAATTAGCTTCATCAACTCCTCAGCAGTCTCACTTTTGTTAGTCAGAAATCTTACCCAAGAGTACCTTGAGTAATCATCTGCCACAACAAGACAATAAGATTTCTTAGCAATTGATTTAACACTGATAGGGCCAAATAAGTCACTATGTAACAATTTGAGGGGATGTGAAAACGAGTTTTGAAGTTTAAGTTTATGTGGCTTTTTGTGCTGTTTTCCTTTTGCACATGCCATACATTTTTCTACCACAGAATAATCTTTCAGTGGGAGTCCCCTAACCAAATTGTTCTTAACTAACTTATTTATCAATTTAAAACTGATATGCCCTAATCTTCTATGCCACTGAAAAGATTCATGAGAAGAAGCTTTTGATAAAAGACAGGTCATGGTGGAAGATGATTCTTTTGATCCCATATTTAACAAATAGGTATCATTTCTCCTTGGAACTCGCATGATCACCATCTCTTTAGGGATAGAGAACTCTGGTTTCAAGAACAGACGTTCGTTAGCAAGGAACATCACGGGAATATTTTTATCACAGATTTGTGATACACTGAGAAGATTGAACGTCAATTATGGAACATAGTTGACTTTCTCCAAAGTAAGGGTTGCATTCGAGACATCTCCTTGGCCAATCATTTTCCACCCTTCTTGTCTCCAACAAAAGCAACGTAGCCACCATCAATTATTCTAAAATTTGTCAGCAGGTCCTTCAACCCAGTCATATGTCTGGAACATCCACTATCTACATGCCAAAAACTATTTACAGCGGCTCTGGATGATTCCTGACATTTAAAAAAATTGGTTAGACTTTGGAAATTGGTACCCAAGTCTTAGTGTACTCAGGTCTTGGAGTAACAGATCTTCTCCAAAAGAAACCATTCGCAAAATCTGTCAATCTAGTTGCAAATAGTTTAGTCCGCATACTACTACCACCTGATTCAGGACATTGCTTTATTGTTGGACCAAAAGAACCAATGAGCCAAGATCAGGAAAACCTCTAAGTACCACATGTCATTACAACAACTGCTGAAGACTCCCATCAGCTGTTCTGACAAAGTCTGAAGAATCAAAGTCTGAAGATCAAAGATCTGAAGTACAATAGCTGAAGAATCTAAAGTGCTGAAGACATGTACTGAAGTCTGAAGTACTAAAACATACAAGTACTGAAGAGTTCAAGTACTAAAGACAAGTGCTGAAGATCAAAGTTGAAGAACTGAAGAACTGAAGATCATCTACTGATGCACAAAGTCTGAAGACAAAGACTGAAGATAACAGCTGATGACATCTACTGAAGTCATCAGCTGATACATCATCTGAAGCCCAAGTCTGCAGAACCAAGTGCTGAAGATTCAGAGTTTGTCACAACAGCTGAAGAAGTCTTCTTCAGTTGTTGTGATGGTTTTTCATTTCAGTAGTTTTATATTTAGTTTCAGTAGTTTGTACAACAGCTGAAGAGCTTGTTCTTCAGCTGTTATAGTTCAGTAGTTATAAACGACTGAAGAGCTTGTTCTTCAGTCGTTGTAGGCTTTTCAGTAGTTTCCTTTTCAGTACTTGTAATAGGCACAAACACTTTTGTAAGAAGATGTCAGCTGTTGACATCTTCAGTAGTTTTATGTTCTATCAGTTGTAAGTTTAATAATCGGTTGATGTCACTGTCAAGTGACATCATCACCCATCCTTTTTCCGCCTATAAAAGGATGGTGAACCATGCTGTATTAGGTGCCGAAACGTGTTGAGTAATAGAAAATCTTCTTTTTCGCAGAACTTTTCTCTCTCTCTATGTTTGTACTTTTACATGCAAAATATTTTGTGTTCTGCTTTAAGTGCTAATTTCGTGCTAAATCCGCTGCAAAAACAATCTGATTGATCAAACTAGAGGCTGAAATCCTGTCAAATGGTATCAGAGCAGGTTAATCATAGATCGATTTCACTATTGATCATTTGAAACTGCTCTTTTGATCTCTACGTTTGATCGAATTAGCAATTTGCAAGAATTAGCCATAGAGAGTGAGTTTCTGCTGTTTCTGGCCAAAATCTTAAGGTTCTCTGGTGGTTTAGAGTTACATTTGTTTTGCTTAAACTTGTTTTTGACTAAAACCTGAGATGACGACACCAACTAACGATCCTCACAACACTGGTTCCTCAACCAAGCCTCCGATGCTTGTGAGGAACGAGTATAACATATGGCAGAGACGTATGCTTCACCACTTGTCTGTCAACAGTGCTGGTTGTTGGAAGTCAGTGGTGGATGGACCATACAAGCCTATGGTGAGCGTCCCTGAATCTAATGATCAGGTTCCGAAGAAACCTGAATGATATTCGGACGAAGATCTTAAGCTGTTCGAAATTAATGCTAGAGCTCATGGAATTTTAGCCATGGCTATTCCTAACGAGATTTATTCAGGACTCCTGCATCATGAGACTGCTCATGACCTATGGGTTGCTCTAAAGGAACAATTTGGAGGAACTGATTCGGTCTTAGCAAACAATAGGGAAATCCTCGCCCAACAATATGAGACATTCTCTTATAGAAAGGGTGAGACTCTGACTCAGCAGTTTGAGCGGTTCTCTTGTTTGATTTCTGAGCTGAAGATGGTCAAACAAGAGTACTCCAACAGCCAGATGAACAACAGGTTCCTCAGATCACTGCCTGAGAGATGGGACACTTATACCATTGTCCTACGCTCCAGTGCAGGTCTGGGAACTCTATCTCTCACCCAACTTCATGGGAAACTGCTCACATTTGAGAGAGAGATAGAGCAAAAGAGGAAGTTATCCACTTCTGGCAAGCTCGCTGATGACTTTGTTCAAGGAAATACTGCCTTGATAAGTCAGAAGTCAGAATATGCTGCATCAGAAAGTTCTTATGATGAGCATATTGATTTCTCTACCAACTCAGAACAAGCTTTTGTTGGTGTTAGTAGTTCAGGAGGTGGTGGTGACAACTTGTGTTTTCTGATGGAGGACTTGAAGGGCATTCCAGATGATGATCTGGAAAAGATGGATATTTTGAACCAAATGGCAATGATAAATATCCGATCTCAAAAGTTCTACAAGAGAACTGGTAGGAAATTCCCTGGACTCTTTGGCAAAACCAAAGTTGGTTTTGACAAGAGCAAGTTGAGGTGTCACAAGTGCCAAAGGCTTGGACACTTTGCTAGAGAGTGTAGATCATCTGGATCTAACTCCTCTGCACCCTTTGTGACTTTTCCCAGCAATAGCTCACAGCACAGAGGGCAACATTCCTCCAGTTCTGGCCATCCATCACAAGCACAGGCACCACCTGCTTATTTTGTGCCTCAGGGTCATATGCCATATCCTTACCCCTGTTACTATGTGCCTCAGCCTAGTCAAACTCAAGCACCCTCGGCTCAACCACCTCATGCTCTTCCTGAGCCTCAATCTTCCCAATCTCATCATCACACACAACCTCAACAACACAGCTTCTTCACCCCAAGTGTTGTTAACTGGAGTAGTCTACCAGATAATCTATCTGGTCAGGAACAACTACTCCAAGATGCTGGTCAACATGGTGGTGATCATCCTTTTGGAAATCTTGCTCTGATGGCCCTTGATTCTGTTGAAGGGTCATCATCCAATGCCTCATCGCAGGTATCAACTGAGGCTAAAGCCAAGCTTTGTTCTGAATCTTGCATTGCAGCATTTGCTTCTATTAGAGAAGCAAATGTAGCTTTAATAGATAAAAATCTTGAGCTAGAGCACACTATTTCCAAAAGAAAAGCTGATTTTGAGTTTGCTCTAAAAGAGAAAAATTATGAGATTTACAAGCTTAAATGTCAAATCAAAGATGATAAAGCTAGGGAAGATGTACTTCTAGAGAAGAACAGAGACCTCAAGGAAACTCTTGCAACCACCCAAGTTGAGTGTGATCGATGGGTGCAATCATGCAAGGGTTTTGAAATGCTTCTTAGTAAGCAATCAGCTTCTAATGTGAAGTTTGGCATTGGTTATAATCACACTGCTCCTCCTACAAATTTCACTTCAAGAGCAGAAGTTGAATCTGATGGGGAGAGCAATAACCAATCCTTTTCATCATGTGACCTACTATCTTCTGATTCAACATCATCAGAGATAGAAGTTAGCATTAACTCATGCCAAAACCAATCAGCTGATGCTATAACAGCTGATGGTTCAAATACTGACTGTCACATGACCAAAAGGCTGATCAACTCAGGTGTTGTCACTAGAAGTACTGAAGGTACTGGAGAGCAAGTGACAACATCTGAAGTTCAAACCTCAACTACTGTTAGCACTAAAGAGAAGAAAACTAACAGTAGGAAAGGTTTGAAGACAGCTAAAGAGGATACCAGGAAAGTAGGCACTAGGAAGAAAACTGCTAGTACTGATAGCAAACAGCTGAAGAACAAGTCTTCAGCAGTTTCATCCTCTTCAGCTGATGATCAGCATAAGATGAAGAAGAAGCCATGTGAGATATGTGGCTTGTTCAATCATCTTACTGATGATTGCTGGTACAAAGGGGTTCCAAACTCAAACAGAAGGAGAAAATCAATGAGGACATCAATAAAATGAAGAATGAGTTTGAAACCAAGTTTGTACTAGCAACATCCAAGCCTGAAATCCCTAAGCCCAAAGCTAAATCTAAAAAGAAGGTAGGTGTTACTCAGGCAACAGCTGAGGTTGCTCAGAAAAAGATGGTACAACATAGGAATCCATCATCAGCAAACTCCAATGTGTCTGAAAAGGTGAAAGCTTTATCACATAATCAGACACAGCTGGTGATGATGGTTCACCAACTAATGGGAAGAGTCAACCATTTAGATGTTCCTGTGTTGAAACCACAGAAAAGGAAGTCCAAGCCAAAGGGTTCCTCTTCTGCACCATCTTCTTCACCTCAGGCTGTCACACATAACACACCTGTTAGTGCTGCACCTGTAGCTGAGAACAGACCCAAAACCAAACAGGTTTGGGTCTCTAAGACTAACTAACATGTGGTTATGTTTGCAGGGTTCTTCAACATGCCAAAGAAGCATCTGGTATGTATACGGTGGAGGATCTATGCACATGACAGGAAGCAACTCCCTTCTTAATGACTACTCTCAAGGAAAGAAGGGATTTGTCTCCTTTGGCAATGATGCAAAGGGTTACATCATCGGAAAAGGCTTTGTTTCCAATGGGGAAATAAGGTTTGATGATGTTAACCATGTGGAGAATCTCAAGTACAACCTCTTGAGTGTCAGTCAAATGTGTGACAAAGGCCATGTTGCCCTTTTCACAAGCCAGAACTGTCGGATTCTGTCATCCAAAGTTCTGAGTTTGATTGACAAGGTGTTGGATGAACACACTCTCCTGAAGGCCAACAGGACAGGAAGAGTGTATGCCTTAGATCTTTCCAAAAAGATAGATCTAAAAGGCCATCCTTGCCTATTCTCCAAGGCCTCTCCTCAAGAGTCTACACTATGGCATAGAAGGTCGGGTCATGTTAATTTCAAGAACATGAATCAGCTGATAAGCCATGGTTTAGTAAGAGGATTGCCTCTGAAGGAGTTCAAGTGTGAAGATGACTGCACTACTTGCTTGAAAGGAAAACAACACAAAGTTTCATTCCCTTCAATAGAAGAACCAAAGTCCACTGCCTGCTTGCAGCTCCTGCACATGGATCTCTTTGGTCCTGTCAGAGTGATGAGCATGGCAAAGAAGAAATACTGCCTGGTAATTGTGGATGATTATTCCAGGTTTGTATGGACTTTATTCTTGCACTCCAAGGATGAAGCAGCCAAGACTATCATGAACTTTGTGTTGCTTGTAGAAAAGCAGTATTCCCTACAGGTCAAGTGCGTGAGAAGTGACAATGGAACAGTGTTTAGAAACCACACACTTGATGACTTCTACCTGTCCAAGGGAATTAGAAGGCAGTTTAGTATTCCTAGAACTCCTAAGCAGAATGGAGTGGTGGAGAGAAAGAACAGGACTCTCATTGAAGCAGCAAGGTCAATGTTGGCTGACTCAGGGTTGCCACTGACCTTTTGGGTTGAAGCTGTCAATACAGCTTGCTATGTACAGAATAGAGCATTAGTGAATAAGAGGTTGATGAAGACTCCTTATGAAGTTCTTCATCATTTGGCTCCTCTGATTTCATTCTTTAGAGCCTTTGGGTGTCCATGTTTCATTCTCAACACTAGCAACCCACTCCAGAAGTTTGCTAGTAAGGTGGATGCAGGGTATTTTGTTAGTTATTCATCAACTTGCAAGGCATACAGAGTCTTCAACTGTAGAACAAAGATAGTTGAAGAAACTCTGCATGTTAAGTTCAATGAATCTCCAAAGGACAAGATTCCACAAAACCCTATGGAGTTGTTTGATCTGGACATACTACAATATGTTCCTTATCAACCTCCAGCTGTTGAGCCTGTCAACAGATCTCCACCTGGTGGTACTGATGATGATGCAGTCAGTACTCACCTCTTCAGGTTTAGTGACAACCTGCCTGAGTTCACTGAACCTGATGCTCCTGTAGCCTCAGCAGCTCCATCCACTACAAATGCTGATGAGATTTCTGCTTTCTCTACTTCGTTTGAGCTGCCATCTTCTACATGGTTTCAGGAATCTCCATCACCATCTGTTGCTGCTGATGGGTCTACAAACACTTGCACAGATATTATAGTCTATCAAGAGCTCAAGAATCACCACACATCTCAATTCATTGGTGATATCAATGCTGGAGTTTCAACCAGGAATCAATTGTCCAACTTCTACTTCTATGCTCTCTTCATCAGTCAGCAAGAGCCCAAGAACTATCATGTTTGTTGGAGCATATATAGTCATATATAGTGTGTCTGTCGCTTGACGAATAGTCTAGGCTTAATGTTATACACCTTGTAAACACATGAAACTGGGTCATTCGCAGGGGCATATGCGAATGAGACTCAGTCGTACGACTGAGCCATGCTAATGGACAAGTCGTGTGACTGAGAGATGCGATTGGGGCATTCGTAAGACTAAACCATAAGAATGGTCCAGTCGTACGATTGAATCATACGCATGGTCCAGTCGTACGATTGAACCATACGCATGGTCCAATCGCACGAATGGGCCCAGTCGCATCTAATATGGGCCGAGGCCTATATATACCAGTTTCAATGTGTAGAAACCTGAGGGTTTTGAGAGAGTCTGCCCGGGGCCTAGGTGCTGCCGGATGAGAGGGGAGATCATGCTCGATCTCCCCTTGCCAAAAGTCTTGATTCTTAAGTTGTAACGAGCTTAAAATCGTTATGTTTTATCAATAAAATCATTCGATTATTGTTCGTACTATTGTTTGTCTTTTGGTTTTATCCTTCCGTTAAGAACGTGCTCGGATGTTCATCGATCCAGTGACTTCACAATGTTGCTTTAAGAGACAATGGATGGGTGGAAGCTATGCAGCTTGAGCTTCTTCAGTTCAAGAAACAGCAAGTGTGGGAGCTTGTTCCATTACCCAAAGGTAAGTGTGCTATAGGCACCAAGTGGGTATTTAGGAACAAAACAGATGAGAAGGGCCAAATTGTCAAGAACAAAGCCAGGCTGGTTGTTCAAGGGTTTGCACAAGAGGAAGGCATCGATTATGATGAGACCTTTGCCCCTGTGGCAAGACTAGAAGCAATCAGACTGTTCCTAGCATATGCTGCCTTTCACAGTCTTAAGGTTTATCAAATGGATGTCAAAAGTGCCTTCTTATATGGCAAAATAAAAGAAGAAGTTTATGTATGTCAACCACCAGGCTTTGAGGACAATAAACATCCTGATTGGGTGTACAAGCTTGATAAGGCTCTTTATGGGCTGAAGCAAGCTCCTAGAGCTTGGTATGAGACACTATCAACTTTTCGTTTAGAGAATAAGTTCACCAGAGGCACCATTGAAAAACCTTATTCATCAAGACTGTGGGACAACATAAGCTCCTTGTTCAAATTTATGTAGATGACATCATCTTTGCATCCTCTGATCCAAAGTTGTGTGATGAATTTACAAAGACTCATGAAGCTAAGGTTTGAGATGAGTGCTATGGGAGTGATGTGGTGAAAATTACATGAGTTTTTATAGTTGATTTTACATAATTTTCGCAACATCTTATATCTGTTTTACCTTGTTTCGGGTACTACTGATTGATTGTGTCTTCTGTAGTAAATTGGACGAGAAGGAAGCTAAAAAAAGTAGAAAAGAGAAGAACGAGCTTCCAGGATCGAGACGAGAGGATCGGGTGTTAAAAGTAAAAACCATTCTGTGAAATCACCTACCAGGCGCTACGCGACAGAGAGAAGACAAATCGTCGCGCTACGCGAGGGTTTGCTAAATTACCATTTTGCCCTTAATGAAATCGGGTATTTACCGGACTTGCCACCCGACTAATTTGTCGGGTTGTGGTGACTGTCGCGCTACGCGAGAGTATGTGAAGGCCCGTCGCGCTACGCGACGGGTGTAAAATCGGGGAAAATTA
Organism: Flaveria linearis; assembly: GCA_024085815.1. Classification (NCBI taxonomy): domain Eukaryota; kingdom Viridiplantae; phylum Streptophyta; class Magnoliopsida; order Asterales; family Asteraceae; genus Flaveria; species Flaveria linearis. The sequence continues at coordinate 51,947,974 of CM044008.1, read as the reverse complement.
GTTTTTAACCAATGTAACCCTAATGGCTGAAAAGAATTGATCACCAGACGGCTACAGAGAGCAGTGGGGGCGATTTTCAGAGTTCTTAGCAAGTTGAGAAGGCAAGGATTGGAGTTTGTGAAGAAGAGATTGTGATTCTAGGATTAAACGATTCGGTTTTGCGTTTCTTTATCCGTCCTTCGATTTTGTTTGATACAATGTTTTCAATTATTACTTTTGATACTGGTTTGAACATGATTGTTGGCTAGTCCATTTTTTTCTACCTAGGGTTTTGATGAATACATGTTTTTGACATGGTCTTTTATCGGTTTTTGGAACAATAACTTGTGTTGAATGATAATGAAAAGATTCTGTTACATTAATCAGTTGTAACCGTGTATTTGAGTTGGTTTAGATTACTGATTTATTATCTCATGTGTGTCTTGTTGATTGTCTATCAAGTAATAGGTGCATGCTAGGTCTTTTACTATGTGTTCTAGACTATTAGATGATTTACTAGACGTAGTAAGTGATTGAGATAACTTATCAAGAAATTAACTAATCAAATATGCAACTAATCTTAATACTGTGAGGTTAATAGGTTATTGGTTCCTCAGGTGTGTTTTGATTGCTATTTGGATTCTCTGTGAGGAGTTCTGTGTAGTTTCCCGTCTCACATTTAGTTTACCAAACCCGATTCATCAACCGTTATCTATCCCAATACCGTAAGGTGTTTAGTCACTTGTGCTGTGAAGTAGAGTGTCTTTAGGGTGTTTCATTATCTTAGTTGGAGAACCTGTGAGGGTGATCCTCTAAACCAGTGTTTTAACGGCTTAAAGTGTGTTTAGTTGATATCTTTGAGAAGGGTCGAGGATTCTCTAAGTAACCTTTGAGTTTAGTATTCTAAGATCCTGGTTCCACAAAAGTTTCGATACCGATAGAAACCGTGTCATGCATGTGTAGGAGTCTTACCTAGGTAGTACTCTTATTCCACTTGAATTCGTCAGTTATTCCGTTCTCACGTTCTAATCTATTTTAATTTAGTTATTACTTTTAGACTTTGGATTTTTCCATACAAACCCCTCTTCTATTAATCATTGATTTAGTTCTTAGTCGGTATTGCAATAGTTAGATCAAGTCAATTTTACGTTTTTCCATAGAAGTCTCGTGGTTCGATATCCGGACTTACTTAGCTTTACTAGAGTCGATAGGTACACTTGCCTGTCAGTAGTTTAGATTAGAGAGTCTAGAGTATTACTTCGTGTCTAGTTCTTGGTTATTTTTCAATTATTTATTTGAACTACTTTTTAGGACATCAAGTTTTTGGCGCCGTTGTCGGGGACTTCTTAGGCGATTGCGTTTTATTTACTTTGTTTGAACTGATTTGCTATATCTGTGCTAAGTGTTTTACTTCGAGTTGTAGTGTCTTTTATTTTGCTTTAAATTGTTTAGTTATTTTGTCTTTCACTTGCTTACATCTGTGTTTTTGTGTCCTTGCAGTTTATGCCACATTTGCGTTCACAAGGACCGCCACCAGAGCATCTGATTTCAGAGAAGCTTGGATTTGAGGATCTCACAGAAAAAGTCCGAACTTCCTTTTCAAGCTTGTCCGTCTCTGATCCCTCCACACCACCTACATCTCCATTTCCTAGTCCAAAACCCACTGTTACTCCTAGAACAATGGCTGAACATCGCACTGTCCACCAACAAGCCACCCAAGGCTTCACTGGAGTCAACAATCCCATCACCATTCCTAACATTGTCAATGAAAACTCCTGGCAGATTCCCTCATTTGTTATGACCGCGATTGCTAACAATTACCAGTTCCATGGTCGTGATGATGAGGATGCTCAGGCTCACATAGGCCGTCTTGAGCGTATCTGTCGCACCTTCAAACTGCAAGGTGCAAACTGAGGATGCTATTTTCCTCCAACTTTTCCCTTTCTCGATCACAGATCGTGCTCCTACATGGCTTGAATCTCACCCTGCAGGTACATTCACCACTTGGCCGGCTCTTAGGCAAAGTTTTCTGAATAAGTACTTCCCGCCGGCCAAGGCTTCTAGACTTCGGGATGAAATCCATTCATTCAGAATAGAACCAGATGAGGAATATTACCGTGCATGGGAGCGTTTTCAAAACCTTCTTAGTCGTTGCTCCCAGCATGGCCTCTCGGATTGGGCACTTGTAGAGAAATTCTATAATGGCCTTACTTATGAGATTCGCTCTCGATTTGACACTTCTGTGGGTAGGCATTTGATGGGTAAGAAAAATGTTGACGAATGTAGGGAGATGTTTGAGAGTTTTGCACAAGCTGAGTATGAACAGCGGTCAGGTCGAAAGAAATCAACTCTTGCCACCGGTCAGTTCCCAAAGGGAGTGAATCAGGTTACTCTGGATTCCGGTGTGACCGCTGTTCTCGAGAGTTTAGTGAGTGAGGTGAAGGATTTAAAGATGAGAGTGAACAGGTGTGAGTTGTGTAGGGGAGGACATGCTACCAATGAGTGTCCCTTAATAGAGCAAGAACAGGTAGATTATATAGGAGGTCCAAATCGACCCCCATTAATCCTTTTAATACCCCCTACAATTCAGGTTGGAGAAACAATGGTTGGAGGTCTTCAGGTAATCCCCCTGGGTTCCATGCAAACCCAAATCCTAACCTAGCCCAAGGGCAGGGTCAGTCTTCTAGTGGAGGATCAAGTAGTAACCCACCAACAAATAATGGTGGAAACATGAGTAGGATAGAAGAGCTGTTGACCCAGTTAGTTGCTAAGGATGCTACTACCCAGAAAACCTTAGCAGAGCATGACCTTCTCCTTAAGAACCAGCAGTATGCTTTTCTAGATCTTCAGCGTTCAGTAGGTGACATTGCTAGGCGTTTAGATGAGAGGCCACAGGGCCAATTTCCAGGTAAAACCCAGCTTAACCCAAACGCCCAACTTAAGGCAGTCACTACTCGTAGTGGTAGAGGGGGAGAGACAGTTAGACCACCGGTATAGGATAGTGAAGAGGAACCGGTGGATGAGGAGTTAGAGATGGAGGCTCCTCCAAAGGTGCAAATTAGGCTAGACCCAGGAAGTACAGCACCAAGGAGTGAAGCCCCAGTAGCTAGACCTGAGGTTAGAAAACCGGTTGAGGTTAGGCCAGCACCCGTGATAGATCATTCTAGGGTTCCATACCCGGCCCGCCTTGCTCACCAGAAGTATGCTAAGGAGTATGGGCATTTTCTTGACATGTTTAAGCAGTTGAAAATCAATCTACCGTTTGTCGAGGCTCTTCAGCATATGCCCAAGTATGCTAAATTCTTGAAAGATCTACTCAAGCGTAAGACCAGGTTAGGTGAGCTTTCTAATATTCCACTGACTGGAGGGTGTTCGCGGTGATTTTGAGCAAGCTACCGGAGAAATTGACAGATCCGGATATTTTTACAATCCCGTGTTTGTTTGGTGGTGACACTCAGAGTCGCGCGTTAGCAGATCTAGGTGCTAGTATCAACTTAATGTCGTATTCCATGTACGAGAAGCTAGACCTAGGTGATCTGACTCCTACGCGCATGACACTCTCACTTGCTGATAGGTCAGTCAAGTATCCACGGGGCATCGTTGAGAATCTACTAGTTAAGGTAGATAAAGTTGTATTCCCCGTGGATTTTGTCATCCTTGATATGGAGGCTAACGACACTGTTCCCCTTATCTTAGGGCGTCCTTTCTGCGTACTGCTAAGGCGTTGATAGATGTTTATGATGGTAAGATCACCCTTAGAGTAGGAGATGAGAATGTTACTTTTGAGGTTGTCATGTCTATGAAGCACCCAGGTAGTTAGGATGATTTTGGTGCCCCGTGTCACTCAGTTTACTTCATAAATTCGTTCATATTGAGTGTAGATAGGTGTTTAGATTACATCTGTGGGGCAGATTTAATGGATGAGGATAGTGAAGAGGAACCAGATTGGTCTGAGGAGGCTCCTTTGTTTCCAGAGGTGTTAGAGATTAGTGAAGTTAGGGAGGAGACTAGGATGCCATCGGTAGAATTACCACCACCTCTAGAGCTTAAGGTCCTGCCTTCCCACCTAGAATACGCTTACTTAGGGGATGAGTCCACACTACCTATCATCATTTCTTCAAAGTTGACAGAGGAGGAGAAGTCTCGGCTGCTTGATGTGTTACGGGCATATAAGAAAGCCATTGCTTGGAGACTTTCAGACATTCAGGGTATTAGCCCAGTTTATTGCACCCATAGGATCTTGATGGAGGATGAGTATAGACCTGTAGTGCAACCTCAGAGGCGATTGAAACCTAACATGCAGGAGGTGGTTAAGAAAGAGGTCATTAAGTTGATGGATGCAGGTTTGGTTTACCCTATTTCTGACTCAGCCTGGGTTAGTCCGACTCAGGTTGTTCCGAAGAAGGGTGGGATGACTGTAGTGATGAATGCTAAGAATGAGTTGATCCCATCTCGTACTGTCACTGGTTGGCGTGTCTGCATAGATTATAGGAAACTCAATGATGCCACCAGAAAAGACCACTTCCCACTTCCCTTCATCGATCAGATGCTCGAGCGGTTAGCAGGTCAGCAGTTTTACTGTTTCTTAGACGGTTTCTCCGGGTATTTCCAGATCCCCATAGCACCCAAGGATCAGGATAAGACCACCTTCACGTGCCCCTATGGCACATATGCTTATTGTCGTATGCCTTTCGGTCTCTGTAATGCCCCCGCCACTTTTCAGCGTTGCATGATAGCCATTTTTCAGGACATGATAGAGACATCCATGGAGGTTTTCATGGATGATTTTTCAGTCTATGGTAGCTCTTTTAATGTTTGCTTGTTGAATTTAGAGAAAATGTTGAAAAGGTGTGTTGAAACAAAATTGATGCTTAATTGGGAGAAGTGTCACTTTATGGTGACTGAGGGTATTGTGCTAGGGCATAAGATTTCGGGAGCAGGGATAGAGGTTGATAGGGCCAAGATAGAGACCATTAGTAAACTTCCACCACCAACAAATGTTAAGTCTATCCGTAGCTTTCTTGGTCATGCAGGGTTTTATAGGCGTTTCATCAAGGATTTCTCTAAGATAACCCTACCCATGACCCGCCTGCTAGAGAAGGATGCTCCATTTGTTTTTAGTGAGGATTGCCTTCGGGCATTTGAGTTGTTGAAGGAGAGGTTAGTGAGTGCCCCTATTCTAGTGTCCCCAGATTGGACTTTGCCATTTGAGTTGATGTGTGACGCTAGTGATTATGCTGTAGGAGCGGTTTTAGGTCAGAGGAAAGATAGTCATTTTCACCCGATCTACTATGCTAGTAAGACCCTTAACGATGCTCTGGAGAATTACACAACCACCGAGAAGGAGCTTCTAGCTGTAGTTTTTGCTTTCGATAAGTTTAGATCGTACCTTGTCCTGTCTAAAACCATAGTGTTCACCGACCATGCAGCTCTACGTTATTTATTTGCGAAAAAGGATGCCAAACCTCGCTTGATTCGTTGAATCCTTTTACTTTCTGAGTTTGATATAGAAATTAAGGATAAGAAAGGAGCAGAAAACGTAGCAGCGGATCACCTTTCCCGGTTAGAGGACCCTAGTAGAGAGGAGTTGCGTAAGGATGAGATAGGTGATAGGTTCCCTCACGAGTCGATTGATTTTGTTGAGGCCGAGAAGCAAGGTATGCCATGGTTTAGTGATTTTGCTAATTACCTTGCTCATGGAGTGGTAGTAGAGGGTATGACCACTCAGCAGAAGAAGAAGTTCTTTAGGGATGCTGGTAAGTACATCTGGGATGATCCTTATTTGTATAGGATAGGAGGTGATAGAGTTTTGAGGAGATGTGTCACAGTAGCTGAGGGTAGAGAGATCATTAGGCACTATCACGAGGGTTTAACAGGTGGCCATCATGGTCACCACACCACCGCGCAAAAGGTATTTGATTGTGGCTTTTATTGGCCTTCAGTGGTGAAGGATTCTCTTGAGTTTGTGAAAACATGTGATGCATGCTAGCGTTCAAGTAACATTTCTTTTAAAGATGAGATGCCCCAAAACTCAATTCAGGTTTTAGAAGTGTTTGATGTGTGGGGTATTGATTTTATGGGACCGTTTCCTGTGTCTAGTGGAAACAAGTACATCTTAGTGGCCATAGATTATGTTTCTAAGTGGGTGGAGGCGCAAGCCTTACCTACTAATGATGCCCGAGTTGTTATCAAGTTCCTTAAGAAGTTGTTCACTAGGTTTGGAACCCCAAAGCCCTTATCAGTGATCGTGGCACGCATTTTTGTAACACCCTGATGGAAAAAGCTCTAGCTCGTTATAGTGTCACCCATCGTTTGTCGACCGCGTACCATCCACAAACAAGCGGTCAAGTTGAGAATGCAAATAGGGGAGTGAAGAGAATCCTAGAAAGAACTGTGGGAAAGAGTAGAAAGGATTGGTCTGATAAGCTAGATGACGCCTTGTGGGCGTTTAGAACGGCCTTTAAGACACCTTTAGGCACCATTCCTTTCATGATTGTGTACGGGAAAGCATGCCATTTGCCCGTAGAGCTAGAACACCGTGCACTTTGGGCCCTTAAGACAGTTAACTTAGACCTTACCGAGGCTGCTAGGAGAAGGTATTTCCAACTTCATGAGCTAGAGGAACTTAGAGATGCAGCATATGCAAGATCTCTAAGTATTAAGGAGAAAACCAAAGCCTTACATGATAGGAAGATTAAGGGTTTGAAAGAGTTTAAGAAAGGAGATAAGGTTCTACTTTACAACTCCCGGTTGAAGTTGTTTTGTGGAAAACTTAAGTCCAAATGGACGGGACCTTATACGGTGAAGGAGGTGTTTCCATATGGTGCGGTTGAGTTGGAGAATGAGGTTGATGGAAACGCGTGGAAGGTAAATGGTCATAGGTTGAAGCATTACTTAGGAGGACCATTGGAATCAAGTGAGAGGGAGGAGATTCCCCTTGAAACACCTGAGTGATTGTGAGGGATAGTTCTTGGGTGCATTCCCAAGTGTAGAGCTTGTAAAGTTTGTAGTTTTGGTGTTTTGATCATCTATTGGTCATTTTGGGTCGTATTTCGTATTTGTTTTGCTTTTGTTTTTAATTTTTTTTAGTGTATTACAGGGCATTGTTATTTGTTGATGGATACCGAGCACAATCATGGCGATACCAGGTAAGTTTTATACTTCTAACTTATAAAAAATCAGTTTTTAAACAAGTATGGATTAGAAAGGTGTAAAAAATGGTTAAGTCATGAAAAATTTTGAAACTTTCTGTTGAAAATAACATCTCGCGCTACGCTCCATTCTGGGACTATAACCTCGCGTAGCGCGAGATGTCTGGTCAAACATTTGGTCAACCATTGTCTCTCGCGTAGCGCGCCAGTACCAGGTTCTACACCTCGCGCTATGCGATGATACACCCGACGGGGCAAAACGCCCCAAATTCAAACCCTAACACCATAATTCCCCACCACCAACAACAACCGTCGTATACCACCACCTCCCACCACTCACGACGACCACCACCTACCACCACTCACGACGACCACCACCTCCCACCACCCACGACGACCACCACCAACCGCCATATTCCACCACCATCTACCACTCGTCTCTCATATCTGACACCACCAAATCATCTTTTCCCGTAGTTTTTCACCACCGTAGCCGGTTGGTTTCAAATTTTCGTCGGGTTTTCAAGGGTTTCTCAGTTCTTTTCTTGTATTTGTCTTAGATTCATCGTTTGGAGGTATGTATTCCGAAGTCTCATCTTTTAGTTGCTCTTTCCTAGCATTGCCTTGTGTTTGCTTCATTTCAATAATTCTAGTTTAGATTTCTGCTGGTTTTGTCTTTCTCTTTTTGGTAGTATAGCTAAATTAGTAGTTTTTGTCTTGCTTTGTCGGTTTTTGAGTATGTTGCTTTGTTTTGGTATTGTTGGAACTACCTCATGATAGTGATAGTTATGGTTGTTTATTGCTAGATTGTGATGATGACATGAGATATTTTGACTGCTTGGTTGTTCTCTTCCTAGTAACATGATGCACATTGTTGAGATTTGTTAAAAATTTGATTTTTATCCCACGAATGATTCTATTGCAATGATCTTCATTTGGTTTGGAATTATGGTTTTGTTTGACACTTGGTATTTAATTGAGGACAATTAAAGTGTTGGGATGGGGTAGTTTTGTATATTGAGTTTTGTTTTTGCTTTAGTCTTTAGTAATTTGTTTTGGTTCTTGTGTGCAATTTGGGATGCTTAATTTGTTGGCTATCTTTCCCATACTCAATCTCCATTCGGGTATAGAATAAGTCAAATTCTTCATTGTGTTAATCAAGTTGCCCAAATTTTGAACTTGTTAGTCACAACTGCGAATGAAATGCTATACGGTAGTGTTTTATTTCTATATCATGATTACTAATGCTCTCCAATTTGTTTTGCCATTAAACTTTGTGTTGCAGAATGTCAGGAGGAGAATCATCTGCAGCAGGTGCTAAGAGGAGAAGAGGTCCAGCTCCCCATCCAAGGGGTGCCCCAGATTCACCCAGGGAGGCTCAAAGGCACGTGAGGCAAATCAATTATTTGGAAAATGAATAGGTGCCAGTTAGTAGAGTTAGGAGTTTGAGAGAGCATACTTTGCTCAAGTTTGAGTTGGATACATTTGAGTCAGTGAGGCTTGACAGGTTTATTTCTATGAGCCTGTTACATCATAGTACTTTTGACTGGACTTTGCTAGGAGTTTAGGGGCAAAGAGAGAGAGTAGAGCAGATGCTAGGGCCAAGGTGGCTTAATGTTTTGAGTTGTGATTGGCCACAATATAGGGAATTGACTGTTGAGTTCCATTCCACATTCATTCACCATGATGACTAGTATGATGAGGTCGATACTGCTTCTTTTGCTTTAGGAAGATAGTTATTTGAGATGACAATTCTACAGTTTGCTGTAGCCACTGGTTTTTACACTGATGAGGAGGTTCAGGGCCCTGTTTTTTTGACTACGTTGAGAGGTGCGAATAGGAGGCCAAGGGATTATAGTATTGGCGAGACAGAGTTGAGTGCTTTCTGGACATCTATTGCTGATTCACCTTTTTCCACCAGCATGGTGGAGTCTGACATTAGGGACCCGATTCTGAGGTATATTCATAGGGTTCTAGCGTGTACGGTGATTGGTGGGTACTCAGGTGAGGAAAAAGTGAGCTGGATAGATCTGTTCTGCATTTATTGCACGGTTCAGGGCCAGGAGCCAAATTTTGGTTGTTTGATAGCCCAGTCATTTAATAGGGGTAGGAGAGGTGGTACTCGGGCTAGACTTGATATGGGTCCTTATGTGTATAGGCTTGCTGCGAATTTGGGAGTGTTTGACAGGTATTCCCCAGATTTGATGACTTTAGGGCCGGTGACCACACCGATTGAAGTTAAGGATCTACAGAAAGCGGGCATTCTTACTTGGGATGATCCTCCTCAATTAGAGGGTGTTAGGGTTGGATATCAGGCTTTTCCTCCACAGGGGTCAGAGGCGGCAGACGCTATGAGATCTAGTATTCCTACACACCGTCAGAGGCCAGTTTTTAAGAGAGATGTACTTGGGAGGCAGTATCCTCTGCGTGAGCCTATCCCTGACCCGCTTACTCTAGAGTCACTTTGTGGGAGGATGGACACATATTATGAGAGAAGTATGGATTACTGGAGGTCTAGCCATGAGGAGGTGATGAGGGGACAGCATCGACAGGAGGATACGCTGCGGTACATGATTAGTTCCATGCAGATACAGGTACCTCCTTTCTTTCAGCCACAGGGACCGTCAGGGGAGCATGATAGAGATGATGATGAGGATTAGCTGGTGATGCTGCTGCGGGTTTGTGATGTTTGATGTGTTTTTCTTTCTGTTTGTTTCGATCCCTGTAAATTTTTGCTACATTTATGGTCTGTACTGGGAATTAAGGGATGATGGGTTGGTTAAAACTTCCAAACATTTGAACTTATCTTTATCTTTCTTATCTATGTTTAATATGATTTGAATCATCCCATTTGTTGAGTTTGTTTGTGGAGGTTGCCGCTTCGTTTGTGTGTGATGAGTAGGAATTGTTTGCTGAGCACATTCGATTAGGAGGGCGGTTCTTGATGGAAAAGACTGGCACTTTGACAGTCTTGCTTTTTACCAGCTAAGTCTTTTCTGATTTATCTCGTTTTAGTTGGTTTTGTTTTGTTTCATTCCTGCATTAGGGACAATGCAAAATTCAAGTGTGTGGATGGGAACATTTGTTTATTGAGTCTGTTTTGAGTCAAATAGTTAATTTGAGTGTGTTTAGTTAGTTTTATTATTTTGTTTGTTTATTTGAGTCTAAAAAAAAAGAGTAATGAACTTAAAATTTTAAAAACCTGAGGCCTATGCGTTGGTTGCGGGGGATAGTGACTCTTGCTTGCAACACCTCTAGGAATTGGGTATAATAAACTTAAGGCTCATGCGTTGGTTGCGGGGGATAGTGACTCTTGCTTGCAACACCTCTGAGAATTAGGTATAATAAGGCAATGCTCAAAAAATATATATATATATATATATATATATTGAGAAAAGCTCATAAAAGATGCCAAAAGGGCACAAACAAATTCCATCTAGAGTTAGAGAAATTACATTTGTGTAGTGGGTTACGGTGGTAGAAAAAATCTTAGAAATTTGATTTATTCTGTGCCTCAAAAGCTTGAAACGGGAATAGGTACCGAAGTGTGAGACCCATAACGAATTAATCGAATACTTGAACTTAATTGCAATATGATTGGGGACCTGAATGATCGGCGGTTGGGTTTAAGTGGACAAATGTACCTGTGATCGCGGTCAACATGTTATTAGATCTTAATATAAGCCGTTAACTTGAATTCTTGAGAACCGGATTTAAACCTGATTATGATTCCATAGCATAATTCTTTTTCAGAGACGAAAAAAAAGATAAGTGTGGGGATGTTTGATGTGGTGAAAATTACATGAGTTTTTATAGTTGATTTTACATAATTTTCGCAACATCTTATATATGTTTTACCTTGTTTCGGGTACTACTGATTGATTGTGTCTTCTGTAGTAAATTGGAAGAGAAGGAAGCTAAAAACAGTAGAAAAGCGAAGAACGAGCGTCCAGGATCGAAACGAGAGGATCGGGCGTTAAAAGTAAAAACCATTCTGTGAAATCACCTACCAGGCGCTACGCGACAGAGAGAAGACAAATCGTCGCGCTACGCGAGGGTTTGCTAAATTACCATTTTGCCCTTAATGAAATTGGGTATTTACCGGACTTGCCACCCGACTAATTTGTCGGGTTGTGGTGACTGTCGCGCTACGCGGGAGTATGTGAAGGCCCGTCGCGCTACGCGACGGGTGTAAAATCGGGGATAATTAGTTTTTAACCAAAGTAACCCTAATGGCCGAAAAGAATTGATCACCAGACGGCTACAGAGAGCAGTGGGGGTGATTTTCAGAGTTCTTAGCAAGTTGAGAAGGCAAGGATTGGAGTTTGTGAAGAAGAGATTGTGATTCTAGGATTAAACGATTCGGTTTTGCGTTTCTTTATCCGTCCTTCGATTTTGTTTGATACAATGTTTTCAATTATTACTTTTGATACTGTTTTCAACATGATTGTTGGCTAGTCCTTTTTTTTCTACCTAGGGTTTTGATGAATACATGTGTATGACATGGTCTTTTATCGGTTTTTGGAACAATAACTTGTGTTGAATGATAATGAAAAGATTCCGTTGCATTAATCAGTTGTAAACGTGTATTTGAGTTGGTTTAGATTACTGATTTATTATCTCATGTGTGTCTTGTTGATTGTCTATCAAGTAATAGGTGCATGCTAGGTCTTTTACTATGTGTTCTAGACTATTAGATGATTTACTAGACGTAGTAAGTCATTGAGATAACTTATCAAGAAATTAACTAATCAAATATGCAACTAATCTTAATACTGTGAGGTTAATAGGTTATTGGTTCATCAGGTGTGTTTTGATTGCTATTTGGATTCTCTGTGAGGAGTTCTGTGTAGTTTCCCGTCTTACATTTAGTTTACCAAAACCGATTCATCAACCGTTATCTATCCCAATACCGTAAGGTGTTTAGTCACTTGTGCTGTGAAGTAGATTGTCTTTAGGGTGTTTCATTATCTTAGTTGGAGAACCTGTGAGGGTGATCCTTTAAACCAGTGTTTTAACGGCTTAAAGTGTGTTTAGTTGATATCTTTGAGAAGGGTCGAGGATTCTCTAAGTAACCTTTGAGTTTAGTATTCTAAGATCCTGGTTCCACAACAGTTTCGATACCGATAGAAACCGTGTCATGCATGTGTAGGAGTCTTACCTAGGTAGTACTCTTATTCCACTTGAATTCGTCAGTTATTCCGTTCTCACGTTCTAATATATTTTAATTTAGTTATTACTTTTAGACTTTGGATTTTTCCATACAAACCCCCCTTCTATTAATCATTGATTTAGTTCTTAGTCGGTATTGCAATAGTTAGATGAAGTCAATTTTACGTTTTTCCATAGAAGTCTCGTGGTTCGATATCCGGACTTACTTAGCTTTACTAGAGTCGATAGGTACACTTGCCTGTCAGTAGTTTGGATTAGAGAGTCTAGAGTATTACTTCGTGTCTAGTTATTGGTTATTTTTCAATTATTTATTTGAACTACTTTTTAGGACATCAGGGAGAATTACAGTTCTTTCTAGGTTTGCAAATCAAACAACAGGATGATGGAATCTTCATCCATCAGTCCAAATATACCAAAGAGTTGTTGAATAAGTTTGATTTACAAACCTGTAAGCCCTGTTCTACTCCCATGAGCAGCATCACACAACTAGATGTAGATCAGAAAGGTAAAACGGTTGATGAAACCCTTTACAGATGTATGATTGGGTCCTTGATGTACCTTACAGCTTCTAGGCCAGACATCATGTTTGCAACATGTGTTTGTGCTAGATTTCAGGCTGCACCTAAAAAATCCCATTTGATTGCAGTCAAAAGGAGCTTTAGATATCTGCAAGGTACTCAATCACTAGGTCTTTGGTATTCAACTGGGCATTCTTGCAAATTAGTTGCTTTCTCTGATAGTGACTATGCAGGATGCAAAGTCACCAGAAAATCCACTTCTGGTGGTTGCCAATTCCTAGGCAATTGTTTAGTTTCTTGGCAGAGTAAGAAACAAACATCAATTGCTACATCCACTGCTGAAGCTGAGTACATTGCTGCTGCAAGTTGTACCTCTCAGATACTCTGGCTTCAGACCAACTCCTGGATTATGGCATTACTGAGACTAAGACTCCATTACTAATGGATAGTGCTTCAGCTCTTTGTATTGTTAAAAATCCAGTCCAGCACTCTAGGACCAAACATATAGAGATCATACATCATTTTATCAGGGATTGCTATGAAAAAGGTGTGATTGATCCTAAGTTTGTGCCTAGTGCTGATGAGCTTGTAGACATTTTTACTAAGCCTTTAGATAGTGCTACATTCCAAAATTTAGTACTAAGGCTTGGTATTCTGCAGCTAGAATAATTTGACCAATGCTGATGCTCTTACTTCATAACTACTAATGAGAAAAGGTCAAATATAAGTACTGATGAGTAATTTAGTCTTCAGCTCTTTCACAACTACTGAAGACTAAAATGCTTCAAAGTACTGATGTACATTATTTGTTGAAAACAACTGATGTAGTGAGGTGGATTACAACTACTGATGTATGATTTTCAAACAAATAAGTTCTGAAGAACAAATTTTGCTCACAAGTACTGATGTGTAATCGTACACAAGTACTGAAGACAAAATTTGGTCACCAGCTCTGAAGAGTATTTCATCAGTACTTGTGAACATCTGATCACAAGAGCTGAAGGCATAAATATTCACAAGAGCTGAAGGGTCAATGAAACATCTGAAACTCAGCCAAAGATCTGATGAGTAAGTGTAGAGGCTAGCAAGAAACAACTGATTTGACGAAAACAGCTGATGACCAATTTCTCATCAGCTACCAACAGCTGCTGTTCATACCCAAAGAACTGAAGGACAAAACCATGTCTTAAGTAGTTTCACAACTACTGATGACTAACACCAAGTCCTCAGTTGTTTACAACAACTGAAGCAATACCATGTCTTCAGTAGTTCACAACTACTGATATCAGTAGTTTACAACTACTGAAGACTAACACCAAGTCTTCAGTTGTTACAACGTCTGAAGATGAAAACTAGGTCTTCAGTAGTTTATAACTACTGAAGACTGACAACAAGTCTTCAGCCGTTTACAACATCTGAAGGACAAAACCAAGGTTTCAGTACTTTCAACTACTGAAGACTAACACCAAGTCCTCAGATATTGTAACCACTAAAGGTTAAAACCACGTCATCAGTAGTTTCAACAACTGATAACTAACACCAAAACCTTCAGCAGTTTTCTTTCACCCTTTGCCCTACCCTATAAATACCCACCCTTCAGAGCATTTACTCTTCACTTGACCTAACTTTTCAAAACCTCTGAACTTCCCATACACCATTAATGGCGACCATGCAACTCAAACCTCGACACAACTGTGTTGCTCATCTCACCAAATCGCCATTATGGGCAAAATTTCACAATGTCGTCGATCTTATGAACGACTCGCCTTACCAAACGGCATTTCTTTTGAACCCCACCATCTACACCGACTCCCTGACGGAGTTCTGGACAAATATCACCGTCCAAACCGGAGAGCAAGATGGCGAGGTCTCTCTCCGGTCCTCCGTCAACAACCACCCAGTGGTTATCACTCCAGCTACTTTGCGCCAAACCCTAAAGCTGGAGGATGCCACCTACCCAACCTCTTACCCGAAAGGCGCCCTTGATCTATCTTTCATAGCCAATGACTATCAGGGCGACCTCTCTGCCACCACCTTGTTGAAGAAACACTTCCCAAACCCTCAACGTCTAATTTTTCATATGGTGAATGTGTGTCTGGCCCCCAAAACCTCTTCATGGGACCAGATGTCAACAAGGTGGCAACAGGTATTATTTTCTATCCTTGAAAAACAACCTTTGAACTTAACTGATATTATATTTTTAGAAATAAAGGATATGGCCACAAAACCAATTTCTAACCGTTGGATCTTGTATCCTCGGTTCATAATAGCCATAATAGAGGACCAGCTTCAAGCTGAGGGACTTGTTGGCACTGGGGTCCCTGCCATGGCTGTTCTAGCCGAGGTATACTCCAGGCACAACACCAACCACCCACTAAAACAGCTGGCCGGCTGCGAAAACCCACGCAGCAGGAACCCACAGCCTCCACCTCCAAATCCAAAGTCCCCACCAAACCAAAAACCAAAAAGAAGCCCAAAAAGGCTACTCAGGGAAATGAGTTCCCTGAGGATGCCCCTGCAACACAAAGGCAGGATGTGGCTGCTGGTCCGATTCTCCCAACAGCTACCACGACTCCACCCACCACAACTGCACAGGCTTCCTCTCAACAGGAGCCTGATGCAACCACTTCTGGGGCAGCCACAATTCTGAGGTCTATCTCACTTGAGAAGTCTGCCATTGAAATGCACAGTCCTCCCCATGTGCACTCTGCTTCAAGCCCATCTCCCACTGAAACCGCCCCACAAAGCCCTACCTTAACAATCGCCCAAGTGCTGACCCACCTGAGCACTCCACCCTCTCCCCAGCCCTTGTCAAGGAGGCTGATGCTGAACAAAGCAGATCAATGGACTCTGTCATTGATCAGCTGTTCAGGCAAGGCTTTGACATGGATACTGCCATGCTAGATCAGAAGATCAGAAAGATGGAAATGAGAGAAATTGAATACCGATGGTCTACTTATAACCAAGAGGACAAAAAGAGACTCGAGGCTATGAGTAGATTCATTTCGAAGTATCTGGGCAGGCCAGTCCTTGATGTCAAAGCATGGACCAGGGATAGAATCTTGGCTATAGCCACCAAGATCTGTTCAGCTGGTGATTTCACCAAAGGACTGGTTGCTGAGGCCCTCTCAGAAGCCGGTGCTGGGAACAGGACACTGCTAGCAGAACAAACCAAACCATCTCTTATCTCTAGATTGCTAGCAATGCCTGCCAACATTCCCACATCAACCACCCAAACACAACCCACAAAACCAAGCCCTTCACCATCAAAACCCGCAGCCAATGATCCACCCTTGAAGAAGAAGAGAAGGGTGTTGAGGCTGCAAGAAGAAGAAGAAGAGGAGGATGAGGAGGATAGACTGCCCCTTTCAGCAGTCATCTCTCTACCCAAAGCCAAACCTCAAACCATCACTCCCACCTCATAGATGGACACTGTGAGGGTAAAATTAGAAGAAGAGGAGCAGCAAAGAATACACGATGAGGAAATGCTGAAAAGCATTGACAAATCATATGCTGCTTCTACTTCTATTATGAATATGAAGAAGGAGGCTCTGAGACTCTTCACTCTTAAGCAAACCTTTCAATATGATAAGGAAAGAGTGAGGACTTGGCCTTATCCTAGGGTGGCTCACAGGATAGTCCAAAAAGATATGCCTGTGAGATACAAGAGCCAACTTAAGAGAGTTGTAGATGAAGTGATCTCTGTGGCTCTTGTAATAACACCCTGGGAGATAGTTGAGGAGTTCGAGAAAGCCTATAGAGCTAAGCATCCACCCCAAAAAATGTTAGACAATAGGGTGGTGAGGAAGGGCTTAGTCTATAAGAGGCTTGACAACTTCCATAGGGAGGAGCTCAACTTGTTATTAGAAGGAAGACACCCAGATGAATTTGCATATAGGCAAGTCACAACAGTTGAGCTCAAGAATGGAAAACAGGCCAAGTATGTCTCAGAGCTGTACGGCCGGGAGGGTTTATTCGAAGGTGCAGCTGAAGACTTAACTAAAGAAGAGCAGATGATATTTTCTTCAAGCCTACACCCGAGAATCCTACCGGCTCGTACATGGGAGGTAGATCTCATGGATGGGACAACAGCTCTGTGTCCAATTCCCCAAAACAGAGCTCCCATCCATACTCAGCCAATCAAATCTTAGAGACTACCTCTCAGGCCAGTGCTTATCAGGGTCAACTTCTGATCTGATCCAGAAGGAAATAGACCAATCTTTATGCCAACAATAAGTGGGACAACAAATAATTAGAGGTTTTGGCTGCATTGGTTCAGGGGGAGTTTGTTGGACCAAAAGAACCAATGAGCCAAGATCAGGAAAACCTCTAAGTCCCACAAGTCATTACAACAACTGCTGAAGACTCCCATCAGCTGTTCTGACAATGTCTGAAGAATCAAAGTCTGAAGATCAAAGATCTGAAGAACAACAGCTGAAGAATCTAAAGTGCTGAAGACAAGTACTGAAGTCTGAAGTACTGAAACATACAAGTACTGAAGACTTCAAGTACTGAAGACAAGTGCTGAAGATCAAAGTTGAAGAACTGAAGAATTGAAGATCATCTACTGATGCACAAAGTCTGAAGACAAAGACTGAAGATAACAGCTGATGACATCTACTGAAGTCATCAGCTGATACATCATCTGA
This sequence comes from Flaveria linearis, assembly GCA_024085815.1. NCBI lineage: Eukaryota > Viridiplantae > Streptophyta > Magnoliopsida > Asterales > Asteraceae > Flaveria > Flaveria linearis. Next base: position 51,930,505 of record CM044008.1, on the reverse strand, counting down.
AGCCCAAGTCTGAAGAACCAAGTGCTTAAGCTTCAGAGTTTGTCACAACAGCTGAAGAAGTCTTCTTCAGTTGTTGTGATGGTTTTTCATTTCAGTAGTTTTATATTTAGTTTCAGTAGTTCGTACAACAGCTGAAGAGCTTGTTCTTCAGCTGTTATAGTTCAGTAGTTATAAACAACTGAAGAGCTTGTTCTTCAGTAGTTGTAGGCTTTTCAGTAGTTTCCTTTTCAGTACTTGTAATAGGTAGAACACTTTTGTAAGAAGATGTCAGCTGTTGACATCTTCAGTAGTTTTATGTTCTATCAGTTGTAAGTTTAATAATCGGTTGATGTCACTGTCAAGTGACATCATCACCCATCCTTTTGCCGCCTATAAAAGGATGGTGAACCATGCTGTATTAGGTGCCGAAACGTGTTGAGTAATAGAAAATCTTCTTTTTCGCAGAACTTTTCTCTCTCTCTATGTTTATACTTTTACATGCAAAATATTTTGTGTTCTTGCTTTAAGTGCTAATTTCGTGCTAAATCCGCTACAAAAACAATCTGATTGATCAAACTAGAGGCTGAGATCCTGTCATTTATTAAGTGATCATCCTTTCCACATCTAAAACAATGAGATCTCAACCTTGTTTTGGAACAATTTGATGAAGGAATTCTATCAATAGATATTTCTTCATCACATTCAGACAATTTTGAATCTGAATCACTGTACGAGTCATATGGCTCTTTTGACTTCCCTGTGATGACTTCCACTTTAACTGATTTAGACTCAGTGTTAACAATGTTGATTTCATTTGAAAAAGATGGTGATTCTTTATCCATAGGTTTAGAAATCCTGATTGGTGTAAAAGATGGGATGGGATGAGAGAAGAATTTTTGAAAACAGTTTGTTTTTGTTTGACTTCCAGAGACATGACCTGAAAGTTGAGCTTCATCATTCATACACACATTAGCATCAAACGCGGAATTTAAAACATTCAAGTCATTACAAGTGTTTAAAACAGAACATCGTAAGTTACTATTACATGTGTTGGATCATGATAAGGCTGGTGCAACCAAATTCACTTCATAGTCACTTTTGGTACTACATCAAAGGGCTTCCGAAGTCAAGCAAGAGATCTTCCGAGAGTCTAAGGAACAACAGCTGAAAATAGCTTCCTAAGACAAAGTCTGATGAAGAGCTGAAGACAAAGTCTGAAAGCTTCCGAAGACAAAGTCTGATGAAAGAGCTGAAGACAAAGTCTGCTTCCGAAGACAAAGAAGATTCCAAGCTTCGGAAGAAGCAGTCTTCCGAAGTATAAGTGCCCTCGGAAGAAGTTGTTCTTCCGAAGCACTTTATCCTTCGGAAGACATTGCTATGTCCAGCAGATAAAAGTATGGTCCCTGACAGTCCGCTGCAGACCTCTGATACAGCATGGCATCTTCCTAAAGAGCCATGTTGTTGACCATACTTTATTCTACTGTTCACCTTTTTATGATAGTACATGTTACCAACTTTAGTTGGTGACAAGGTAAGTCAGGGACATGTCCTGACTACCAACTCTCAGGCAAAATGTCTGAAAGACCTCACCTAGAGTCTTGTAGTATAGATGTAAGGTTAGAGGTGTCCAGCTGGAATCAAAGTATTCCCGGCTGTAGGTAGTATTATATATATCTTCTCCCTGTAACTCTTTATGTAAGCGATTTGAGTCCAAGCGTCTTGTAATCCTTTGAGTTGAGAAGCAATATATAAAAGTACCTTGAAAATTACTTGCTGTGTTAATTTTCTTACTGCTTGTTACTTGTTATATTGTGATCAACTCTTCCTAAAGACTGCTTGCCGAGTGTTGATTCACGAGTGAGTTGAGAGAGAAACCACCCGAAATCCGATCCTGCAATTGGTATCAGAGCTCCAGGCTCTTGATTGTGAGATCTTACCATCCTAATCAACCTGTTTTTCACTCCTCACCACAATCCACTCACTCAAATGGCTGCTCTCTCCAAGGCTGATATGGAAACTGGTACCTTGACCAAGTCCCCCATGATCACCCCTGAAGACTTTGACACATGGTGTATCAGGATGGAAGGCTTCATCAAGTGTCAAGATTCAAGGATGTGGGACTCCATTGTCAATGGTCCTTTCATACCAAGCACTACATCTGCCACTGGTAATCGCATCATTCCAAAAGATGTTGATGATTACTCAGAGGAAGATAGGAAGAGAATAGAGCTAGATCAAAGGGCTATGACTTGTCTCCAAACTGCTCTCCCCAACTCCGTCTACAGACGCTTCAAGAAGTGCAAGACTGCTAAAGATTTATGGGAAGCTTTGAAGCTGATGTATGAGGGATCCAAGGAAACTCAAGAGAACAAGAAAGATCTCTTGAAGCAGCAGTTTGAGAACTTTACTTTCAAGGCTGGTGAGACCTTGACTCAACAATACTTCAGGTATGTTGAGCTAGTAGATACTCTGGCGGATATTGGAGTAGCTCTTGAAAACAGAGACATAGTTAGGAAGTTCATGTCTTCTCTTCCTAAGTTATGGACTCACTACTGTGTTGTCATCAAGAGAACTTCGGACCTTAAGACTCTTTCTCTCACAGAGTTGTATGGTATCCTAAGTGCATTTCAGATGGAGATGAACATGCAGAACTCCTCTGACCACTCTAATAACCAACAGAGTTCAGCCCTTCATGTGGTTGAAAGGGAAAGCATGGAACCACAACATCAGTTGCTATGCTACCCCGACAACTCACATACTGGACCCTTCATCACTCTACCTGAGACTCCAAAGTCTCAAAAGGTTCAACACAACTCCTTTCAGGATAGTTGTGCCTTTGTCTCTGGAAGTGGACACTCTGGTGATTTTCAATATTGCTTTGATGATCTTGAGTGCTTCAATCCAGATGATGTGGAGTACATGGACATTGTCCAGCAGATGGCTCTTTTAACTTACAGAGCGAAGAAGTTCTTCAAGAGAACTGGAAGGCAATTCCCTCAAAACCCAGTCAACAGCAAGTTTGGGTTTGATAAGAGCAAAGCAAGGTGCTACAACTGCAACCAACTTGGTCACTTTGCTAGGGAATGCAAGGCTCCCAAGAACAACCCGGGAACCCCACAGGCCTCCACACATCCCACTGCTCCCAAGCATGAAGAAAAGTCAACTGAAATAGCTGCTGTTGCTCAGGAAGTTGACTGGAGCTTCATGGTACAGGATGTGACTCCCGCTCAAGCACTCATGGCCGGAACAGATGATGATCAGGTATATGAACATCTTTGTACTGCTGCCTGTATTGCTAAAGTTAAATTGTATAAGGATTACATTTCGGAAATCAGATCTGAGGTTGAGTCTTTAAATGTGCTAAAATCTGACTTTAAAAGAGCTGAATCTGACTATCAAAGGAAAATTGATGAGTTAGAGAAAACTGTGTCTCTTTTGAAACATGAAAAGACTAACTACAAGACTCAAATCAAAGATCTGATTTCCAAACTCTCTGAAGTTCAAGCCCAGTTAGTCACAGCTGAGGCTCAGGCCAGGAAGCAAGCTATTGCTGAGCAAAGCTTCCAAACTATTCTTGCATCAACCTCTCATTCCAAAATGTTTTATCAAAACAAAGAAGGGTTGGGAACCAGTGAAATAGCTCCACCACACTCTTATGAGTCTATAAGACTACCTAGATGTGGTACTGAAGAGCAAGAGGTTCCAACTGCTGACCCTTCTCCATTGGAACTAGAGGATGAAGTAAAAATAGTAGCCTCCACAGGGGAGAAACAGGAGGATACACCCATCTCCACCTGTGATGACCAAATCCTGACCACCAAGGCAAGAAGAAGCAGAGCTAAAGCTGCTAGAAGGACTGCTAAGAAGGTTGCAGAGTCCAAGCTTAAGTTTGACCCTAAGCAAAAGGGTGTCTTCATTTCTGCCGGATTTCAAGTGGTAGGTACTCCTGATTCAGGAAAGGAGTGTAGTACCAGCACTCCTGTCCTACTGAAGAATCAGAAGTTGAAAGGGAAAGTTGCTGACGAAGAGAAGAAACCCAAGAAACAGCAACTTGAAAATTCCCAGAAGACTAACATCGCATGCATAATGTGTGGTTTGCACAACCACATGGCTAAAGAATGTTACTACAATCCAGCAAGCACACATTATGCAAATAATGTTAGAAAAGAAGTAGTCAGAGAAGGCTTCTCAGTTGGACCACTTCAAAAGGTCCAAATGATGAAAAGGGAAAGTTGGTCTCGGAAGCCAAGTTGCTTTCGGAAGAAACTACTTCTTCCGAAGGGAAAGTGGCTTCGGAAGACAAACCTTCTAAGGTTCGGAAGAACAAGAAGGCTCCCTTGAAACCATCTCAGAAGAAGACTACTTCGGAAAAAAAGGTGGTGAAGGCTTCTTCCGAAAAGAGAGAAGCTTCGGAAGAAGATCATGCTGCAAAAGCTTCAACAAGCTCATCCTCAAAGATCAACCAAAGGATGGATTGGAAGATCAAGGAAGATGCTGCAGCCCAGACCTCTTCTTCAACAATGACCTCTATTGAACCCCATTGCATATCTTTCGGTTCAATTATGTCACTATCTTTGGAAGAGCCCGAGACCTGTAAGGCTTGGGCTTCCAAACAAAACTAACCATCTCATCTTATGTGCAGGGACATCCATTTGACAAGAACAACAACATCTGGATTGTAGATAGTGGATGCTCCAGGCACATGACAGGGAACAGATCTCTCCTTCAACAATTCCATAACTTTGATGGAGGGCCTGTCCAATTTGGAGGTGAGGCCGGAGGATATATTTCGGGCAGAGGAAGTATATCCAACGGCAGAATAAACATTGACAAAGTTCACTATGTCAAACAGCTTGAACACAATCTGTTAAGTGTTTCTCAATTCTGTGACCAGAAGCATCAAATGCTTTTCACAGAACATGAGTGCATTATCCTCAGACCAGGGATGACAATTCCTCCGGAATTGGTGCTTCTCAGATCTCCCAGGAAAGGGGATATGTACAAGCTAGATATGAACAAGGCTTCTCCTATGGGTGAAGTATCATGCTTTCTTTCCAAAGCTGATAGTGATGAGTCAACACTATGGCATAAACGCATGTGTCATGTGAATTTTAAAACAATGAATAAATTGTCTAAAAATAACTTGGTACATGGTTTGCCTAAAAAGGAATTTTTCTGCAAAGATAACTGTGTTGCATGCCTGAAAGGGAAACAACACAGATCATCTCATAAATCCAAATGTGTTAACTCTATCACTACTCCATTACACTTATTGCACATGGATCTTTTTGGTCCCACAAGTATAATGAGCATTGGAAGGAAATCATACTGCCTTGTGATCGTTGATGATTTTACAAGATTTACATGGGTATTCTTTTTAAGAAGTAAAGATGAAACTGCTGAAACTTTAAAATCTTTTATTCTTAAAATAGAAAATCAAATTGATCACAAGGTTAAGATTATTAGAAGTGATCAAGGGACTGAGTTTAAGAACTTCGTTCTTGACTCATTCTGTGACTCAAAAGGGATTGCCAGACAATATAGTGCTCCCAGAACTCCTCAACAAAATGGTGTTGCTGAGAGGAGGAACAGGACACTTATTGAGGCTGCTCGGACCATGTTAGCTGATTCAAAGCTGCCTCTAACATTCTGGGCAGAGGCAGTCAGCACTGCATGCTATGTGCAGAACAGGGTTCTTGTAGTTAAGCCCCATGGAAAAACCCCTCATGAGTTATGGAACAAGAGGCCACCGTTCATTGGCTTTCTAAGGTCCTTTGGCTGCAGGTGTACCATACTTAACACAAAGGACAACTTGGCAAAGTTTGCTGAGAAGTCGGATGATGCTATCTTTATTGGATACTCTTCTAGCTCTAAAGCTTATAGAGTATACAATATTAAGAATCAACAATTTGAGGAGTCATCCAACATAGTTGTTAATGAGCACACTCCTTGTGTTAGGGGGAATGGACCTGAGTATATTTTTGATTTAGAATTGTTTCCAAACTATTCTAAACCATCTTGTGAGAATGTTTCAGCTGGAACAGGTGCTCAAAGTGATGCTGATGCTGATGCAGGTCAACTATATGAGCTTCCCAGACCTATTCCAAATTCTCCAAGAACTGAAGGGCAACAAGCTTCAACTATTCACAGATCTGACAGTGTAACTATCTCCAGAAATAGTGAAGCTTCAACAAGTGAATCACTTGATCAACCTCAAAGTTCCTCAGGTGATCCACTACAACACCAGGTTGAGGGAAGTGGTATTCTGAAGGAACAGGCAACTGTTAATACTACTTCACAACCAACCATTGATGATGTTTCTCAATCATTCAATCAGTCCTCATTGAATGACTCTGAAACAGCAGTTGGACAGAGTGATCCAATTCCTGATCAGAATATGTCTAACCTAGACTTATCTCTGCAATTGGAAGTGATTCCTCGTCTTAGGATTCACAACACTCATCCAACTGAGAACATCATAGGAGATGTCTCTGAGGGTGTGAGAACAAGAAGACAGACTCATCATGGGAATGTCTGCTTGTACTCATGCTTCTTGTCTCAGATGGAACCAAAGAAGGTAGAAGATGCCTTAAAGGATAGTAGTTGGGTTGAATCGATGCAGGAGGAGCTGCTTCAATTCAAAAGACAAAAGGTCTGGAATCTATGCCCACTACCATCTGGTCAAGTACCCATAGGCACTAAATGGGTATTCAGGAACAAGAAAGATGATAGAGGCTTGATTATCAAGAACAAGGCAAGACTAGTAGTTGAAGGGTACACCCAGGAGGAAGGAATTGATTATACTGATGTCTTTGCACCTGTTGCAAGACTTGAGGCAGTTAGGATCTTCCTTGCTTATGCTGCATCCAAGAACTTCACAGTCTACCAACTTGATGTCAAGTGTGCTTTTCTATATGGGGATATAGATAGGGAAATCTATGTGTGTCAACCTCCAGGATTTGAAGACCCACAGCACCCCAACTACGTGTGCAAGCTGGATAAAGCTCTATATGGGCTGCACCAAGCACCTAGGCTGTGGTATGAGACCTTGTCTCAGTTTCTCCTGAAGAATGGATACACTAGAGGTACCATTGACAAGACTCTTTTCATCAGAAAGAGTGGAGAAGACATTTTGCTTGTACAAGTCTATGTTGATGACATCATATTTGGTTCTTCAAACGACCAAATGTGCAAAGACTTTGAAAGCATTATGAAGCAGAAGTTTGAGATGAGTTCCATGGGAAAAATGGACTTTTTCCTTGGGATCCAGGTGAAACAGATGAAGGAAGGGTTCTTCATAAGTCAATCTAAGTATGTCTCTGACATCTTAGAAAGATTTGAAATGAAGGACTGTAAACCAGCCAAGACACCCATACCCAGAAACCATAATCTTTGCCCTGACCTTGAGGGGGAGGATACTGATCAACATCAGTATAGAGCAATTATTGGTTCTCTGATGTATCTTACTGCAAGTAGACCAGATATCATGTTTGCCACATGCATTTGTGCAAGATATCAGGCTGCTCCAAAGGTGTCTCACCTAGCTGCTGCAAAGAGAATCCTCAGATACCTCAAAGGAGCACCTAAACTAGGTCTCTGGTATCCAAGAAATAGTGATTTCAATCTCTATGGATACTCTGACAGTGACTATGGCGGCTGCAACATTGATAAGAAATCAACATCAGGAGGATGTCAATTTCTTGGTGGAAGGATTATCTCATGGCAATGCAAGAAACAATCCTGTGTCTCTACATCAACTGCTGAAGCTGAATACATTGTTGCTGCTAGCTGCTGTGCTCAACTGCTATGGATTCAAAATCAGATGTTAGACTATGGGTTCAACTTCATGACTACTCCTATCCATATTGACAACAACAGTGCTATCTCTATTACTGAGAATCCGGTGAAGCACTCCAAGACAAAACACATTGATATCAGGTATCATTTCATTAGAGATATTCATGAAAAACAGCTGATAAAGTTAATCAAAGTTGACTCAAATGAACAATATGCTGATTTGTTCACAAAGGCATTTGATGAACAAAGATTTAAGTATCTCATATCAGCAATTGGGATGATAAACATTGAATAACTACCTCTTTTGAAGACCTTTTTAAATGAGTAATGTCTTGTGTCAATACAATTTAAGCCCTGTTACAAAAGATCTTTAAACTATTCCAAGTGTAAATTCCTTCCGAAGAGGAACTAACTCTCGGAAGATATTCTTGAATATCTTCCGAAGCTAAATTCCTCAATGGAAATTTTCTTCTCGGAAGAGTTTTTGTTCTCGGAAGAAGCGATTGATTCTATATCAGATCTACTTCCGAAACTTATAAAACTCTCCATTCGGAAAGACAGCTTTACCTTCGGAAGCAATGCCTTGCTTCGGAAGATAAATTGACTTCAAAGGACAATTTTACCTTCGGAAGCACTGTCATGCTTCGGAAGAGAAATTGCCCTCAGAAGAAAGTTACCTTCGGAAATGTTTTACCCTCGGAAGTAAAGGTTTTTATATGTAACGGATATCTTTTGGGCCCCATTCTGTAAAAAGTAAAGATTTTGTTGATAATGTCAGATTATTTAAAATTATCCTAGCCGCCAACATCATTTCTCCGCCATAAACCACCATACCACCCACAGTAACCCCAAAATAGTTACCCTATTACCACCACCATACTACTATTCACCCTTTTTAAATAATCTTGACTTATCAATTTCATCTTCTTTTACCACTTTACAGCCCTAACTATTCCCTTCACTGTAAAACCCTCAAATTCACTCAAAATTTCAAGCTTACCTTTTCTTCAATGGCGCTAAACCCTCAGCACAACCAAGTCGCGTTACTTGATTCGTCAAGGGATGCCGACTTTACCCAAATCATCACCTTTCTCACCGAATCCACCTATCTCACTGCACTAACAGTTAACCCCACCGTATACTCCAACCATATGTCAGAATTTTGGAGCAATGGTGAAACTACAGTACTGAATGGGGTTCGAGTCCTGAGAACCCGAGTTTGTGGCCAAGAGTTGGTCATCAATGAACAGATCATCCGGGAGCATCTCGAGCTTCACGATGATGGGGCTCCTACTGAGTTCCCCAAGGAAGACTTGGAAGGCACCTATATCCTCATGGGATATGGAGGCGATGTCAGCAGATCCACGGTATACAAGTTCAACTTCTCTTACCACTGGAAGTTCCTGCTGCACATTGTCTTGCACTGCCTCTCCAATAAATCAGGGGGTTGGGATCAAATCCCATATGAACTAGGATGCCTAGTTCATGGGTTGGTGAGAGGTCTCAGATTCAACTACTCACGATTCGTGTTGAACAATCTAATCGCCAATCTCAGCAGAGATACATTCTTCATGTATCCCCGATTTCTTCAACATATAATCAACTGTGAGATGGAACCAAGCAAGCTTGTCTGCGCAGCTGCTCTTCCTGTTCCACATATGAGGCCTACCATCTTCAAAATCCTGAAGAAGATGTCCACCAACTTCACTGGACGGTACACTCCATTACCTCCAGCGATGACTGAGCGCATAGCTCCTGGTGACATCCCTGTTATCCCCACAGGTGATGAACCCACACCAGCAACATCCACCACAATACCAAAGCCTTCTTTACCCATCAAATCTACATATCAGAGACGCCCCAAACGAACCCTTGTTCAATCTACTCTGATTGAACAAGCTCCTCCTGTTCACACCGAAACGACTAGAGTGGAATCATGGGCTCCCACTCAGTCGAAGGTCACACCATCCTTCACATTTGACCTCAATGTGGGTTTTGAGCCTCCTCAGTCTCAAACCCCTGAGCCCGAACCCCAAGCCTTTAGCCCACAGGGTGAGTCTTTACACTCCCCTGTGCAGCTTTCTAGGGACAGCCCCACCATAGGCTCAATGCCTGTAGACATTGATCAAGGTCCCGGGTCAGTAGGATTAACCACCCTCTCTTTCACTGACCTTTTACTCCGAACTGATGAAGAGATTACATCTCTCCATGGCCATGAAGTTGATCTACAACACCCTCTGAAAGATCAACAGAGCCAGGAGGGATCCCTTGTCTCTAGCCCCCATCAGAAGCCAGCTACTGAGGTGAGTCCCACTGATGTGGAGGGGACTCATGTAGACTCAGCTGCCACTACTCAGAGTTTCTCACTGAGCTCTCAGGACAGTGGTAACATAATTAGGACTGAGTCTACGGCAACTTTGCCCATTGACATCTCTGAAAGAGATGACTCTGAGCAAAGGAAACCAGGGTGCCAAGAAACCACATCTGGTGGTGAGAGTGAGCATACTAGGTATGTTATCTCATCTCCCCATGATTCTTCTCATGAAGATGAGGGAAGTATGCAACTAACACTTCAGTACTTGCTTTCTAAGGTCTCCAACCTGGAATCACAGGTGAAGATCTTAGAATCAAGGACTGCCACTCAGCAACTTGAGATTAACTCTCTCAAGGCTAAACTAGCTGAGAAACAGACGGAGAGGTCTGTTAGGCATGTACCAATCCAGGTCTCAATGACTTCTTCCTCTAGCTCATCTAGCTCTCAAGATGATGCTACCAAAAAGGGGGAGAAAGTTCCGAGACAAACACCTATGGAACCACAGACCCAACTCATCTCCACCCAACAAATCATTACCCTACCTGAGTCATCTCAATCCTTTCTGGAGATTGACTCAAGGATGCTTCAAGATCTCTACAGACTGTTCACACAGTTTGTATTGAGATCATCCCTAGAACAGCCCAGCCCCGACACCACACATGCATACTTTGGGGCTGAGGAGCTTCAAAGACTGACTGCACCTTCTACCACTGTGGAAGAAGTTGGTCAACCTAAGGTCTTCATGGAACCTGAGATTAGCTTCGAAGGGGAAATGGGGACTGATGGCCCAGCAACTGAAACAGATGGGACAGAATTTGCAGCAGTCTCATCTTCCGAAGCTCAAGCTGAAGCTTCCGAAGCCTATATGGAAGCCTCGGAAGAACAAGAAAAATCTTCCGAAGCCGAAATAGAAGCTGCGGAAGGCTTGTTTCAGATGTCCGAAGAACTGACCATCACAGATGTCATTGCTGACATAGCATCCGAGGTGGGCAGGGAGGACACTTCTGAAACTCCTCCAATCCAAGCACCAGCTGAACTTCTATCTCAATCACAACCCTCCATTCAAGAACCACCACAGTCAAGCACCATCAAAGACAAAGGCAAAAGAAAACTGACTGCGGAAGAGCTTCAGGAGGAGGAAAGGATTGAGAAGGCTAAAAAGAAAGGGAGGTTTCCAACTGAAAAGGTGCTAGCTGCCAGCTCTAAGGCAGCTGCAGCCAATCAGGAAGAAATCAACCTGAAGAGAAGAACAGCACTCATTGACCAGCTCATCAGTCTTGGAGCTGTCAATGAGGAAATACTCCTGCTACCACTAGAGGAGTTGGTGACTTTGGAGAGGTCAACCAGGCTACAACAAGAAAGGGAAGCCAGGTTGGCCTTGGAGAGGGAAGAACAAGAGCAGAGGGAGGCAGCCCTGAGGCTGAGAGAGGCTAGGATCAAGTTCCTCCTCTCAAGAGGCTTCAGTCTTCCTGAACTGTCTCCACATGATGATGATATGATCCTGCTGCTCCACAACAAAGAGCAGGATCAAATGGAGAAGGAAAGGAAGAAGGCTGCTAGGGAGAAGCTAAAGGTGAAGAGGAAGAGGGAGGAAGAGAAGGAGGTCACTGCCACCAAGAAGTCAACTGACAAAGCCTGGATGAAGGACTATCTCCGGGCACATGGCTTCTCTGGTAGGCAGGTGAGACCTATGTCCGAAAGGACACTCCAGCGGATAGTCAGTGAAATAAAAGCTGACATCCGTTTGGGGAAAAGGAAGGAGATGTACAGGAGAATGAAGGGAATGGTTTTCACCCCAGCCACTCAACCACAGCCACAACCCACACCAGAACCAACCCCTTTTCCCATCAAACCTGAACCCACTGATGAAACCTTCACCCCTCAACCCACAACTCTAACCAAACCTACCACATCACCTCAACCACCCAAACTACCCATCCTAAAACCCAAGACTCAACCCAAAACCACTAAACCTAAGCCTACCCAACAACAACCAAGATCATCCCCTCAGCCTCCTAAACATCTCTCCTTTGAAGAGATAAAGGAGTTGAAGACAAGGCTCATTAACTGTACTACTTTGAGCAACATCTCCTGTGAGGGAGAGCTTATCGACATCACCTATGTTGATAACTCTTCAAACTCCCTCACCCTAGGCAAATTTCTTGAATTGCCTAGAGAAACCTTGGGCCAGGCTGCAAGACTTCTTGGTCTCAACTCCGATACCCTCAATGCTGAGGAGAAGAGACTAAGAAGAAGACTGGTGACTCTGCTGGATACCAGGAAAGAGGACAGGATTTCTGGTCAATCTCCTGGACCTAGAAATGCAATAATCCAGTGGAGGTTCGATGAACCTTCTCACAACTTTGTTGTGGAAAGGGAGAATGGTGAAACCAACAGGCTCAATGCCACTTCTCTACTGCATCTCAGCAGATTTGATCTTGCTGAGCTTGCAGAGAAGCCATTCTCCAATCCCTCCAACTCTGAGACTGCTGCACACATCAGAAACCACATCAGCGGTCTCCACTTGGCTGAACGAAATAGAAGAGCCAAGATTGAAGAAGAGTTGAAGCTGAAAAGAGTGGAAGACAAGGAAAGATCAACCACCAAAGGCACAGCCTTTCTACAGATGGTGGAAGGTCCTGAATTGGAACCAATAGTTCGATGGGAATATGACTATACTTCCCATCAACTAACTCTTTTCAGAGGGCCACAACAAAGGGTACACATAATCCAAGGTGACAGAGTAGAGGTTCTGTCCACCAAAGATTTGTACAAGATTCTCAGCATCACAGCAGGAAAGAATGAAGACACTGATAAACACCTGCTTTCCTTGGTGCTGAGAACTTTGAGAAGAAGAGAGAAGTGAAGTTTTGGTAGCATCAGCCTAGGGGGAGTTTGTTGGATCATGATAAGGCTGGTGCAACCAAATTCACTTCATAGTCACTTTTGGTACTACATCAAAGGGCTTCCGAAGTCAAGCAAGAGATCTTCCGAGAGTCTAAGGAACAACAGCTGAAAACAGCTTCCGAAGACAAAGTCTGATGAAGAGCTGAAGACAAAGTCTGAAAGCTTCCGAAGACAAAGTCTGATGAAAGAGCTGAAGACAAAGTCTGCTTCCGAAGACAAAGAAGATTCCAAGCTTCGGAAGAAGCAGTCTTCCGAAGTATAAGTGCCCTCGGAAGAAGTTGTTCTTCCGAAGCACTTTATCCTTCGAAGACATTGCTATGTCCAGCAGATAAAAGTATGGTCCCTGACAGTCCGCTGCAGACCTCTGATACAGCATGGCATCTTCCTAAAGAGCCATGTTGTTGACCATACTTTATTCTACTGTTCACCTTTTTATGATAGTACATGTTACCAACTTTAGTTGGTGACAAGGTAAGTCAGGGACATGTCCTGACTACCAACTCTCAGGCAAAATGTCTGAAAGACCTCACCTAGAGTCTTGTAGTATAGATGTAAGGTTAGAGGTGTCCAGCTGGAATCAAAGTATTCCCGGCTGTAGGTAGTATTATATATATCTTCTCCCTGTAACTCTTTATGTAAGCGATTTGAGTCCAAGCGTCTTGTAATCCTTTGAGTTGAGAAGCAATATATAAAAGTACCTTGAAAATTACTTGCTGTGTTAATTTTCTTACTGCTTGTTACTTGTTATATTGTGATCAACTCTTCCTAAAGACTGCTTGCCGAGTGTTGATTCACGAGTGAGTTGAGAGAGAAACCACCCGAAATCCGATCCTGCAACATGCCCCATAGTCTGAACCCAAAATAGTTCCACTAGACACGAATTGATTACTTAAGCTAATGTCTACAAAGAACTTCTTGGAATTAAAATTATGACTACTAGAGCTGCTAAGACCACTACTGCCCATAATCATATCCTTCTTGCAACTCCTTAGAATTATCTCCTTCTAAACCTGCAATAGAGCTGTTAGTATCATTCTATATAATCTTTGTATCAACTCATTTGAAGGATGAAGAGTGGGCATAGGAGAATAACAGAAAGTACTAGATGGAGGATATACCGATGCATCATTTTCATTACCTAAACAGGTCTTGATCCTTGCCCCCCTTTGTTTTTTGCATAATTCCTCCCTTTTCATGCTCGAAAGTGACCACTATTCTAATTTATTTTTAAGTTTTCTGACTTCAAATTCGGTAAGTGTGACTTGTTCAGTTAAATAGTTAACTTCACAGTTCTTTTCCAAAAGTGTCCTTTTTAATTGTTCATTTTCTTTCAAAGCTTCTCTTAATTTGACAAAATACTTTGACTCATTTTGTTTAAGCTCTATGTTGGTTTTCTTTAATTCATTTTCATTCATTATAAGTAACCTGTTTGCTTTATATATACTGACTAAACGGATTTTGCATGCGGAGGAACACGTCTTCAACAATTTCTTAAGGAAGACCCATTACCAATTTTTCTACCGCGAGAGCACGAACACATTGGCAATAAGGAGTGTTCGTTTTGTACTCCTCCACAGCTGCTTTCTTGGCTTCTTCAATCATTGATTCCATGTTCAGCTCCTCTTTTCGACTAGCTTCACACACCAAACCAGTGTGAACCATATCTTCTTGAACCACAGCTTTCTAAACCACACCAGCACATTCCTTAACTTTTTGATCTTGAATTACCTCAGACCCAACAGATTCACCATTGCCATCAACATCAATATTAGCTTCACCATAGAACTCCTTGAAAGGATCAAAACAATCAATGTACCCATCATCAAGAGCATGTTCCTCCACTATCTCAGCGATCAAGGCATGGTTGATTTCCTCCTTTGATTCTTTAATTTCTGCACTCCAATCAAAGTTGGTCAATAGAGTAGTTTCTTTCTTGGGCTTAGCTTCTTCAACTTTGTCCATGACTGGAATGGTTCTTGGGTTTCCAGAATTAACAGGTTCGGTGACAATGGGAGAAGGACAGTCACTTTTGAAATGACCAAGCTGCTTACAGTTGAAACACCTGAGCTTAGATTTATCATGTCCTAGAGCGTTGTTCTGTGTCTGGTTTCCAAAATTTCTCTTGCCGGTTCTCTCCATAAACCTCCTAGCACGAAGAGTGAGCATGGCCATTTCCCACTGAATGTCGGTTTCTTCAAGATCATCAGGATCAACCTGATACATGTCTTCCACTATCATACCACGTCCCTTCAATTCTCCTGCAATCAAAGTCTCATAACTGTGCACAAATAACCCAAACAGTGCCATTGTATCATGTGGAATTTTAGTAGAAACTAAGGCATTTGAACTTTACCCAGCGTCCTTAGAACCACTATCAGAGTTTACATTGTTACCATACCCAGAGTTAGCAAAGCCACCATTACCAGATGAACTCCCACAAGCTGCACCAAAATAATAAGAGTTTGCAGCGGATGAGATCAATGCAGCATTTTGAGGAGGCACATTAGGAGACATCATGGTCTGATTATACTCTCTTCTCTTCACATCAAGATCAAATGATTTTAACTTGTTGATAACATCCATTAACTTGTAATCAGCAAAGTTCCTTTCTTGCTTAAGCAATTTGATTTGCAGACTCCACTGAGTAGGAAGAGAGTCTAACAGTTTACTCACATGCTCATGATTGCCAAGCTGTTCGTCATACTTCTTCAGGTTGCTCGAAACAGATAGAAAGCGGTTTGTTATATCAGTAAGTGTCTCATGCTTATATCCCACAAATGAGTTAAACTCCTCTGAGCTTGGGCTTTCTTGTCTTTCTTCAGATCTTCGTTCCCATCATAAAACTCGCATAACGCATCATACAATGCCTTAGCGGTAGTGTGTTTAGCAAACCTGTTATAAATATCCTGATGCAGACATAGAATCAAAGCTCCAAGAGCTTTCTTGTCCCGATCAAGCAACTTAATGTCAATCTCAGTATAAGTGCTAGTATCATGGTTCGGTGAAGTAACAGATCCGACAGTTGTTGTTAGTATGTGAGGTCCCTTAATAATAGATTCCCACTGACCATGATCGGTGTAGAAGAAGAAAGCCCTCAAGCAACGTTTCCAGTCCTCAAAATTGTCACCGTTGACAAGCCTCGGTGGCCTGTTTGGTTGAACACACTCCATATCAGTCACATTCACGATTGAAGTAGACATGATAAAATCATAAATTGGATTCGCTGAAAATGATGTAGATTCGCTGATAGATTCGCTGGGTGAATCTATAGATTCGCTTGACAGACCAGCAGCAGCTTTGCTCGGAAGTGTGCACGAGAGAACAGGTTCGCTGAGCAAGTTCGCTCGGCAGAACAAGAACTTTCATTCAAAAATAGGTTCAATAGCAACTTCGCTTGCTTGTCGACCAAGAGCAGTGAACTTTCGTTCAAAAGGGTTAGATTCGCTGACCAAAAAATAGCAAATACCAAAACTCGAATTTCCTTAGGTTCGCTGGATGAATCAGATAGGTTCGCTGGATGAATAAGCTAGATTCGCTGGGTTACGGGACAAACTTAGCCAGCAAGAAATCAACCAAAACTGGCTCAAAACACAACCAATTGATGAACGGTTTGTTTCTATAGCTTCCTAATACCAAAACTACAATCCCCAAGCAATTTCCATATCAGAAACACGATGAACAAGTGCGAAATGAATCAAAAAGAGTTTTACCTCAAAAACCCCAAAAACAACCCAAAAATCAAACTATCAAGAGCACTAAGGCTCTGATACCATATTTTTGGTCCATAATGATCGATTCAACAGTGCAAATGATCACAAACACACACAAATCCCAGTGATATTCATTGAACCATGAGAGAATCTTGCTTAACAATCAAAGTGAAGATCAAACAAAGATCAATAGAGGATATAAAGCTACGATAATGAACAAATCAGCTCCTAGCACCTCTAGCCGTCACACAAAGATAGGTTTTCAATAAAATGTGCAAAAGTTGCACTAACAATGATCAAACATACAATTTATAGTATCAGTCCTAGGTTCGCTGACAGATTCGCTGATAGCGAATCTGTTCAGCCAAAAACTGTCTAACTTCGCCAGACGACCAAAACAGGTTCGCCAGGTAGCATACAAACATAAACATAATCAAAGCAAGTCTAGTCTACTAGGCGAACCTATAGGTTCGCCCTTACGTTCACTAAAAAGAAAACATCAAAATACAAAGATAATAACACCGACATGCCGGTGAGTTCAACCTATCTAGATCATCAAATACTACCTACAGCAGGATATATTTTGATACCAGCTGGAAATCTATAACGAAAAGCCTATACTACAAGACTATAGGTTAAGGTATCTCGGATATTTTATCTGATATTTGGTAGTCAGGACGTGTCCCTGACTTACCTTTTGTCATCAACTAAGTTTGGTAACATGTACTATCATAAAAAGGTAAACAATGGAATAAAGTATGGTCAACTACATGGCTCTTTAGGAAGAGGCCATGCGGTATCAGAAGTCTACAGCGAAATGTCAGAGACCATACTTATGTCCATTGGTTCATAGCAGTGTCTTCCGAGGGTTAAATTGCTTTGGAAGAATAGCTTCTTTCGAAGCCACTTATACATCGGACGACTGTTTCTTCCGAGGCTTGGGGACTTTCTTTGTCCTCGGAAGTAGAGTTTGTTTTCGGAAGTTGATCTTTCACTTGTCTTCGGAAGAACTCTTCAAACTTTGGAAGTTCTCATAATTAGCTTCGGAAGCCTTTGAATGTAGCACCAAAATTGACTAAGTGAAATGGTTTTGGTTGCACCAGTCTTCCTCATGATCCAACAAACTCCCCCTAGGCTGATGCTACCAAAACTTCACTTATTTCTACTTCTCATATCTTTAAGCACCAGGGAAAGAAGATACATATCAGTTTCCTTGTTCATCCAAGTAGTGGTGCTTAGAAGTTTGTACAAATCCTTAGTAGACAGTAGATCAACTCTGTCACTTTTTCTGGTCCTCTGAAAAGAGTTAGTTGATGGGAAATGTGATCATATTCCCATCTAACTATAGGTGCCAGGTCTGGATCTTCCATCATCTGTAGAAAGGCAGTGCCCTTGGTGGAGAGTCCTTCGTTGTCTTCCTTTCCTCCCTTCTTCAACTCTTCATTGATCTTAGCTTTTATAGTTAGCTCAGCTAGATGAAGACAGCAAACATGACTCCTGATAACTGCAGCAGCTTGAGAGTTGTAGGGATTGGAGAATGGCTTCTCTCCTAACTCAGCAATATCAAATCTGCTGGAGTGTAGCAGAGAGGTTGCATTAAGTCTGTTGACTTCGCCATTTTCTCTTTCCACATCAAAGTTATGAGAAGCCTCATTGAACCTCCACTGGATTATTTTCTTTCTGGGTGCAATAGACTGACTAGGAATCTTGTCCTTTTTACTTGTATCCAATAGAGTCAGCAGGTTTCTTCTAAGTCTCTTCTCTTCATCATTTAATGAGTCTGATTTGAGATCTAGAAGTGTTGCAGCCTGCCCCAGTGCTCTTCTCGGCAAATCAAGAGATTTATATCTTGTGAAGGAACATGAAGATCCATTAACATAGGTGATGTTGACAGAGTCTCCTTCATATGAGATCTCGCTCACAGTTAAGCAGTTTATCAGCTTGTTCTTGATTTACTTGAATTCATCAAGAGAGAGAGGTTGAGAGGGCTGAAGGGATGGTTTGGATGGTGGTTAGGTAGGTTGTGGTTCATAGGTTCTAGGAAGTGTTTTGGGTTGAAGGATAGGAAGTTTAGGTGGCTGGGGTGATGAAGTGGATAAGGGTGCTGGTGTAGGCTCAGGGGTGAAAGGTTCAGTTTTGATGGTGAAAGGTGAGGGTGAGGGTTCAGGTTGTGAGGTTGCTGTGAAGGTCATCCCCTGTCCCCTTCTATATATATCTCTTCTTTTGCCCAAACGGATGTCAGCCTTGATTTCACTAACGATCCGCTGGAGTGTCTTCTCTGACATGGGACCCACCTACCTTCCAGAGAAGCCATGTGCCTGGAGATAGTCTTTCATCCAGGCCTTTTCACTTGGCTTCCTGGATGTGTTGATCCTAGCTTTTTCTTCCTTCTTCTTCTTCTCCCTCATCTTTTCTCTTGCAACTCTCTTTCTCTCCTTTTCAAGTTGATACTGCTCTTTGTTGAAGAGCCATTGGATCGTATCATTGTTGTGTGGAGAGAGTTCTTGCAAAGAGAATCCCCTGGAGGTCAGGAAAGATATCCTTTCCTCTCTGAGCTGTAGATCAGCCTTTCTCTGCTCCTTCTCTTTCTCCAAGGCCAACATGGCTTCTTCTTTTTGTTTCATCCTGCTTGCCTTTTCCAGATTTACCAACACCTCTAGTGGTAGCAGGAGTGTTTCCTCATTGGCAACTCCCAGGTTGATGAGTTTATCAATGAGTTCTTCTCTTCTTTTGTCGTTGATAACTTCCTGATCGGCTGCAGCTGCTTTTGAGCTAGCAGCTAACAGTTTTTCAGTTGGATATCTTCCTTTCTTCTTCAGCTTTTCAATCCTCTCCTTTTACTGAAGCTCTTCCGCAGTCATCTTTCTTTTCCCTTTATCTTTTGAAGAGCTAGACTGAGTTGGTTCTTGTACAGAGGAAGTGGATTGTAAGAAAGGTAGAGAGGGTGTCTGGGATTGAGGAAGATCCAAAATGTCCTCGCTGCTCATCTTAGTTGCCATATCAATGATTGCATCTGTGATGATTAGTTCCTCGGACATCTTGAATAGTCCTTCCGTTGCTTCCATTTCAGCTTTGGAAGATTCAACTTGTTCTTCCGAGGCATTAACTTCAGCTTCGAAAGTTTCAACTTGTTCTTCCGAGGCTTCCACTTTAGCTTCGGAAGAAGAACGAAATGCAAATTCTATCCGAACTGCTTCAGTTGCTGGGCCATCAGTCCCCATTTCCCCTTCGAAGTGAATCTGAGGTTCCATGTGGACCTTAGGTTGACCAACTTCTTCCACAGTGGTAGAAGGTGCAGTGATCCTTTGAAGCTCTTCAGCTCCAAAGTAGATCAGTGTAGGATCAAGGCTTGGCTGATCGATGGAGGATCTCCATACAAACTTGATGAAAAGTCTGTAGAGATCCTTAATCATCTATGAGTCAACCTGAAGGATAGATTGGGATGACTTGGGCATAGTGATGATGTAGGAAGTTGAAGCTTGGACCGGTGGTTCCTCATGTGTTTGTCTCTGAACATTCTCCCCCATTTTGGTAGCATCATCTTGAGAGCTAGAAGACCTAGAGGAAGAAGTCAATGAGACTTGAATTGGTACATGCCTAACAGATCTCTCAGTCTGTTGCTCATCTAGTTTGGCCCTGAGATTGCCAATCTCAAGTTGCTGAGTGGCTGACCTGCTCTTTAAGATCCTAACCTGAGATTCAAGGTTTGAGACCTTGGAGATCAAGTACTAAATGGTGAGTTGCATACTTCACTCATCTTCATGTGAAGAATCATGGGGAGATGAGATAACATACCTAGTATGGTCAGTCTCACCACCAGATGTGGCTTCTTGGCACCCTGGATACCTCTGCTCAAAGTCATCTCTTTCAGAGACATCAATGGGCAAAGTTGCCATAGACTCAGTCTGATTAATGTTACCACTGTCCTGAGAGCTCAATGAGAGACTCTTAGTAGTGGCAGCTGAGCGTACATGAGTCCCTTCAACATCAGTGGGACTCACCTCAGTTAAGGTTTGCTGATGGGGGCTAGAGATAAGGGATGTCTCCAGGCTCTGTTGATCTTGATGTTGATCTTGAAGAGGGTGTGGTAGATCAAATTCATTGCCATCGAGAGATGTGATCTCTTCATCAGTTTTAAGGATGAGATCAGTAAAGGATAGGGAGGCTAAACCTACTGATCCGGGACCTTAATCAATGCCTACAGGCATTGAGCCTCTGGTGGGGCGGTCCCTAATTGGCTGCACAGGGAGTGTAAATACTCACCCTGTGGGCTAAAGGCTTGGGTGTCGGGCTCTTAGGTTTGAGACTGAGGAAGCTCAAAACCCAAGTTGAGGTCAAAAATGAAGGATGGTGTGACCTCGGACTGAGTTAGAGCCCATTGTTCCACTCTAGTCCTTTTGGATTGAACTGGAGGAGCTTGTTCAATCAGAGTAGATTGAACAAGGGTTCATTTGGGGCATCTTTGATATGTGATTATGATGGGTGGAGAAGGTAATGTGAGATTTGTGGTAAAGGTTGCTGGTGTGGGTTCATCTCCTGTGGGGATAACAGGGATGTCATCAGGAGCTATGTGCTCAATCGTACCTGGAAGTGGATCAGTGTGTCTTCCAGTGAAGTTGGTGGACACCTTCTTCATAGTCTTGAAGATGGTAGGCCTCATGTGAGGGACAGTCAGAGCAGCTACACAGACAAGCTGACTCTGGTCCAACTAACAGTTGATGATGTGCTGAAGGAATCTAGGGTACATGAAGAATGTTTCCCTTTGAAGATTCCCTATGAGGTTAGTCAGCACAAACCTTGAGTAGTTGAAGCGCAGGCCTCTCACCAATCCATGAACTAAGCATCCTAGTTCATAGGGAATTTGATCCCATCCCCCTGACTTATTGGACAGATAGTGGAGAACAATGTGCAAGAGAAACTTCCAGTTGTAGGAGAAGTTAAACTTGTACACAGTTGACCTGCTTACATCTCCTCCATATCCAATTAGAGTGTAAGTGCTGTCTAAGTTGTCCTTGGGAAATTCAGTAGGAGCTCCTTCATCCTGGAGCTCTAGATGCTCCCTGATGAGTTGTTCATTAAGGATCACCTCCTATCCATAAATGTTGTTCCTTAGTATACAAACCCCATTTAGGGTTTCTGCTTGACCATTTCCCCAAAATTCGGCCATTTGGTTTGAGTAAACAGTGGGTTAACGGTTTGGGCTGTGAAGCAGTTTGATTCAGAGAGAAAGGTAATGATTTCAGAGAAGTCGGCATCTCTTGAAGAATCAAGTAATGCGACTTGGTTGTGCTGAGGGTTTAGTGCCATTGTGAAAGGTGAACTAAGATCAGTTTGAACTTGGGTGAATTGGATGTGAAGAAACTTTTAGGGCAGTAAATTGGTAAAAGTTGAACAAGTCTGGATTATTTAAACAGTGGGGGATGACTGAGGGGAGTAACTACGGGTGGTTATGGTGGTTTTCGACGGTTATGATGGTTTGCGGTTATGAAATGACAATGGCGGTAAGGGATAAATTTAAATAATCTGACAATCATTAGCAAAATCTTTACCTTTTACAAAGTAGGGCCCAAAAAGATATCCGTTACACAGTAAAAACTCTCTTTCCGAGTGTAAAACATTTCCAAAGGTAATTTGTCTTCCGAAGGGGACTCTTTCTTCCGAAGCAAAGCATTGCTTCCGAAGGTAAGAACTGTTTTCTCGAATGAAGAGTTTTATAAGCTTCGAAAGTAGGTCTGATGTGAAATCAATCGCTTCTTCCGAGACTAAAAACTCTTCTGAGAAGAAAATTTCCGTGGAGGAATTTGGCTTCGGAAGATATTAAGGAATATCTTCCAAGAGTTAATTCCGCTTCGGAGGAAATTTACACTGACAATATTTCAAAGAGATCTTTTGTAATAGGGCTTAGATTGTATTGACACAAGACATTACACATTAAAAAGCTTTCAAAAGAGGTAGTTTAATCAATGTTTATCATCCCAATAGCTGATATGAGATATTTAAACCTTTGTTTATCAAAAGCTTTGGTGAACAAATCATCATATTGTTCATTTGAGTCATCTTTGATTAGCTTGATCAGATTCTTCTCATGAATATCTCTAATGAAATGATACCTGATATCAACGTGCTTTGTCTTGGAGTGCTTCACTGGATTTTTGGTGATGTAGATAGCACTATTGTTGTCAATATGGATAGGAGTGCTCATGAAGTTGAATCCATAGTCTAACATCTGGTTCTGAATCCACAGTAGCTGAGCACAGCAGCTAGCCGCAGCAATATATTCAGCTTCAGCAGTTGATGTAGATACACAGGATTGTTTCTTGCATTTCCATGAGATGATCCTTCCACCAAGAAATTGACATCCTCCTGATGTTGATTTCTTGTCAATGTTGCAGCCACCATAGTGACTGTCAGAGTATCCATAGAGATTGAAATCACTATTTCTTGGATACCAGAGACCTAGTTTAGGTGCTCCTTTGAGGTATCTGAAGATTCTCTTTGCAGCAACTAGGTGAGACACCTTTGGAGCAGCCTGATATGTTGCAAAAATGCAAGTAGCAAACATGATATTAGGTCTACTAGCAGTAAGGTACATCAGAGAACCAATATTTGCTCTATACTGATGTTGATCAGTATCCTCCCCCTCAAGGTCAGGGCAAAGATTATGGTTTCTGGGTATGGGTGTCTTGGCTGGCTTACAGTCCTTTATCTCAAATCTTTCTAAGATGTCATTTACATATTTGGATTGATTGATGAATAATCCTTCCTTCAATTGCTTCACCTGAATTCCAATGAAGAAGTCCATTCTTCCCATGGAACTCATTTCAAATTTCTTTTTCATGATGCTTCCAAAGTCTTTGCACATTTGGTCATTTGAAGAACCAAATATGGTGTCATCGACATAGACTTGAACAAGCAAAATGTCCTGTCAAGACTTTCTAATGAAGAGAGTCTTGTCAATGGTACCTCTGGTGTAGCCACTTTTCAGAAGAAATTGAGATAGAGTCTCATACCACAGCCTAGGTGCTTGGTGCAGCCCATATAGAGCTTTGTCCAGTTTGTACACATAGTTGGGATGCTGTGGGTCTTCAAATCCTGGAGGCTGGTATACATAGATTTCCCTATCTATATCACTATATAGAAAGGCACACTTGACATCAAGTTGGTAGACAGTAAAGTTTTTGGATGCCGCATAAGCAAGGAAGATCCTAACTGCCTCAAGTCTTGCAACAGGTGCAAAGATGTCAGTATAAAAAATTCCTTCCTCTTGGGTGTATCCTTGAACTACTAATCTTGCTTTGTTCTTGATAATCAAGCCTTTATCATCTTTCTTGTTTATGAAAACCCATTTAGTGCCTATGGGTACTTGACAAGATGGTAGTGGGCATAAATTCCAGACCTTTTGTCTTCTGAATTGAAGCAGCTCTTCTTGCATTGATTCAACCCAACTACTATCTTTCAAGGCATCTTCAACCTTCTTGGGTTTCATCTAGGATTGAAAACATGAGTACAAACAGACATTCCCATGATGTGTCTGTCCTCTTGTTCTCACACCTTCAGTGACATCCCCTATGATGTTCTCAGTTGGATGAGTGTTGTGAATCCTAGGACGAGGAATCACTTCCAGTTGCAGAGATAGGTCCAGGTTGGACATATTCTGATCAGGAACTAGAACACTCTGTCCAGCTGTCGTTTCAAAGTCATTTAATGAGAACTGATTGAGTGAATAAGAAACATTATCAATGAGTGGCTGTGAAGTAGTATTAACAGTTGCCTATTCCTTCAAAATACTACTTCCTTCGACCTGGTGTTGTAATGGATCACTTGATGGGTTTTGAGGTTCATCAAGTGATTCATTTGTTGAAGCTTCACTATTCCTTGAAATAGTTGCACTATCAGATCTGAGAATGGTTGAAGTTTGTTGTCTTTCAGCTCTTGGAGAATTTGGAAGAGGTCTGGGTAGCTCAAATAGTTGATTAGCATCAGCATCAGCATCACCTTGAGCACCTATTCCAGCTGAAACATTCTCACAAGATGGTTTAGAATAGTTTGGAAACAATTCTAAGTCAAAGATATAATCAAGTCCATTCCCCCTAACACAAGGAGTGTGCTCATTAACAACTATATTGGATGACTCCTCAAATTGATGATTCTTAATGTTGTACACTCTATAAGCTTTGGAGCTAGAAGAGTATCCAATAAAGATAGCATCATCTGACTTCTCAGCAAACTTTGCTAAGTTGTCTCTTGTGTTAAGTATGGTACACCTGCTGCCAAAGGACCTTAGAAAACCAATGAACGGTGGTGTCTTCTTCCATAACTCATAAGGGGTTTTTCCATGGTGCTTAACTACGAGAACTCTGTTCTGTACATATCATGCAGTGCTGACTGCCTCTGCCCAGAATGTTAGAGGAAGTTTTGAATCAGCTAACATAGTTCGAGCAGCCTCAATAAGTGTCCTGTTCCCCCTCTCAGCAACACCGTTTTGTTGAGGAGTTCTGGGAGCGCTATATTGTCTGGCAATCCCTTTTGAGTCACGGAATGAGTCAAGAACAATGTTCTTAAACTCAGTCCCTTGATCACTTCTAAAAATTTTAACCTTATGATCAATTTGATTTTCTATTTTAAGAATAAAAGATTTCAAAGTTTCAGTAGTTTCATCTTTAGTTCTTAAAAAGAATACCCATGTGAATCTTGTAAAATCATCAACTATCACAAGGCAGTATGATTTCCTTCCAATTCTCATTATACTTGTGGGACTAAAAAGATCCATGTACAATAAGTGTAATGGAGTAGTAATAGAATTAACACATTTGGATTTGTGAGATGTCCTGTGTTGTTTCCCTTTCAGGCAAGCAACACAGTTATCTTTGCAGAAAAACTCCTTTTTAGGCAAACCATGTACCAAGTTATTTTTAGCCAATTTATTCATTGTCTTAAAATTTACATGACACATACGTTTATGCCATAGTGTTGATTCATCACTATTAGCTTTGGAAAGAAAACATGATACTTCACCCATAGGAGAAGCATTGTTCATATCTAGCTTGTACATATCCCTTTTCCTGGGAGATCTAAGAAGCACCAATTCCGGAGGAATTGTCATCCCTGGTTTGAGGATAATGCACTCATGTTCAGTGAAAAGCATTTGATGCTTTTGGTCACAGAATTGAGAAACACTTAACAGATTGTGTTCAAGCTGTTTGACAAAGTGAACTTTGTCAATGTTTAATCTACCATTGGATATACTCCCTCAGCCAGAAATATATCCTCCGGCCTCACCTCCAAATTGGACAGGCCCTCCATCATATTTCTGGAATTGTTGAAGGAGAGATCTGCTCCCTATCATGTGCCTGGAGCATCCACTATCTACAATCCAGACATTGTTGTTCTTGTCAAATAGATGTCCCTGCACATAAGATAAGATTGTTAGTTTTGTTTGGAAGCCCAAGCCTTGTTGGTATTGGACTCTTCCAAAGATGATGACATAATTGAACCAAAAGATATGCATTGGGGTTCAATAGAGGTCTTTGAAAAAGAGGTTTGGGCTGCAGCATCTTCCTTGATCTTCCAATCCATCCCTTGGTTGATCTTTGAGGATAAGCTTGTTGAGGCTTTTGCAGCATGGACTTCTTCCGAAGCTTCTTTCTTTTTGGAAGAAGCCTTCACCACCTTTTCTTCCGAAGTAGTCTTCTTCTGGGTTGGTTTCAGGGAAGCTTTCTTGTTCTTCCGAACCTTTGAAGCTTTGGCTTCCGAAGCCATTTTCCCTTCGGAAGAAGTACTTTCTTCCGAAAGTAACTTGGCTTCAGAGACCAACTTTCCCTTTTTCATCATTTGAACCGTTTGAAATGGTCCAAATGTTAAACCTTCCCTGACTCCTTCTTTTCTAAAATTATTTGCATAATGTGTGCTTGCTGGATTGTAGTAACAATCTTTTGCCTTGTGGTTGTGCAGACCACACATTATGCATACGATGTTAGTCTTTTAGGAATTTAAGGGTTGCTGTTTCTTGTGCTTCTTTTCTTCATCAGCAATTTTCCCTTTCAACTTCTGATCCTTTCATAGGACAGGAGTGCTGGTATTACACGCCTTTCCTTAATCAGAGGTACCTAACACTTGAAATCCAACTGAGATAAAGACACCTTTTTGCTTTGGGTCGATCTTTAACTTAGACTTAGCAACCTTCTTGGCAGTCTTTCTAGCAGCTTTAGCTCTGCTTCTTCTTGCCTTGGTGGTTAGGATTTGATCTTCACAGGAGGAGATGGGTGTATTTACCTGTTTCTTCCCTGTGGTGGCCACTATTGTTCCATCATCCTTCAACTTTAGTGAAGAAGGGTCAGCAGTTGGAACCTCTTGCTCCTCAGTACCACATCTAGGTTGTCTAATAGACTCATAAGAGTATGGTGGAGCGATTTCATTGGTTCCCAATCCTCCTTTGTTTTGATAAAACATTTTGGAATGGGAATATGATGCAAGAATAGCTTGGAAGTTTTGCTCAGTAATAGCTAGCTTCCTGGCCTGAGCCTCAGCAGTGATAAGCTGGGCTTGAGCTTCAGACAGCTTGGATATCAAATCTTTGATTTGAGTCTTATAGTTGGTTTGTTCATGTTTTAAAAGAGACACAGTTTTCTCTAACTCCTCAATTTTCTTTTGATAGATAGTCAGTTCAGCTCTTTTAAAGTCAGATTTTAAGATATTTAAAGACTCAACATCAGATCTGATTTCCATATTGTAATCCTTGTAAAGTTTAACTTTAGTAATACAGGCTGGAGTACAAAGATGTTCATATACCTGAGCATCATCTATTCCGGCCATGAGTGCTTGAGCAGGAGTCACATCCTGTACCATGAAGCTCCAGCCAACATCTTGAGCTATTGCAGCTGTTTCAGTTGTCTTTTCTTTAGACATCGAGATTGAGGGATGTGTGAAGGCCTGTGGGGTTCCCGGGTTGTTCTTGGGAGCCTTGCATTCCCTAGCAAAGTGACCCAGTTGGTTGCAGTTGTAGCACTTTGCTTTGGTCTTGTCAAACCCAAACTTGCTATTGGCATGGTTTTGAGGGAATTGCCTTCCAGTTCTCTTGAAGAACTTCTTCACTCTGTAGGTTAAAAGAGCCATCTGTTGGACAATGTCCACATACTCTACATCATCTGGACTGAAGCACTCAAGATCATCAAAGCAATATTGAAAGTCACCAGAGTGTCCACTTCCAGAGACAAAGGCACAACTATCCTGAAAGAAGTTGTGTTGAGCCTTTTGAGACCTTGGAGTCTTAGGTAGAGTAATGTAGGGTCCATGTTTTGTGAGTTGTCAGGGTAGCATAGCAACTGATGTTGTGGTTCTATGCTTTCCCTTTCAACCACATGAAGGGCTGAACTTAGTTGGTTATTGGAGTTACCAGAGGAGTTTTACATGTTCATCTCCATCTGGAATGCACTAAGTATACCATACAACTCTGTGAGAGTAAGAGTCTTAAGGTCTAAAGTTCTGTTGATCACAACACAATAGTGTGTCCATAGTTTAGAAGGGAAGACATGAACTTCCTTACTATGTCCCTGTTCTCAAGAGTTACTCCAATATCCAGCAGAGTATCCACTATCTCAATATACCTGAAGTATTGTTGAGTCAAGCTCTCACCAGCATTAAAAGTGATGTTTTCAAACTGCTGCTTTAAGAGATCCTTCTTGTTCTCTTTAGTCTCCTTGAAGTTTTCAGTGCATCCCATAAGTCTTTAGTTGTCTTGCACTTCTTGAAGCCTCTGTAGATGGAGTTTGGAAGAGCATTTTGAAGAGAAGTCATAGCCCTTTGATCAAGCTCTATTCTTTTCCTATCTTCTTTGGAGTAATCATCCACATCTTTTGGAATAATACGATTGCCAGTAGCAGAAGTAGTGCTTGGTATGAAAGGACCGTTAACAACGGAGTCCCACATCCTTGACTCTTGACACTTGATGAAGCCTTCCATTCTTGTGCACCATGTGTCAAAATCTTCAGCGGTGATCAATGGGGACTTGGTCATGGTACCAATTTCCATATCAGCTTTAGTGAGAGCGGCCATTTGTGTGAGTGGATTGTAGGGAGGAGTAAAAAGATAAGTTGATTTGGATGGTTAGATCACGCAATCAAGAGCCTAAAAAGCTCTGATACCAATTGTAGGATCGGTATTAGTCACATAGCGAGTGATTTTCTCTCAAACTCACCTAGAACAACACTAAGAACGAGTGCAACAAGAGTTGATCACAATATAACAAGTATTAATAAACACAGAAAGTAAATTTTCAATGTACTTTTATATATTGCTTCTCAACTCAAAGGATGACAAGACTCTTGCAAGCACACTCTCTCCTTTTGAGTTACAATGAGAATTACATATATAATACTACCTACAGCCGGATATATTTTAATACCAGCTGGAAACCTATAACCAAAAGCCTATACTACAAGACTATAGGTTAAGGTATCTCGGATATTTTATCTGAGATTTGGTAGTCAGGACATGTCCCTGACTTACATTTTGTCATCAACTAAGGTTAGTAACATGTACTATCATAAAAAGGTAAACAGTGGAATAAAGTATGGTCAACTACATGGCTCTTTAGGAAGAGGCCATGCTGTATCAGAAGTCTGCAGCGGAATGTCAGAGACCATACTTATGTCCACTGGTTCATAGCAGTGTCTTTTGAAGGTTAAATTGCTTCGGAAGAATAACTTCTTCCGAAGCCACTTATACTTTGGAAGACTGCTTCTTCCGAGGCTTGGGGACTTCTTCTTTGTCTTCGGAAGTAGAGTTTGTCTTCGGAAGTTGATCTTTCACTTGTCTTCGGAAGAACTCTTCAAACTTCGAAAGTTCTCATACTTAGCTTCAGAAGCCTTTGAATGTAGCACCAAAATTGACCAAGTGAAATGGTGTTGGTTGCACCAGCCTTCCTCATGATCCGACAAGACTGCTGAAAGTCAAGAAGAACAAGAGCAATATTTCAAGAGAAGATTGGAGCTCTTGAAGATATAGAGGATGAGTTTGGAGATGGTTGGTATGATGAGGTTCTTAAAGACGAAGACATTGTTGAAGCTAGCTTTGAACCAAACTTTTCACCAGTTGAAACAAATCAAGATGATGTACCGGTTGATTTTGAAGATAGATATGATTACTTGGTGAGGATGAAGTACAACCAAATCTTTCTGGATCGTTTTACTGTTTCTCAGATTAACGAAGAATACGAGAAATGCATTACTGCTGAGTCAGTTGCTCTAGTAGATCCAAATGAGATTGTAGTTAAACATGGATAGTGGAATCCACTACATCAGAGCATCAATGTTGAAGGAATGCCTTCATCTGAGTTACACTATCCTGATCCTGAAGATATGAGTATTCCAGCTTTAAGATCATGGTTACAAGCAAGAAACTATCCTTGGAAGAGACTTAAGATATTACAATTTGAATCTCTAAGGAATTTAGTGAGAAGCTTCCAAGAGACAGAAATACAAACCAACAAGATGATTGTACTTCATACTGATAATCCTCAATATTTGGAAATTACAAAGAGGACAAGAATGTTGAAACGTCAAGAAATAAAATCTATGGCGAAGAAGACAAATGTCTATGAAAGGAGAAAAGAATTGATGAAGATGTTCCCCAAGAATGAGAGGCAAGCATACAAAGTATCTGTTGAGCAAAAGCAGTTGTTCACAAAGCTAGATCGACAGGTGATATAGTAAGAAATGTGTTGCAAAAAGGACAATCAATCTCTGAATTGCTAAATGCAATGATTGCTTCTAACACAACTAAAGAAGTGAAAATAGTAGCTTGGAAGTATGACGAAGTATTCAATGCATTCTTGATCAAAAGAGTTAATGTTGTGTGTAATGTTTACTATTTTTTCTCAAGTATCATCAACTTGCCTGTTCAAGACTTGAAGGAGTTCGATAAACTACCTCTTATCAATCCAACAGGAGCAAAGCATGATGAATTGTTTATGGAGTTGTTACACGGAGGCATAAGCAGGGCTAGTTCATTTTTGAAAACCCGATCTAATCAAGAGGATAAAGAATACTTTAATACATTGAAAAAGAATAGAAAGTATCAAGGAAAACAAGCAGAAGATGAACATTTCTTGATTGAGTTCTGTGATCAATATTTTGAGAAAGTTACAACTCCAGGATTGAAGGTGATAGAAGGAACTCAAAAGTTAAATCCAATCTTGAGATGGTTTGGTAATTCGGATATGTTTGAACTGAAGTTAGTCCGGAATCTAGAAAATTAGGATGAGGACATGATTATTTCGAGTATTTGAACTAAAACTGTTACATCCGAGTTACATATCCTTTCTATCAGTTCAATGATTTGAAAGAGTTACTCCTGAGATTGCAGAGAATGATAAGAAGTATTTCCTAGCAATTATCAAAGTGAGGAATGCTACTATGGAGAGAATCTCTTTAAGGAAAGCCTCAGCGTATGCAAACATTGTGAAAAAATATATCAAGGATATGAGTTCATGAGGATTTCGAGTAAAGGAGTATTGGAAGTGTACTCAAAAGAAAATTCAAATCTAATTGAGTTGTATGCTAACATTGACATTACAGGTTTATCAAAAGACACATTGGAGATAATTAACAAGATGGAGATCAAGACTAATGAAGCCAGACCAGAGCAAGGTATCTTAGCTAACAAGTTCATGTAAGCTATAGCTAAAGCCTTGAAAGAACAAGAGATGTACAAAGAAAAGCCGATGTTCAAGATCAAGGAAGAGCTAGAAGACTTCTTTGATATTTGAAGATGAAAGAACAAGAAGAAAGACAAAGAGAAGATTGCAGATTGAAGAGAAGAAAAGACAAAGCTCTGAAGACAGAAGATTTTGAAGACCGAAGACCATGTAAATCTTTGGGGAGTATTGTTAGAGCCTTTTGAAGATTAACATGTAGTCTTTAGATGTCTTTTGTATTGTTTTTTCATAATATAGGGACTGTTTATGTAAATTGTGTTCCTTCATTTATTGATAGTATGAATAGCTTAGATGTGTGTGTGCAGGTAGATAAGACTAGACAAGATTAGACTAACGAATTAGTTGAACTTGTAACTGCTACTTGCACTTGTAATTGTCTTTACTACTATCAATGAACTACTATGAATTTTTCTTGATTGTTTGTATTGATTTGATTACATTTGTTTGTTTTTGATTAAATTGCATTCTAACATCGTCACAGATCGATTCATTTGATCCTATCAATTTTAGACACCAGTGTTCAGCCCAAGCTCATTAAGTGTAACACCCGAAATTTTGATTAGACAAAGAGAAATAATCAGAAGAAAAGAAAAGAAAGAATTTTGGAAGGAAAGGAAAAGAAAGAAAAAGTGGAAGGGGGTATTGTGTAAAAGAACAAAGAAAAGGCAAATATCTGATATACATAGGGATGGCTGCCCACACTTTTCTCACAAACCCCAAATCTTTGAAATATTCTAGAGAGAGAAAGAGCAGACCACGAGAATTTGAAGGAAGAACAAGAAGAAGAAGAGTGCGGATTCGAGGTACAAGGTCTCACGGCGACGGGTTTTGAAGAAGCCATACCCAGCAACACAATGTGAGTTCTAAGACCCCTTCTTTTACGCATTTTTGAACGATTTTGGGGGCTGGAATACATCTTGAAACTGTTTTTTTTTAGTTGCGGGTGTTTAATCCGTACATGTATGTATATGTATATGTGTATACGGTCTGTTCGGGACGCTGGTTCCACTACATGTGAACTTTCAAGAACAGATATATATGATTCACACATGAACGTTCATAGGTATACTATTAATGTATGTTCTGGAAATGGTATACATGATGTCTAGGTGGTTCTAAATAGGTAATGTGATGAATGTGTGCTAAGGGTCTGTTAAATGATGAACGAGTATGAAAAAGGGGCACAGGTTAGGTTGCAGGTCACCTTAGACAACTGCATTACCTTTATGCGGACAGCCCCCGAAATGTGGCTAAGGCAGTCAGCCGCATTAACCAATGCGGAAGGTTAAGGAAATGCGGTACAGGCATTGTCTCATCCGCATTGTCCTATTGAAAAGGAGTGGCCGAGGCATCTCATCCGCATTGATTGATGCGGACGAATGAAAAGGAATGCGGCTGTGGCAATTTACTGCCGCATTGACCAATGCGGACAAGTCCGGAAATGCGCTAAGGCATTTCCCAGCCGCATGGACTAATGCCGATAGATCATGAAATGCGGATAAGGCGTTCCTCATCCGCATTAACTAATGCGGATGGTCAGAACTAATGCGAATGGTCAGAACTAATGCGGATGGTAAGAACTAATGCGGATGGTCAGAACTAATGCGGATGGTCAGACTAATGCGGATGAACCAGAATGTGAAATGTGGATTAAACTTAGTAAGATCTGATTTATTTGGGTAAACGAGTAACATAGGCACGATGATGATGATGATGTTGCATGGGTATCCTACTGTATACCATATATGTATGATGCCTTGTATGATGATGAATGAATGTTATGTGTATGTTCCTTATGATTATGAATGTTTATCTTTCCAAAACTTTACGAATTATGGAAATGAATGAATGAAGTGGGTAAAGCCTGACAGGATCCATAAGAGAATTTAAAGATAATGATATATAACGAATGATGAAGATAATAATAAATATTATCTTTGTATATGTATGATGTATGATCACGTGAAAGAATGGTTTATAATGGGAATTAAATATGTTTATTATAAAACTAGAAGAACTCACTCAGCAACGCTGACTTTTATGTGTTTCCAGTTGGCAGGTAGTGTTGCTGGGGATGGCACGAGGCGACTACTCAGCACTTTGGGGATGGCATTCTCCTTTTGATAATGCTGCCATGCAATAGGATGCGGGCTTATAATGCATGCAACACATTATGTTGCATGCAAGTGTCAAGCCTTCCTTAAGGATCCCGATAAACAGGATTACTTAAGGAACCTTCCTTAACGATCCTGATAAACGGGATTACTTAAGGAATCTTCTTTATGGTGAAACTTTTTTTTAATGTTTTTATACTAGAGGTCACTGTTTATGACTATTTTGTAATTAGTAATGATGTAATCTTTGTACAAGCTTTTATGATGAAATGAAGTGTATCTTTTGAATGTTTTCGCTACAGTGTTTATTTAAGATGTTTATAAATATATACCAAATGTATGTTTTATGTGCGATGGACGACCAACTGTGAGGTGCCCGGGAACGGGGCCTTACAAGTTGGTATCAGAGCCAAAGTTTAAGTGAAACGGGCAAATTTTTCCAAATAAACCTAAACTTAAACTGAAAATGGGACAGAAAGGAAGAGAATGCCATCTGAGTAGTTGCGTGCCATCAGGTATTTTCTTAAAGATTAACTGGTATTATGTGCGCATGTGACGTGATTTATGTGTACTGTTAGATTTAGATACTAATGTAGTC
The DNA here is from genome assembly GCA_024085815.1 of Flaveria linearis. Lineage (NCBI taxonomy): Eukaryota > Viridiplantae > Streptophyta > Magnoliopsida > Asterales > Asteraceae > Flaveria > Flaveria linearis. Next base: position 51,896,373 of record CM044008.1, on the reverse strand, counting down.
AGGACGGGTGATGCTCGGGGTGCGAAGAGTAGAGTAAGTGGCTAATCACAGCTGGCCACTGTAATTAGGGACTTACCATACTTGACATAAACTGAGCTATTTCCTTGAATGACCGTGTTAGTATTTGAACCTTTCAGTGTGTGATAGAGAATGGTTGGTGGCAGATCTTCTAAGGCCTCATGGGGTGGAGGTGGTGGCGGACGTGGTGCTGAACCGCGTGTCACGAGAGGGAGACCTAGGGTAGAGAAGGTTGTTCACGAGGAAAACGAGACCCCTCATCAGGAGGGAGTAGACGAGAACACCAACTTGAGGGCCTCGGTAAAAGAGGCAGTGGTTGAAGAGGTGCATCAGGTCATGCAGACGATCTTACCGTCTGTGGTGACCGAAGTAATTAAGACTGTCAGGGAAGGTGAAAGAAAAGAGAGGAACAGGTCCTCAGGAAGAAAGGAGCAATCAGGACCGGAAACGGTTCTATCTGATAATGAAGAGGAAGAGGAGGAGGAGCCGGTACGGGAGACAACACGGGGTTGTAACTATGGGGCGTTTATGAGGTGCAAGCCCCCTACTTTTGGCGGTTCTGGCATTGCTGCTGATGCTCACCAATGGGTGAGAGAAATGGAGGTTGTCCTGGATATTAGTGATTGTCAGGAGGACAAGAAGGTGAAGTTTGCTACCCACTCTTTCACGGGGTCGGCTTTGTGCTGGTGGAACAATATAGTCCAAGCCGAGGGTAGCAAGGTCATAGGGAAAATGAAGTGGGCCGAGTTAAAAAGGATGGTGATCAAGGAGTTCAGTCGTCGTCGGGAAATGGACAAAGTCGAGAGAGATTTCCTGCAGTTGGAGGCAGGGACGATGACCTACCAACAATACACCACCAAGTTCAATGAAATGGCACGGTTGGTGCCAGATCAGGTGACGCCGGTGTCTCGAAAGATCAACCGGTATATTCAGGGGCTGCCAGCTGACATCCACAGGCATTTGATTACTGCTCGACCGAGCACCTTTAGGTCGGCAGTGGATTTGGCTGGGAGATTATATGATGAACGGGCTGTGGTGGTGAAGGCTGAGATTAGTAAGAAGGGAGGTGGTGAGAGAAACTGGCAGGGGAAGAGGTTTGGTCGAGGTGATACTTCGACGTGTAACAAGAAGACAAGGGTGGATGACCGCCGTGTGGTCAAGTCAGGAGCAGGGTTGAGGAAGTGTGGCCAGTGTGGAAGGGAGCACTTGGGGGAGTGTAAGTGGGGATCAAACATCTGTTTTAGATATGGGAAGGCAGGGCATATGTCAAAGGATTGCCAGACAGGCAAATGTTTTAACTGTGGGGAAAGTGATCATATGAGAAGAGACTGCAAGAAGCCGAGGGCCGAGGGATCAGGGGCGAAGAAGACAGGAGGTGCAGAACCGAGAGCAAAGGCCAAGGCATTCACGATGACGCAGGAGGAGGCCAGGACGGACCCTGATGTTGTGTCTGGTACGTTTCTGGTGAACCAAACTTTAGCCTCTGTATTATTTGATTCGGGTGCCAGTAGGAGTTTTATTTTTGTTGCCTTCTGTACTAAGCTGGCTGTTAGTAGTAGACGTGTTGATGTGCCCTTTGATGTAGAAACTGCCATAGGTAAGTCTACTAGGACCTCTGAGATGATAGAGGGTTGTGATGTTGAATTGGAGGGCCACAAATTTCCGGTTAGACCCTTCGCTATGACTTTAGGTGGTTTCGATTTGGTGCCTGGGATGGATTGGTTGGCGGACTTTGTGGCGAACATCGCGTGTCGCAAAAAGATGATTCAATTGACAGCGACCGGCGGTGGTTCAGTGACAGTTTATGGTGATCGGGTTACCACGATTCCGAAGGTGATCTCAATGGCTGTGGCGGGAAAATGTATGAGGCGTGGGCGCAGCGCCTACTTATGTTATGTAAAAGATGTAGAAACGCCAACACCACAGCTATCCGATGTTCCGGTACTGTGTGATTTTCCAGACGTGTTCCCGGAGGACTTATCAGGATTGCCACCTGACCGAGAGATCGAGTTCCAGATTGACCTGATACCGGGTACTCAACCTGTCGCCAAGGCACCGTATCGATTGGCTCCGACGGAAATGAAAGAGTTGATGGAGCAGTTGCAAGAGCTGTTGGATAAGGGGTTCATTAGACCGAGTATCTCACCTTGGGGTGCTCCGGTCCTGTTTGTGAAGAAGAAAGACGGTAGTATGAGGATGTGTATCGACTACCGTGAGCTGAACAAGTTGACGGTGAAAAATAGTTACCCTTGCCAAGAATAGATGATCTGTTTGATCAACTTCAAGGCGCCAGTTAGTTTTCACGAATAGATCTTCGATCGGGCTACCATCAGCTGAAAGTGAAGGAACAAGAGATCCCTAAAACAGCTTTTCGTACGCGCTACGGTCACTATGAGTTTCTTGTCATGTCATTTGGTTTGACTAATGCGCCAGCTGCTTTTATGGATCTGATGAACCGAGTATGTCGGCTGATGTTGGATAAATCAATGATCGTGTTTATTGATGACATCCTGATTTATTCAAGAAGCGAAATAGAGCATGCCGGTCACATTTGAGAAGTATTAGAGACGTTGAGAAGGGAGAAATTGTACGCCAAGTTCTCCAAGTGCGCATTCTGGTTGCGCGAGGTTCAATTTTTGGGTCACATGGTTAATCCGGAGGGGATTATGGTCGATCCGGCAAAGGTGGAAGCAGTAATGCAATGGAAGTCTCCAAAGACGCCATCCGAGATCCGTAGTTTCTTGGGTTTGGCGGGCTACTACAGAATATTCATTCAAGACTTCTCCAAGATTGCTTCTCCACTGACCAAGTTGACCCGGAAAGATGTGAAGTTTGTATGGGGTCAAGCTCAAGAGAAGGCGTTTGAAGAATTGAAGATGAGATTGACCCAAGCTCCTGTGTTGGCATTACCCGATGGAAGCGAAGACTTGGTGGTTTATTCTGATGCTTCCTACTCGGGGTTACGGTGCGTATTAATGCAAAGGGTAAAGGTGATAGCCTATGCATCACGACAGCTGAAAGTTCATGAGGTTAATTATCCTACTCATGATTTGGAGCTAGCAGCTGTGGTCTTTGCGTTAAAGATTTGGAGGCACTACCTCTACGGTACGAAGTGCACCATCTTCACAGACCACAAAAGCTTGAAGTACTTCTTCGAGCAAAAAGATTTAAATATGAGGCAGAGGCGATGGTTGGAGCTGATAAAAGACTATGACTGTGAGATCCATTACCATCCGGGCAAAGCCAACGTGGTGGCTGATGCCCTTAGCCGAAAGGAGAGGCCTGAGTCAATACGGGTGAAGGCATACCAACTGATTATGACCTCGGATGTGATGAAGCAAGTCAAAGAGTTCCAAGATGAGGCACTGAAGGAAGATCATCTTAACTCAGAACGAATGAGAGGTCTAGTCACGAAACTGGGTGAAAACACGTTTGGTGTCAAGACTCGATTTGGGCGGATGTGGATTCCTCGTTTTGGGGATCTACGAATGAAGATTATGGACGAAGCCCACAAAACTAGATACTCCATTCATCCCGGTGCTACCAAGATGTACCAAGACATGAAGAAAGATTACCGGTGGTCGGGTATGAAGCGTGATGTGGTGGAGTATGTGAGTAAATGTCCCACTTGTTTGCAAGTAAAGGCTAAACATCAGAAGCCGTATGGGAAGATTCAACCTTTGGATATACCGGAATGGAAGTGGGAGCACATCACCACGGATTTCATTACGAAGCTGTCGCGTACTCCGAAAGGGTATGATGCGATATGGGTGATTGTTGATCGTCCGACGAAGAGTGCTCACTTCCTACCAATACGCGAGACATACTCATCCGAGAGGTTGGCCGATCTTTTCATCAAAGAGATTGTGACTCGTCATGGTGTACCGGTGTCAATTGTGTCGGATCGCGACACCCGGTTTACTTCCAAATTCTGGAAGAAATTCCACGACGCTATGGGGACGAGGTTACATATCAGTACGGCTTATCATCCCCAAACTGATGGTCAATCGGAAAGGACCATTCAGATGTTAGAAGACATGCTTCGGGCATGCGTGATTGATTTTGGGGGGAGTTGGGATGACCACCTACCGTTAGCTGAATTCTCGTACAACAACAACTATCATGCCAGTATTGGTATGCCACCTTATGAGATGCTATACGGTAGGAGATGCAGGACACCCATATGTTGGGGTGATATTTGTCAAAAGGAATTGGGAAGCGTCGAGGTGATCGAGGCTATGACTGAAAAGCTTGAAAGGATCAAGGCCTACATGAAGGCAGCCAAAGACAGACAGAAGTCGTATGCCGATAAGCGACGCGGGCCAATTGAATTCCAGGTGGGTGACCGAGTTATGTTGAAGGTTTCGCCTTGGAAAGGAATTATTCGGTTCTGAAAGCGGGGAAAACTGACCCCGCGGTATATAGGCCCTTTCCGAATCATTGCCCGAGTAGGAGAGGTGGCCTATTGGTTGGAGTTGCCAGATGAGTTAAGTGGAATCCACCCGACATTCCATGTATCTCATCTGAGGAAATGTTTGGCAGACGAAGATATGGTTGTTCCACTGGAGGATATTGAAGTGGACGAATGGCTCAATTATGTGGAGCAACCAGTGGAAATCATTGACAGAAAAGAGAAGCGACTGCGAAATAAAGTGGTTCCCCTTGTGCGTGTACAGTGGAAGCACAGAAAGGGATCTGAGTCTACATGAGAGACTGAGGAAGAGATGAGACAACATTACCCATATCTGTTCGAGAAATAACAGGTTTCCGGGACAAAACTTTTATAACGGGGGTGGACTTATAACACCCGAAATTTTGATTAGACAAAGAGAAACAATAAGAAGAAAAGAAAAGAAAGAATTTTGGAAGGAAAGGAAAAGAAAGAAAAAGTGGAAGGGGGTATTGTGTAAAAGAACAAAGAAAAGGAAAATATCTGATATACATAGGGATGGCTGCCCACACTTTTCTCACAAACCCCAAATCTTTGAAATATTCTAGAGAGAGAAAGAGCAGACCACGAGAATTTGAAGGAAGAACAAGAAGAAGAAGAGTGCGGATTCGAGGTACAAGGTCTCACGGCGACGGGTTTTGAAGAAGCCATACCTAGCAACATAATGTGAGTTCTAAGACCCCTTCTTTTACGCATTTTTGAACGATTTTGGGGGCTGGAACACATCTTGAAACTATTTTTTTTAGTTGTGGGTGTTTAATCCGTACATGTATGTATATGTATATGTGTATACGGTCTGTTCGGGATGCTGGTTCCACTATATGTGAATTTTCCAGAACAAATATATGTGATTCACGCATGAACTTCATAGGTATACTGTTAATGTATGTTCTAGAAATGGTATACATGATGTCTAGGTGGTTCTAAATAGGTAATGTGATGAATCTGTGCTAAGGGTCTGTTAAATGATGAACGAGTATGAAAAAGGGGCACAGGTTAGGTTGCAGGTCACCTTAGACAACCGCATTAACTTTATGCGGACAGCCCATGAAATGTGGCTAAGGCAGTCAGCCGCATTAACCAATGCGGAAGGTTAAGGAAATGCGGTACATGCATTGTCTCATCCGCATTGTCCTAATGAAAAGAAGTGGCCAAGGCATCTCATCCGCATTGACTGATGCGGACGAATGAAAAGGAATGCGGCTGTGGCAATTTACTGCCGCATTGACCAATGCGGACAAGTCCGGAAATGCGCTAAGGCATTTCTCAACCGCATGGACCAATGCGGGTAAATCATGAAATGCGGATAAGGCATTCCTCATCCGCATTAACTAATGCGGATGGTCAGAACAAATGCGGATGGTCAGAACTAATGCGGATGGTCAGAACTAATGCGGATGGTCAGACTAATGCGGATGAACCAGAATGTGAAATGCGGATGAAACTTAGTAAGATCTGATTTATTTGGGTAAACGAGTAACATAGGCATGATGATGATGATGATGTTGCATGGGTATACCTACTGTATACCATATATGTATGATGCCTTGTATGATGATGAATGAATGTTATGTGTATGTTCCTTATGATTATGTATGTTTATCTTTCCGAAACCTTACGAATTATGGAAATGAATGAATGAAGTATTATGTAACGTAAAGTGAAAGATAACGAAAGAGGAACATGATGATGAGTGCATGTATTAATGAACAAATTAAAAGAAATATGATGATGAATACATGCATTAATGAATGAACGAATTAAGTCTTGCAAACATTGAATAAGGTAAATGGTCTTTCCTTGTGATTGACCATGTCATGGTACCTTTACCGCTTACCTACTAGTACTATGGCATACGCTTTTGATTCACGGCCCAGTAGCTAAGACTGATCGGGGTATAGCATATTGTATTGGTACAAAAAGAAATTCAATGTGCATGCGAAGATGAAACGGGATCCTTGTCATTCGACCACAGTAATCATAGCCGAGTGCTATGAAGTGGGTAAAGCCTGACAGGATCCATAAGAGAATTTAAAGATAATGATGTATAACGAATGATGAAGATAATAATAAATATTATCTTTGTATATGTATGATGTATAATCACGTGAAAGAATGGTTTATAATGGGAATTAAATATGTTTATTATAAAACTAGAACTCACGCAGCAACGCTGACTTTTATGTGTTTCCAGTTGGCAGCTAGTGTTGCTGGGGATGGCACGAGGCGACTACTCAGCACTTTGGGGATGGCATTCTCCTTTTGATAATGCTGCCACGCAATAGGATGCGGGCTTATAATGCATGCAACACATTATGTTGCATGCAAGTGTCAAGCCTTCCTTGAGGATCCCGATAAACGGGATTACTTAAGGAACCTTCCTTAAGGATCCTGATAAACGGGATTACTTAAGGAATCTTCTTTATGATGAAACTTTTTTTTAATGTTTTTATACTAGAGGTCACTGTTTATGACTATTTTGTAATCAGTAATGTTGTAATCTTTGTACAAGCTTTTATGATGAAATGAAGTGTATCTTTTGAATGTTTCTGCTGCAGTGTTTATTTAAGATGTTTATAAATATATAACAAATGTATGTTTTATGTGCGATGAACGACCAACTGTGAGGTGCCCGGGAACGGGGCCTTACATTAAGGCTTGGGTTCCCCATTCTAATTGATTTCATTTTATATGTAGAAATATACATGGAGAGCTGACAACAAGTGGTATGTTGACAGTGGATGTTCCAAGTATCTGACAGGAAATTGTTCTCTCCTCCGTGACATCAAACATAAAAATGCTTCTTATGTAGCATTGGTGGGGATAAGAAGGGAGGTAAAGTTATAGGTGAAGGAATGGTAACTAATGGTGTGCTCAAATTTGAGAAAGTAATTTTTTGTGAAAACTTGCAATATAATTTACTTGGTGTTTCTCAAATTTATGATCAAAACTATACCACTTTGTTTGATAACACTCATTGTTACATTCTCAAACCAGATTTGCAAATCCTAGATGATTACATTCTTCTTAAAGAACCAAGAAAAGGCAATACATATGTTTTGGACATGAATAACACCTCTCTAACATCAAATGAAACATGCCTGATTTCTAAGTCATCAGAAGATGAATCTCAACTATGGCATAGAAGGCTGGTTCATTCTATTATGAAGAACATGAATAGACTGGCCAAAATGACTTAGTTATTGGCCTTTCTAAGGAAGAATTTTAACGTTCTACTCATTGTTTTTATGTTACAAAGGAAAACAACATAAGGTGTCTCACAAGTCCAAAACAATTAACACAAATACAACACCACTAAAATTAGTTCACATGGATCTCTTTAGTCCAACCAATATGATGAGCATTGGTAAAAGGCAATTTTTTGGTGATTGTTGATGAATTCACTATATTCACATGGGTCTTTTTCTTAAAACATAAAAAAGTCAAACATCAGAAACACTGATGGAGTTCATCACTAAAATTTAAAATCAGCTTGATTTAAAAGTTAAAATTTTTAGAAGTGATAATGAGTATGAATTTGTTAACTGTGTCCTAGATACCTTTTGTAAGAACAAAGGCATAGCAAGACAGTTAAGTGCAACAAGAACTCCATAACAAAATGGAGTTGCTGAGAGAAGAAACAGAACTCTTATTTAGGCAACTAGAACAATGCTAGTTGATTCACATCCGCCCATTACCTTTTAGGCTGAAGTAGTGAATACTGCTTGCACTGTTCAACAGAACATTAATTGTTAAAGAACATAACAAAACACCTGATAAGGTTTTATTTTAAAGAAAACCTTTTATAGGCTATCTTAGAGCTTTTGGGTGTCATGTGTCTGTGTTAAACACCAAAGAAGAATTAGGAAAGTTTTCCAAAAAAGCGTATGATGGTTCCTTTATTGGTTATTCATCAACATCCAAATCATATAGAGTTTAGACTCCACAACAAAACATTATGGAAGAAACACCTAATGTATCATTTGATGAAACCTCATTTACAAAATCAGTAATAGGTTCATCATTGCTGTTTGACATAAATGCTTTCACAAATTCATTTAACTCTTGTTATTTGAATACTGCAGGTTCTACGGATACATGTTATCCTTATGTACCTACAACAGTGAGTAAAGTGCCACTAACTGCGGATCCAACAAGACCTCATTCACACAGTTCAAGTGTAGCATATCATGGCCCTTCACCACAATCAAGTAATGGATAGACCAATGGAAATCAAACTTCAACCTCCATAGAAAATGTATCAGCAACTGTTAACTCTACATGTGCAGATGCTAATACTGCATCCGTAGAAGCTCTTTCATCCGTAGATAGTCCTTCTACATCCGGAGATGCTACAGTTCTTTAAACTAAAGTTCCAAATCCATTAGTACAAAGTCCACATCCGTTAATAGCGTTAGTAGAATAACAACCTACATCCGGAGATGTTCCTGTAACACCTACGAAAGTTCAACCTACATCTGCTGAAGCATAAAATCAAGAAGATGGATACCATTTAGCATCTGACCAACATGATGAAGAATTTGACTACTTTGTTAATTCTCCGTCACAGCTAGATCAATGTCCATAAACACACATGACCAACTTGGAATCTTTCATTCCAGTTGCAACAACACCCACAACCAGAATTCATAAGGATCACCTAATTGAAAACATTATTGGTGATCTTTATGAAAGAACCATAAGAAATCAAGGGGGAGCAGCCAACATTTGTCTCTTCTCCTGTTTTCTATCTCAATTGGTTCCATCTAATATTACAGCTGCACTTAAAGTCAATAGCTGGATTGAAGCTATACAAGAGGAGCTTCAACAATTTAGAAAGCATAAAGTCTGGAATCTAGTTGATCTGCCTAAAGGCCAATATCCAATTGGTACTAAATGGCTTTTCAAAACAAGCTAGATGATAGAGGCATCATTGTGAGAAGCAAAGCAAGGCTGATAGCACAAGGCTATACTAAAGAAGAAGGAATAGACTATGATGATGTCTTTGCACCAGTTACAAGGATTGAAGCCATCAGAGTTCTTCTAGCCTATGCTTCATATAAGAAATTCATAGTTTATGGATGTAAAATGTACTTTTTATATGGTAAAATTGATTAAAAGGTCTATGTTAATTAACCTCCAGGCTTTGAAGATCCAAATTACCGTCACAGGGTATACAAGATTGAAAAAGCTCTGTATGGACTTTATCAGGCTCTAAGGAAGTGGTATGAGACATTGTCATCCTTCTTGCTGAATCATGGATACAAGAGAGGAATAATAGATCAGACTCTCTTCCTCAAGCATGAATATGAAGACCTCTTTGTGGTTCAAATATATGTGGTTGACATTATATTTGGATCAACAAACAAGAGATTGTGTGAAAAGTTTAAAGCTTTGATGAAATTTGAGTTTTAGATGAGCTCTATGGGAGAATTAACTTTCTTCCTTGGATTACAAGTTCATCAGAAACCAGATGGCATATTCATCAACCAAGAAAAGTATATTCATAAAATACTAAAGAAATACAATCTTGCTGATACCTCTTCATGCAAAACATCAGCATCAATCATAGATAAGATTGTACCTGATACTAAAGGGAAGTCTATAGATAAAAGATTATACAGATCAATTATAGGATCATTAATGTACTTAACCAGCCAGCACACCTAACACTATGTTTGTTGTTTGTGTTTATGCTAGGTACAAATCTAAGCCAAAGGAATCACATATGAATGTTATGAAGAGGATAATTAGATATCTTAAAAGGAAGCCAGCACTTGGACTTTGGTATCCGAAAGAAGGAGAATTCAACCTCTACTCCTATTCTGATGGTGATTTTGGAGGGTGTAAAAATAACAGAAAATCCATAACATATGGATGTCAATTTCTAGGACCAAGGCTTGTGTCTTTGCAGTGCAAGAAACAAACAAATGTTTCAGTATCCACAGTTGAAGCTAAGTACATAGCTGCTTCAGCTGGTTGCTCTCAAGTTTTACGGTTGCAAAACCAACTACTTTACTATGGGTATAATTTTTTTTAAATACCAATTCACATAGCTAACTCAGCTACTATGTTTATCATTATTAATCCAGTGCAACATGGTAAAACAAAACACATAGGAATCAAATACCATTTTCTGAGAGATTGCTCAGAATAGGTTTAACAAAGTAGATACAAAGGATCAGCTTGCTGATCTGTTTACTAAAGCCTTTGATTCAGTAAAATTTAATTTCTTAATTGAGACTTTAGGCATGATCAACCTTGGTTAATTATCATAACAAAGAGAAACATGATCTGTCCTTCAAATTCTATTTCTAAGAAAATTCAAAAAACTTTCATAAAATCTATAAAAATACGAAAAGATTGTCTTGCTAAGTTGTTTTCTATTTATAGAATTCATATTATGGGAAATGGTAGTACACTATTCTTGGTTTACTTTCCTATATTAATCTTATAATAAAGGCGGATCAGAAGTGAATAGATATGTGAGTACGTTCAACCTGAGTATAACATAAACAAGTACATGCTTAACATAATGTCCCCATGTCAAATTATGGAAACTCTATTTTAAGGATCAAGCAAGTGAGTCTTATCCTGATGTGATCAAATTACTCACCTAACCACACTGTGTTCTGACTTCTTATAATTTCTATCTTTGTAACTCATATTCCCTTTGTTTTGCATAAGCAAAGACCTGGGTTTGTGACCACCTTTGTTTATGAACATAAACATCTGGTGTTATGATTTTGATCATTATCATCCCTCTGTTTTGTGTAAAAAAAGACCTGGGTACAAGGCACCTCTGTTTTACGGAAGAAAAGACCTGGTGACCTGATAATGATCATATCAAAGCTCTAAAAGAATCCAATGTGATCACCTGTTTATTATATTTCAAGAGCTTACATATCAAACAACACTAATAAGATTTCTATGAATTCTTAAGATAGAACTTATACTTAAAAGTGATAACTTGAGTCATAAACGTAGGACAAACTCTAATATGAATTGAAGTGGAGTCCATATTTGTCAATCTTTCAACAATACCAGAACATGATAAGCAGCATGCCTTGTTGAGCATATACTCTTGTTTGAATTCATGTGGACCACAATACTTGCAATCAGCACTGGATCTATGGCTACCACTTAAATTAACAACTGCATAAGTAAGGTTCTAGGTGTTATAGAAACACTAAAAAACCTCAAACCCTTCGATCATGAAACACTCAAAATACCCTCTTGTAACAAGAAATAAAAATCAAACCTTGATTGCATTACATCTTACGAACAGTATCATCGAGGTAAATCATTCTTTATGACATCAAAATCACTAATTGATTCTGAAATGTCATCTAAACTCTTCAACTTCTTAAAGTTTTAAGATTTTTATTTCAAGTTTGAATCTTTAAATCATTGTTTCATGATATTCTTGTGAATTGCAAGTGGCTAATCGTTTTGCAAAAGAGCATAATGTATGTGTATTTCTCAATCCAGATGATCCTGTCACTGAAGGATGCACAGAAATAATTCGATATCTACATAGATTGAGATTATTTTATGCCCTAAGTGCTGACCCAGTAATCTTGTTAGGACCGTGTATGAATGTAGTACTAACTGATTCTACGTGATACCGAATCAAATAGCGCAGAATTCTATTTGACTGGCGATCCAATCAGGGAGAACATTATCCGAATCAAACCTAACCATTAGAATACGTTATGAATGAAGTAGGAATGATCTGAAACGTTCTATGAACTTGGAAGGGACGCTCTGTGCGAACTGGGACGGCTAGGGTTGTCAATTCTCGAAGTGTTTGTTTTTCCACGAATTAAGTGGTATTTACAGGTTACAGCTTTCAATCGTACGACTGAGCCAAGCGACTGGCTCAGTCGTGCGACTGAGTCATACGATTGATTCATTTGTACGACTGAGTCGTTCTTATGACTCAATCGTGCGATTGACTCAATCACCTTGTTCAGTCGTGCGATTGGCCCATTCGCATGGTCCAGTCGTGCGACTGAATCAGAATACTTAGTTAAACATATTATTGAACCTCTAATGATTCAGAACTATGTCCAACAATTTTAACCCTATATAACATGTTAATATATGTCTGTAACAATAAATAAGATTCATAGAAGAGTTTTTCATTTCATTGATAAAACATTACATCTGTGTTACAAGATGAAAGTCTATTACATTGAAGCTCACTAGACTAGACCTAGGGACATGTGTACCAACAAATCTATCAACCTCATGTGATATATTTCTAGAACACCACAAGGCTAGCAAAGGAGAATGAAGAACGAGTGATATATGCATCTATTAGACATGAAGTACTGAGAATAGATGAATAGACAATCAAAAGGGTATTAGAGCTCGGATAATAAGTAGGTCACCCTAATGTATTCGATCATGACTACATTCAGAGGGTATTTGACCTGATGGGATATGATGGTGACTACCGAAATGGTGAGATCAAGAAAGGGAGATTATGCAAGCCATATTGTAAGGATTCCTAGAAGTCTGATGCAGCCAAAACACTCTTCTAACTATCTGCTGAAAGACAACAGCTGAAGACATCAGCTGAAGACAACAGCTGAAGACAACAGCTGAAGACATCAGGTGAAGACAACAGATGAAGGTAACAACTGATCACAACAGCTGAAGACATCAGCTGAAGACAACAGCTGAAGACATCAGCTGAAGACAATAGCTGAAGACAACAGCTGAAGACATCAGCTGAAGACAACAGCTGAAGACAACAGCTGAAGACATTGAAGGTAACAGCTGAAGACAACAGCTGAAGACATCAGCTGAAGATATCAACTGAAGACAAAGTCTGAAGACAAAGTCTGAAGAAAGTTTTCAGTAGTTGTCATAACAACTGAAGAAGTACTCTTCAGTAGTTGTGATGATCCTCTTTCAATAGTTATCACAATAGCTGAAGAAGTACTCTTCAGCAGTTGTGATAATCCTCTTCAGTAGCTGTTCTAGTTTTCTTTCAGTAGTTCTATGAAATGATCGTCTTCCTGCATGCTACACAGAACATGAAGTAGTATTGCTACTGAAGTTTTACACCACTTCAGAAACATTCTAAGTGTAAAATCTTTTATAGCCAAGACCAATATCTTCTGAAGCCAGAAATGAAGTCTTCCTTACCTACAAGACAAAGTCTTCTGAAGCCAAGAAACCAAGACAGATTCTTCCGGAGACTTTTATCATACATGCTTTTATCTGATGTACCTTTTCTGATAAAGCTGAACCACTTTGCCGCTGCCCACTCTGGTTGGTCACCAACTTATATGAGTTGGTGAAAAGGTCCATGCTTTAGGAAAACTGTACATTAAGGTCTTGGGTCAAACCTTTCTACTTTATGTACCTTTATCCTTTTTGTAATATATTAGGATGTGAGCTATGGCATGTCATAGTCCCTAGCCAAAAGGCAATCTGCCTTTTGACTCTACATGGATTATGTTGTCTAATTCATGTATCCAGCTGGCCTTCATTGTATGGCCGTCTGTAGGTTGTAGTATATAGTATCTCAAAGTCTTGTAATGTATACATGCTGAATACTTGTAACTTGAATTTGAGAAGCAATATACAACATCCTTCAAAACCAACCACTAGTGTTGTTATCTTGTTCTTTCTTTTTGAGTTTACTTTTGTGTTCTTCGCATCATCATAACCGGTTCCCCATTTGATCTGCTAAGTGCTCTAATACACTCTCCTCATTGTGTTGTTGTGTTGTAAAAGTGCAAACCCCTTCACCCGGTCCTGCACATATAGATTCCTTTGTCATACTTATTTAAATTGCATGTCAAATCGGAAGTTTAGATGGGATCGACTCTCAAGGCATATATCTTCACAGATCATTGGAGTTTTTGAAGGAAGAACTTATAATTACTCAAACTACATTCTTGGATATCTATGTAATCAGATTGAAGTGCAGAAAGCTGAGAAGATGTACATGTTGCCAAGATTTCTTCAACACATCATGAATGACTCCATGCCACACATAGAAAGGGGGTGATGTGTTTATTCAAGCACATTTGGGAAGATCTATGCTGAACAATATAAATGTACGGTATGAAGGAGCTGAAATGGAGATGTTTGCTCATGCTGTGTATTATGAAGGAGTTGAAATGGAGATGTTTGCTGATGTTGTGGATGAGAATGGTGATATACCACAAGAGTTGATCTTTATAGAATAACAAGAACAAGAAGAACAAGGTGAAGCATCCCTTGTATTACCTGATCAAGCTATACAGTCTCCACCTAAATCTCCCATGATCAATCAACCACCATCACCCCTACGTCATGAGATAATACCATCACCATCACAAAAACCATCACCACAAAGTGAACAAACTCAACCCATCTCACTCAATCAATTACCAACCTCCATAAACACTGTTGGAACTAAACCTGTTTCACCAGCTAGTGAACACACTAAACCAGTTTCACTCTTTTCATCTAAAACATCCTAAAACTCTGCAGCTACAGAACCTATTTCATTTAATCAGCCTTCTCCACAATAAGAACAACCTCCAAACATAATTTCCCCAGTTGTTGATTCTAGTTCAACATCTGAAAACACTATTCCTACTGAAGTCATCAACTTTGAAGAAGATATTGATGATGTGCATGATGGGGATACAGAAGAAGTACTCTTGGAAGTTCATCAAGACCAAGATCAAGAGGTTGAAAAATGACTAAGATTGGACATAAGTTTGTGGATATGATAGCTTATCATGAAGATGATCTGAATGATGATGAGATTTATGTCAGTAAAAGTTTCTTGTGGCTAAATATAACAATCTGATCATCAAGTTAAACAAAAGATTAGAGAGACTGAAAGAGCTAAAGGGGGTTCTAAAAGAAAAGGACACACTACTAACTCTACAAGAAGGCTCAATCAGAAGACTGAGAGAGGATACTCAAACAGAACATGAAGTTATTGATGCCTTCAACAAGTTAATAAGAGAGTTAAAAGAATCTGTGGAGGAAGAGATGACAGATAAGGAGCAGAGTGTTATAGAATTTAACAAAGCCAAAATAACAATTTCTAAACAAGCTAAGCTCCTAAAAGCAAAAGATGATAAAATTGAGAGTTTGAAGAAAAGAATTAGAGAACTTGAATCTATGCAAACTTCTCAACAAGCACCTCAAGCAGCAAAACAACAAACAACATCTAAAGCTGTATCATCTCAACAACAGGCCTCAATCATCCAATATAGCAAGAAGAGGAAGTACTGGGGGAAGATTTAAAAGAAAATCACAGAGGTGCAAGACTCACCAAAGAAAACAAAACAACATCTCCTGAGCATACCACATCAGCTGATCTGTCAGCATTAAAGCCAATTGAACCAAATGTTGAAAGTGATGCTGAGTGGGAGGAGCTAATAAAAGAAGATACTCCCAAGGCTACTGAAACAATAGCATCTGATGGGCTGGTCACCACATAAGACATCCTTGAAGAGAGACCTGAATCTACCATGTTCATGGACCTCATTAACAAAAGGTTTCTATATGACATGGTAGAGAGGATAAATTTGGATGAAATGATACATTCCATCAAAGATTTCACAGTGGCTAGACTGATGATTCCATGATGCAACTGTGATACCTTCATCAACTTCCAAGCAACAGAAAAACTAAAGAAGGAATTGGGTCATTGTGACACCCAAAAGCTAAACAGAAACAACATAATCTTTCGGTTGTAAAATAACAACCAAAAATTTTATGAGCTAAGAGACAGATATATAAAAGAGCTGAGACAAATGATAGAGTATGTGATGAAGCTTGAGTTGCAGATTGGAGTTAGATTCACAACAGAAGCTTCAAATCTAAGTCATGCCTATCAATCAACTCCTATTACGCCCATCATTGTAAAGAGTAATGATATTCACAAGGGCAAGGAGAAAATAATCAGAGAGCCTAGGGAGGTTATTCCAGGCAAAGTGTGGCCTCTTGGAACAACAGTGAGAGAAGTTGCTGAACACAAATCCACACTTTTCAACTCTTTGATCACATCACAACTCCCAAGTCTATTGAAGAATATCATATAATTGCATGGAAATATGATGCTAGTTGATATTGTGCAATCATAAAAAGGGCATCTGGGATGATATAACACTTTCTCCGATTAAAGTAGTCATCTCACTCCCAAATGCTGACATCAAACAACTTCAGAGCTTACCAATGACTAACTACCTAATACATCCAAGAGGAATAGATTTCTCTGGGATGGTTGGAAAGTTATTATCAAAATTCAAGGATGATGTCCTTAAAGAAGAAAGAAGAGAAGATGAGGAGCATAACAAAAGAAAAGAAAGGCAGAGAAGGTCACTGTCCAGCTCCTCACATTCTATAGAAGATGAATTCTTGATAAGGGTTGGTCAATCCAGCAAGAGAACTACTTCAATTAAGAGCTTTGAAGGAAACCAATTCACGCATCACATTACTCAATAGGGATATGTTGAGCAAACTAAGGAGCTGGTATTGAAAAGAACAACAGATAAGAAAGGAGTTACAAGTATTAGGATTTTTGATCCTTTGGAAGTCAAACTCCTACATCCAAGCTACACCGCCTATCTACATGATAAATTCTTTCCAAGGATCAACAATGAACATGCACAGAATTACTTGTCTATATGTGCACATGACTCAAGTAATAGATAAGTTGAATGCCAAAGCCAACAAAAGAAGAATATATGAGCCTAGCCAGCTTATGGGATTTGAAATCCCATCTATTATAGAATTGAGAATATCTTAAGAAGACGAATTAGAAGTTATTAACAACAATAGTGTTGTTGCAACTTTAACAACAAAAGAAGATATTTTTGGAATCAAGTATGATACCTTGAACAAGATGAGTCGATTGGAGATCAAGCATAAATACGATGATCAAAAGGAAGTTGTATCGTCCTTCAACAAAAAGACAATGTCAAGAGTGAAAGAGCTACAAAGATTAAGGAATTGATTAGAAGGAACTAAACCTAAGCGGGAGTATTGTTAGTTCTAGAACTTTTGTATAGGCTTAGTACTTTAATCAATCATTGTAATAACTCTTGTACATCTTTCATCTTTTGTATGTAAAATGCGTCTATAGGTTAACCCTTTCATTATTTGTTGCTCTATATTTATTTTTTGCAGGAAAAACATTAGACCAAGTCAATTTCTTGAAAATTGACTAAGCGTTGAACAACAACTACGGATGAACAAATTGTTCCTCTGTAGATATTCTGGAATAAAACAAGTATTGACTCCGTGGAACTCCTCAGAAGCTTTACAACAACTAAAGAACATCCAAGTTCCTGTAGCTCCTACGGAAGACCAACTTGCTGTGGATGAATAAGTAAAGCAACTGCGAAAGACCAATCTCTTGGGGAAGACAAATCTCCTGCCGAAGACCAATCTCCTACGAAAGACAAATCTCTTGCGGAAGACAAAGGTCCTGCGAAAGACAAAGGCTCTTACGGAAGACCATTATACTTGCATGTACACCAAGTACGTCAAGTAAACAAGTCAATTACTAAAGTGATGTCAGAAGTCAACTTCTGCGGACGACTTCACTTTAGTCAGAGAACGTCACATCAAGACATTCTCTGAGTAACTTTCTTACCTCGATAACAAAGTTACCATTACTCTAACAATAAATATCTAAGCCTGTAAATACGAGGCCTAGGTACACACTTTTAGGTAACTGATTGCAATCGACTGCTATGAATCATTATCATCAAACCTTAGCAGCTGCAAAAAGCATTCATCCTCTTAACAATACATGCATCAAATAGCATTAGAACCTTAGCAATAGCAATAGCATTAATTGTTTGTTTATTGTAATCATCACTCAAACATTAATGGAAAACTTTTGAAATATTTGTGTTTGTTCTTCATCTTATATTCATCTTCTTTTCATTAATTCGAATTGTTCTTCATTACTTGATTTTACAATCTACTGTTCATCATCAATTAATCAAACAACAATCAGTGATAATTCCATGATCGCTGCTTGTCATCATCTAAACTGATAATTCCCTGACGATCCTTGGATTCATAGACCATAATCTACAGTTGATGAAATTATGGACCTTTTCACCAACTTATCTAACTTGGTGAGTATTCAGAGGTGGTAGCGGAAAGTTGTTCAACTTTCTGTCAAAAGGTGATCAGAGAAAGCATGTCCTCTTTGTCTTCGGAAGAAATTAGTCTTTGGCTTCAGAAGACTTTGTCTCTAAAGCTTTTGAAGACTTCATCTTTGGCTTCTAATGATTTTTTCAATTGGCTTTTGAAGATTTTACAATTCGCTTATTTCCTTTGAGTTGTGTAAAACATCCAAAGTAACTTTACTTTGTATTTCATGCAGGCGTGCTGACAGCTCTTTATTTGCTTTGGTGGCATCAGCCTTTAAGTATAAACTTAAGTTTCAAATATTGCTCAAGTAAATTAAGAAATGGACATTATGAATGACATTGGTTTTTGATAGTAATTTAGGCATGGGTGTGGTCTAACATATGTTGATGATGTTTGATTTGTGTTAACTTGTTTAAATTTTGTTACTTTAGACAAAATTTCTTTGACACATGGTTTGATGTATAACTAATTTGGAAGTAACTTAGGTTGAAATATGTAGTTTATTATGACATAATCTCCTAATGTTTAACATACAAATGGTATGGAAACTTAAGTGTGGGTATTGTCAACGTGATGATATCGGTTTCAAATTTGTTGAGGCTTTGTTTAGGATTTAGTTGTTTGGCTAAATCACATTCTTCCAGCTTGTACTTAATCTCCATTCAAGCAGGAGAAATTTGATTTAGCATTTTTATTTTCTTGTTAATTTATATTGCTTTGGTTTTATCTTTGTTTGACTTTCTTTCTTTTTGTACTTTTTTCCTTTTTAATTTATTTTGTTCCAGCGACTGCAAAAACAAATGTTATACAGTCGTTGGATTCTATATGACATCTTTGTTGACTAATAAATGATTTTCAATTCTCAGATATGGATAAAGGTATATATTCTTCATGGTAGGAAAAACGTAGAGCTAAGGGAGCTACTGAGGACCAACCACATGCTCATGTTGTTACCAGGACCATCAGATATGATGTACATTATGTGGTCCCGGACTCGGATGATCAACCTATTTTAGAAGAGGGATTCGATTAGTAACATTTTCCTCATATTTTCACTAAGAACTGAGGAATATGAGAAATGTCTTAACTTTGCATAAATGAAATTATTGAAACATAGGACAATTAATTGGAACTTGAAGAACCAGGGAAATACTACTCAAAGGATCAATCAGTTTTTCGGATGCAAATGGTTGAATGCTATTTAGTGTGTTGAGCCACAATGCTCGAAGCTGACAGTGGAGTTTCATTCCACTTTGATATATAAGGCGAGCAGGTATAGTTGGGCCAATGAGGTGTCATTTTCCTTGGAGAGAGAAGTATATGAAATGAGCGTTGACCAATTTGGTGTGTCCGCTGGGTTGTATACTGAGGATGAGATTAGGATACCGAGTTTTGAGCTAGCTTTGAGGGGTGAAGATAAGAAGGATGTGGAGCATACAGTTTCTCAAGTCGTAATGGGTGAGTTTTGGAGATCGATTAGTGATGATCTTTTTTCATCTAATATGGTTGCATCAGCTATCACCGACCCGTTTTTGAAGTACATTCATCGTCTACTCGCGGGTACTATTGTGCGTTGAAAAGGAAAGGACAACGTCACGAGTGTAGACTTATTTCGTTTAAATTGTATCGTGAATAAAAGAGACACCAAGGGTGGCCCTAATACTAGATTGGATCTAGGCCCTTATGTCACACCCATTGCAAATCATTTGTGTGTTTTTTATCATCATTTGGAGCATCATTTGACTAGAGGGCCGAATACAGGTGTTTGGATTGCAGGAGCTTAGACAGTCAAACATTATTAAGTGGGATTTGCTGATAAAATGTGTTAGAGTACATCTAGGCCTGCATGTTCTACCACCAGCGGGATCTGCAGCTACAGATACTATTCAGATGGGTGCACCAACACACAGACAGAGAAACATCTACCGGCCTCACCATGAAATTCCTTAGCAACACCATCCGTTGAGAGAGTTTCCACCCGCACCGTTTGTATGACCAGTTGTTTACAGGAATGGATGAGCAAGACCAGTTGTTTACAGGAATGGATGAGCAGGACGAGATGTATGACAATAAATTTAAAGCACATGATCAGATGTTTCAGGGTCAATTGGATCGCCAAGACAGGGCGATCAGATATATGATGGAGCAGTAGCACATGTCAGTGCCCCCGTGGTTTAGTTACCCCTACAAGGGGTATCCTCCTTACTACGGAGACTACAGTGGTATTAGTGGTGCTGGTGATGTTGGCGGTGCTGGAGGCGATGATGATCTGGACGATTAGATAATCTGAATGGAACAAGACTCACGTGGACTCTATATGCATACACCAGAAGAGTCTGTTCCATTTTATCACGCTTTATATTTATTTGCATTTGTTTATATTTATTTGCATTTGTTTAACGGTCATTTGTATAATTGTTTTGTTGCGTAGTCTTTCAAGCCATATTGAAGACAATGTGTGTTTCAAGTGTGGGTATGGGGGATTTACGTGTTTGTTTACGTTATGCGTAGGTTTAAAAAAAATCTGACGAACTGTTTTCGAAAGAGCTGTGCAAATTGTATGGAAAATGATAGAAAAATTGGTAATTGGTTTTCAAAAAAGAGAAAACATGATAATAATAAATAAAAATATTTCAAACAAACAGTAATGTGTCACTTGGTAATCAGTCGGTGACCCAGCCAGCTTTGAGGATTTCTTTAAGTGTTTTAAAATTACCTATTTAAATCAAGGAATCTCGTGGGTTATCATCTTAGGGGAAATAGGTAGGCCTTAATTAAATAAATTAAGCACCCGTGTAGACTTTAGAACTTACAATAGTTAAAAGTGATTGCCATAGAAGGTATTTGTAGCACGTCTCTTTCTTTTATGAAATAAATCCGAAAGAAGTGGCGTTCCAACAAATATATTCCATTGAGCATTAGACCGAAAAATAAAATAAAATAAAAATAAAAATAAATAATAATAAATAAAGTAAGCCAATAACTTATGTGTTACCCTCCGGGTTGGCGACTTGGAGGAACACCCATAGGTGAGGTGAACTAGAAAAAAAAAGAAGAAGAATGCACCAGTCTACGCTCGTTAATTTATCAAGTATTCATTTACCCTGATATAGCAATGATTCTTAAGTGGGATAAGTTCTCTAGTTTGCATTGGTAGCAAAACTCTAATAGGGTTAGCTTGTGCCTCGCCAAGTAATCAATTAAGCATGCTGAAATGTAGCTTTCTAAGTGTGAGACCCTATAGATAAATTGATATCACTTGAACTTAAACATATGCAATAAGAGACCCGGTTAGTTAGTAGGGGTAAATTGGAAACAATACTGATGATTACTATGACTTGTTGCTTGTTTATAGGAGTAATTTGAATGTCTAGTATGATTGAAAACTTGATTCCTAGTTGTGATTCCATTGCATACCTTTTGAGGACAAAAAAGCTTAAGTGTGGGTATTTTTGATGTGTTGTAAAACACATCCATTTTAATTAACGTTTTCAGGTCACTTTTGTTTAAATTTTAGTTACATTCATTAGTTTTTACATATCGCTCGTTATTTTGTGTTTCAATAGGTTCTTGGTGCTTAAAATGATGAAAACGCGTAGGAAATGAAGAAAAGAACCAAACAATGGGGGAAGACCAACACTTAGAATTTTTTCTAAGTGAGAAACTCAAAAATTGCTGGAAAATCCCATTTATGCGATACGCACAGCAGGAGGGCCTCTCCTGAGCATATCACATAGGGAACATATTAGGGTTTTGTGAACTTTTTAATCAATGCGATACGCACAGCAAGAGTGCGTCTCCTGCGCGTATCGCATAAATGCTGTGTTCGGGAAAATTTTACAAAGTTGTATGTAAATAACTTTTCTCAACCCAAACATGGGAGTTCGACCACTAGCCGTTTCAAGAGCATTCTTAATGACGAATTAAAGATTTTAGAAGGCATTGAATCCAAGGATTGAAGCTAGGATGATAGGAACAATTGTAAACGTTTGATCACGAGTTTTTACCTTCATCACTTTGTTTATCCAGACATTGTTTTGAACATGTTAATCTTGTTTTCATTGTTTAAGATGACATTTCTGTTGAATATGAGTAGCTAAGATCATAATACTACCAAGGTTGATGATTAGTTTGTGTTAACTTGAATGGATTTTGGTTATTTAACTGTTATTGTGGTTAATGCTTATGTAATGATGTTTATTCAATCTATTTGATGAGTTTGTGCATTTTGGCATAAGTGTTGATGATTCCTTTATTCCATATGCTAGTTGTTGAATGTCTTTCATATAAACTTGCATATCTAGATCAATTAGCCCTTGTTTTTGATTAGTTGATGGTTTGCTGGACGTAGTAGCCATAGGAATTAGGGTTGAATTGATTATTGAGTCTTAATGCACTTCTTAATTTGATTCTGATAGGTGAAGATTAATCGATTTGTCCTTGTGGTTAGTTGCTTGGGAATAAGCGGTTTGAAAGAAGATTTCTCTAAGTTAGCTAATTGCATACTTTTCGTGTCTAATAGATTGTTTAAAGGTTGCCCCTTTCATTACCAATGAATTGTGTTAGTTAGATCGAGAGATTAGCTATTAACCGGGTACATAAAGTGTTGTCAAAGAGACTTAGCAGTAATTTGACTAATCGGTAGTTTCACTCATCTTCTAGGTTTTTTTTGTCACATCTGGAGAATGATCTGGGATCCATTAAGTTTCTTAGAGGGTTTGTATTATTAGATCTCAATTCCACAATAGTTCAATACCCATTTGAAGTTCGAGGGTCCCATCTAGGATTCGCCTAGGTAGTATCTTCCTCATTCTTGATTTTCTAAGAGTTCTTGTTTTCTCGTGTTCTAGTTAGTAAGTCGATTACTTAATCAATTAATTAAAAGTAGTTTTTATTCTCTAGGTTCTTTAAAAAAATAAAATCAACCCCCATTATTAAATCAATTTTGTTTTGTCCTTTTTGAGTCTAGTTTATTCTATAATAGTGTCTCTAGGGTTCGATTCTGGTCTTCCATAGTCTTGTCTACATTCGATTAGGTTCACTTGCGTATCTAATGGTCTAGGTCTAGGTTTTCTTGGTTTAAATTTGGGTTTCTAGATTGAGTTCAATTTAGGTTGTTTTAATTAGATAACTTTGTTACCATCAAACAGTTTCAGAAGATGGTGAATACAACAATTGACAGATCAAATAGGGAGTCAATCAAAGAAACAAAGAACTAACAAGTAAAGAACTCAAGAAAACAAGTATTGGTTTTTAAGAATGGTTTTTAAGGATGATGCAACAACATTGATGCTTTATAATACAACTTACAGTCGGTCATACTTTGAAGGACAGCTGGAAACTAATCTAGACAACAAGACCATGTAAAGTCAAAAGGTAGATTGCCTTTTGACTAGTAACATTGACATGTCATAGCTCATATCTTAATATCTTACAAAAGTATAAAAGTGCAAAAAAAGTTACAGACACAGACACCATAATGTATAGTTGACAAAAGTATGAAAATAATCATCAACTTGTATAGTTGTGAGTCTTCAGAGCTGACAGATGAAAGTTGTTTAGCTTTTGTCAAAAGTGTATCAGGGACACATATCTTCAAAGTTTTTGAAAGAAATTAGTCTTTAAGCTTTGGAAGACTTTGTCTTCAAGCTTTGGGAGACTTCATTTTTGGTTTCAGAATATTTCTTTCTTTGATTTCAGAAAATTTGACACTTAGTAAATTTTCTTTGTGCATGGTCAACTCTTTCGAAATAACTTCCTTGTACTTCAGCTTCATGCTGAGAGATATTTGATTAGCATCAGCCTCAAATATAACTCTTATACATATATTTGAAAAAGAGATAACAACAATTGAAAGAGGTCAAAACAAGATATGTTTGGGACTTATGACGGATGAGGCTGCATCTGTTCACTTTCATTTATGGAATGAAGAGTGTGATGCTTTTTAGTCGGTAGATATTGTACGTGTGACATCTCGTATTTTACGTTAATTAAAAATTAACATCGTTTAATCTTGTAAGGACCATTGTCGTGAATTATGAAACTCATGGGTTATTTATGCTTATCTTTTAGTTGTCTTTAATCTTTAAAAGTTTTTAGTCAAGCTATTAAATTGTGTAATAATAATAAGTATAGAAAATAATAATAATAGTAGTAGTAGTAGTAATAATAATAATAATAATAATAATAATAATAATAATAATAATAATAATAATAATAATAATAATAATAATAATAATAATAATAATGATAGTAATAATAATAATAATAACCATAATAATAATAATGATGATGATAATAATCATATTAAGGGTAAACTTATAAGTAAATGAAAATAATATAAGTTGTATTATTTTTAAAACTTGTATTTAACTAGTTTAAACATGAAATAATAACAATTCAAAACCTTAGGGACTAACCTATAATTTAATTAAAACTAAAACAAAAACTTTGGAATTAATTGAACTAAAACTAAAGCACAGGCACTGAAGCTGTAAATTTCAAAATCCAACCACCCTTACCACCGCAAATCCGGCGGCCTCCCCGGCCAAACTCCAGCCAAGCTCCGGCGGGTCCAAAACGCATCAAAACCATTCAAAATCAACCCCAAACCGTTCTAAACTCGTTCGTATGTATGTTTCAAACTTGAATGCACGATTTAATTGCGTTTAAAACACCGGTTACTACTCGAATCATTGTGTAACCGATGCCACAAATCGTTTGAGCCGTTAGGCATTAAAGACACAATAATAACTCAATTAATCAAGCATGAACAATCGTTTAACTATGCCTAATCTATCTACACTCTCAATTGCACCTGAAACAAACCTAATCATCGAGTTCCATCATCATCTTCATCGTCGACCTGCAACCAACGTGTTCACCATCGTTCGAGCATTTTGAATCCTAATTGATAAGGGGCTTTTGGTCGGACTCAATCCCCCAAGCTTTACATGAGATTAATTTGGGTAGTATCATCGATTCATATCAAATCTTGTCTGCCTCATGATCGCGGCTGCACTCGTGCTCACCTCTATCAATTCGTATCAAATCACGTAAGTTGTGCACATCAACATACTCGAAATTACATGGAGAATCAAAGCCCCATGTTTAGTTCAGTAAATGATATCGAATTAAACTTCAATTTGATCGATGATGATTCTAGGGTTTATGTGAATTGGGGATGTCACTAAGTTTTTGTTTTTAAAAATTAAAAACGGTGATATACCACGGCCACGGCCCAGGTTCACTAGTAACACACTAAGTTTATGTGAATTGGGTGTATTTTAGTCTTTAATAAAATATGTAAAAATTCTGAAAAATAATTTAATAAACTTTATTTTTAAAACCACTTAATCAATTTCTGCAAATATATTCTTTGAATGGTTTTAATATTTTTATAAAAAGGGATTATAATTAGTTTATTTTTATTAAGTAGACATTAAATAATTGTTTAAAATATTAAATTATTATTGGTTATTTTAATCATAGATAAATCATGCTTATTTCAAAGGATTATGAAAATTTATTTACTTTTTATTATTCCTGGTTTCTTTTTTTATATATTAGAACACTTCAAATCTACCTATTACAAACATCTTACACGTTTATTCACATAAATGATTATTTAAATAAATATTAGATAATTAATTACCCCATCTAATCATTTAACTATGCATATCATATTTAGTTAATTTTCTTTAAACTTTTACTTAAACTTTTGAAACTTATAAAACAATATATTATACTTTATTCTTATTACTGAAATCTTGTATTATAAAATTTTTATAATAAATCATTTAGAGGTTCAAAACTTTATAAAATGATTTTTAAATAATTTTAAAGTCATTTAGATAAGTATTCAATTAACTCTTTTTATCAAATTTTAAATAATTAATTATTAAGTTAATTATTTCTTTTCACACAATATACTTAATCTTTATTAAGTCAATAAATTAAATTAGTGAATCATTCTTTATTATTCTCAATCTAAATTGATTTATTTCATCTTTATTGAATCAAAACATAAACAATTCATTCTTTTATTATATAAAACCTCAAATTCCAATTGAAACCCTAGTTCACGTCTAATTGTTAATCGTATTATTGAACCTTAATCTTGGAATAAATACGTTAGGTCACTTGTAAAAAGGAAAATCGTTGGAGTATCGTTATTCTTATTATCAACTTGCATACATATAACATGTGAGTATTTCTATACCCCTTTTTATATTTTCACACTTTGGGGTGAAACATGTTACATTATAACCATTGCACTTGTAAAACGTCGGATTCTTGTAAACTTGGGGCAATTCACTTGTATGTTGTGGTTAGTTGATTTTTATAGCTACCATGTAATGTCGATTATATGTACAATCATTAACTATTGCTAGCCTGGCCACGTCATAGATCTATGGGCCTGACAAGCCTGCTTGGTTAATCCAGGTACACTTAGCTAATCGTATATACTTGTAAACGTTGGAGACTTGTAAAAATTTGTCAAGGTTTGATTGTGCATTCTGTCTTACATCCCTAGTTACATTGTTCTCTAACTTAAAACATGAATTGCCATCTTTTTTATACTTATGTATTGAAAACTATGGAAATCTCACCAACATTATTGTTGACCTTTTATTTTTGACATTTTCAGGAAATGCTCAAGTATGATTACTACTCTTTGAAGCTTATCACATCTGGGATTAGACCTAGAGAAATAAATGGATGAACTTGTCACATTTAACTTTTATACATGATGTTATCTTTGTTTGAGACTTATGCTTGTAACGTTGCAATTGAAACTTATGATTAATATATTTGTTTTTAATAATAGCGTTATGTGGCTGTGAACGATCTTAACTCTCACACCTTGACGTTTCCGCCGTCATGGTTGGGGTGTGACAGATTGGTATCAGAGCCTGTTGGTCCAGGAATAAGCACACTTGAATCAAATCATGAAGAATCATAGATCAAAATATGATGAACACATTAAAACCCCAATTTGATCTAATATTGATTGCATATAATTTGTATAAATGGAAACCCCAATCAATTGGTCATTCAACCATTAACCAAACCCTAATTACAAT
Organism: Flaveria linearis; assembly: GCA_024085815.1. Taxonomy (NCBI): domain Eukaryota; kingdom Viridiplantae; phylum Streptophyta; class Magnoliopsida; order Asterales; family Asteraceae; genus Flaveria; species Flaveria linearis. The sequence goes on along the minus strand of CM044008.1, from coordinate 51,868,683 downwards.
TAACCTATTTATAGTGAATATAATATTCACTAATTGCATTTAACCCCCTAGAATTAGGCTAATTAATGGAAATAACATCTAAAACCAAAACATGACTAAAAAAAGATAAAATATATTTTGTTCACACAAAATATATTTATTACAATAAAACTCCTAGTCATTTAAATCTTCAACGTCTTGTCTCGGTTCCACGTCTCGAACATGTCGGGTTTGACTTTTGCATTGACTTTGACCGTTGACGTTGACTTTGACTATGTTGATAATATTAGATTATCCTTCAGACCCAACAATATTCCCCCTTAGTCTACTATTATCAACGACTTTCATCGTGATCAGCACCGATAAGTCAACTGAACTTGATTGTGACAACCCGTATTTTTTTTTTACATTGTTCCGCTATATCGCCAATTTATAATTAAATAAAATTTAATTATCATTATTATTAGTACTTAATTCTAATTAACCTTAATTAAAATTTACTAATATCCCCAAAATGGAAATCCCTTAAACTTGGGGGACTAGAATTGGCACATTGCCAAACTTCTTTTCTTAACCTACCCCCCCCCATCCTCACCGCCTTTCCCCTTTTCCCCTTAACCGACCCCCCCTCTTCACCCCTCGGTCCCTCCTCTCTGCTCCATCTCTCAACCGACTTTCTTTTCCCCCCTCTCACACGACGAGTGCTTGTGCGGTAGTCACCCTCTCCGGCAACTCTTCCTTTCCCGACCGAAACCGCAGCCCCACGAGACGCCGGCGGTCCTTCCTTCCTCACGTCCAAGTTCTTTCAAATTGAGAGTGCTCCGTGGTTGTGAACGTTCCTGCCGCGCGGAATCGATCTTGGCGAATCCAACTGGTACGATTACTCCCTTAATCGTTCGTTTTCATTACGGTTGCGATTACGGTTCCGCCCCGGGTTGTTAGGTCGCGGTGGTGGGTTCCAATCGGGTTCGGGTGGGCTACAATTCAACTGATGAGAATATATGTACATGTAGGTATGTGTGCGTATATGTATGTGCTGTGTGCGTATATGTATGTGCTGTGTACGCGATGAATATGTGTGTATGTATGTATGTTTTTACAGCGTGTGTGGATTCATGTATGTATATGGCTGTGTTTTGTTGCGTGGGATATGTATGAATGTTCTTGTGTATGATAAGTATATATATATATCCTGTTTGTGTATGTATCTGCGTATGTATAGATGCATGTATATATTCTGTGAGAATGTTCTTGTAATGTAGATATATATTTTATTTATATGTGCATTTCATATTGTGTGTGGATGACAAACATGTTCACGGATGTATGTATGTATCTATGATTGTATGCATATCCAAGAGCAAGCTTCTGTTGATTGTGTTTAGGTAAGGAGTATGTAAATACATGGAGTAGGTGTGTTTTCATATGCATATGTGATGAACTTATAAGGTAAGAAACATGCTGCATGCCCCACTCTTAGATATATAATTTTATGAACATGGTTGGCTAACGTTTGTGTGGCATGAATATATATATTAGATGTAGATTAGGTGGTTTGGTTGGGTTATGATTGTAAGCTCACATGCATATGTAATTTCAAATATAAAATGTGTGTGTGTGTCTACCAATAAAATATAAATATATATGCAGTTGGTGGGATTTATTGTGTGTTTGTTGATATGGGTCATGCATGTGTGCATTTATATATGTATATGTCCAACGCATATGTTACAGTATGTATATGTTTGAAGGTGTACGGTAGCATGGTAGTATGCAATTTATTATGTTTTTTTTTTATATCCTGTAAATGTGCAAGTGTGGACGTTTGGGAGGCATGGTAGGCGCATGTTTGCGGGTATATAAAATGTGGGGCTACAATTAAGCTGCTGCGTATATGTGTATGTAAATAATCTGCGTATGTATGTATCATAGGGTTATGCTCTTGGTTAAGTGAATGCATAAAGTTTATAGATGCTTTGCATTCATAATGGGAATATATATATTTAGTATATATACGTATGCTACATATAGGTCGTGTTAGTAAACATATAGTTTAATAAAAATAGCAATCCTTTGATATGTAATAATCGAATATAATACAGTTGGAGTGTTTTGGTGTTGAGTGTGCCTGCATGTGAATGGAAATGTCGGTGACCCATACCGTAACCGAACCGAGAACGCGAAACCGTACGATTCATTGTAAATAATTAATATTTAATATTAATTATATATACATATATTGAATGATGTTCAGGTTAACCGGAAACTATAATCTGTGTGCTTTCGTTTACTGTTGCTGTGCATTAAGGTGATTTACAGCCCCACTTTTACTTTATACTCTTTTTGGGGGAGAGAAACATGCTGCTTTCATAAACATTACATTACATTGGGTTTTTCTGTAATACTGCATATGTACATGATACTATGGTGTTATACCGCCCTTCGGACCGTTAATATGCAAATAGCGAGGTGATTGTTAGTAGATCTACTTGGGTTTGACACGCCCCACCCGGGCTAGTCGCGCTAGCTAGACTGGAGGTCTAACGGGTGAATGGTCAGCCTGTTTTACAGTGTTGTGGTGTGGGATCCACAACCGGGCATACTTTATTACTATTGATTACGTGTCAGCTCGGTCGCGACTTCATACACATAGTGATCATCATGGGCTGGCTACCCATTATATGCTTTGATTACAAAACCTGGGAATTACATTACTGATACTTAGTGTTTTCTGATAAACCTGTGAACTCACCAGTCTTGTACTGACTTTTGCATGTTTTCTCTCAGGACATTGAAATGGCACGTTTAGGAGCACAGCATCCACTGCATGTCATTCCACTTTTATCCCAACTGTTTTCAAGATTTAATTTCATGTAATCTACATAAATAGGATTGGATGCGTGTTTGCGTGTTCCAAAACTACTGTTAAATGTTTTCCTGTTTTCGCTTCCGCACTACTTAAATATATTTGGTTTGTTTCGTTAAAATTAAGCAACTTATATGATTTGTAATTATCGAGTCGTTTGGTGTAACTGATGCTTATCTGAGATCCTGGTTATGTCACACGCCTGACGGTAAAACCCCGTACGTGGAAAATGAGGGTGTGATAGATTGGTATCAGAGCATTAGTTATAGCGAACTAAAATGAACTTTGCATCTCATTTGCATTGCATTTTAGACTATAGCTGGATTTGCATTAGTTACACACACATAGATTGCTAAGCTGTGCTTACTTAATTTGGTTGCCTGAGAACTTTTGCTTTAACATATCCCTGTGAGTTTACGACTACAGGGATGGTGACTCCGAGTTGCTGTGAGTCACGGGAAGGGTTACTTAGGAATTTCCTGAACCTTACTGGTCCTTTCGTATACTTTGATTTATCGACCCCGATATAATACTTACATATTTGGTACTCCTATCGTTGATGACCACTGTACTTGACAAGATATGTTAGCCTGATAGGAGGAACCGGGGGTGATCATGCAAAGCAAATTACCATTACGGGTGCACACGTAATTGTAATTTGTCGTGCATGCTAAGTCCGGTGAGTCTGGTCGGGTGGTAACATTGTAGTCAGTATAAGTCATCATTCCTACGCCTTGAGCAAGAAAGTCTTGGTCTTCATAGAACATAGCCCCTGATGTGGAAATTATCTATCAGTTCTACTTGTAGGAATGCTTACCCTTACCTTGAATTTAGGACGAAATTCAAACCATGACATTTGTGTAAATCCCTCGGATTCGGACCGATTCTCTAGTTTGTCTATTCCTTTAAATCCTTAATTTTCTCTCCCTTTTCCTTCCAAGACAAAAGATTTATGTTCATATGACTGATAGCTTTTAATATCTGGTTGTATTGAAGAATGTCTGGAAGAGGACGTGGACGCGGGAGAGGTAACATCTCCCTGACGCCTGCAGAATTGGCAGCGATAATCAATCATAGTATTACCGCAGCGTTGGTAAACCAACATCCTCCACAGCAGAACCCTATTGGGCAACCGACTTGCACCTACAAGTCCTTTATGGACTGCAAGCCTAACCTGTTCAATGGAACTGAGGGAGCGGTGGGACTGCTCCGTTGGTTCGAAAAGCTGGAGTCGGTATTCGAAATCTGCAACTGCCCTGCTGGGAATAGGGTAAAATATGCTGCTGGCATACTGGATGGTGCTGCTCTGAGCTGGTGGAACACACAAGTTCAGATGTTGGGAGTTGAAGCTGCAAACACCACAACATGGGTAGAATTCAAGAATCTGCTGAAAGAGGAGTACTGTTCACGACATGAAATACAAAAACTGGAAACCGAATTTTGGAACCTGAAGATGGTAGGTTCTGAAATTGAAGCTCACACAACTCGTTCTCACGAGTTGGCTACCTTATGTACCACTATGGTCAACCCGGCTTACAAACGGGTTGAAAGATACATCAATGGGCTAGTACCGGAAATAGAGAGCATGGTCACCACTGCTAGAACAGCTACCATTCAAGAAGCTGTCCAACTGGCCCACAAGCTGACTGACCAGGCTATCACTCAGGGTAAACTGCCCCCGCGTGGTGCTGCATTTGGTTCCAATGATAACAAGAGGAAATGGGAACCATCTGCCAACGGGAAGCAATCATCATCCTCTACTCATCAGCCCCAACACAAGAAGTTCAACCCGTCCCAATCTTCTCATAACATGGGGAACTCGGGTAGTTATCATGGAAATCTTCCAAAGTGCAACAAATGTAAGTTCCATCACATTGGGCAATGCACAAGGAACACTTGTGAGAGGTGTGGAAAGTTTGGGCACGTTGCTAAAAACTGCAGGGTAAACCTCTCGGGAAAAACATCTCAGCAGCAGCAAAACTATAACCGTACTGGGTGTTATGAATGCGGTCAACCCGGTCACTTTATAAGGGAATGTCCAAAGCTAAAAAGGAATGAAAATAGCGGTGCTACTAATAAGTCTGATGACAACAAAAAATGGTGGTAGAGGCAGAGCTTTCATCATGGGCTCAGGTGAGGCTCGAAACGACCCTACTGTAGTATCTGGTAGATTCTCTATTAATGGATGTTACGCCTCTGTTTTATTTGACTCCGGTGTTGATAAAAGTTATGTATCCATAAAATTTAGCAAAATATTAGGAATGATACCTACTAACCTGACTTCTGAATACACCATAGAAATAGCCGATGGTAGGACGATAACAGCAACCCAAGTGTTTAAAAACTGTAAGCTAGGCTTATCCGGACACACCTTCAGCATAGACCTTATTCCTGTCACACTAGGAAGCTTCGATGTAGTCGTCGGGATGGATTGGTTATCCCAGAATAGTGCTGAGATCGTTTGCAAGGAGAAGCTGATCAAGTTACCTATTTCGGACGATGAAATTCTTATTGTGAAAGGTGAAAAGGTGGGTGCGGTGGTCGGCATCATATCATATTTGAAGGCTCAGAAATGTCTCAGAAAAGGACACATTGCCTTGTTGGCACTTGTTACTGAAACGAAGGCGGATGAAAGGCGAGTTGAAGATATTCCCGTTGTTAGAGACTTTCCTGAGGTATTTCCCGAAGACCTACCTGGCCTTCCTCCACACAGACAGGTAGAATTTCAAATTGAATTAGCACCAGTAGCAACTCCGATCGCTCGGGCTCCGTACCGTCTGGCACCGAACGAACTACAAGAGCTGTCTAAGCAATTGCAAGAGTTGTTAGACAAAGGATTCATACGTCCCAGCTCTTCACCTTGGGGAGCTCCAGTGCTTTTCGTTAAAAAGAAAGATGGAACCTTCAGGATGTGTATTGACTACCGCGAACTGAACAAGGTGACAATCAAGAATAGGTATCCACTTCGACGAATTGATGATTTGTTTGACCAGTTGCAAGGATCTAGCTACTACTCCAAGATTGACTTGAGATCAGGTTATCATCAGTTGAGGGTTCGAGAGGAAGACATCTCCAAGACTGCGTTTCGAACACGCTATGGGCACTACGAGTTCACCGTAATGCCTTTTGGGCTGACCAATGCCCCAGCAGTTTTCATGGACCTCATGAACCGTGTTTGCAAACCTTATCTGGATAAGTTTGTCATTGTCTTCATTGATGACATACTAATCTACTCCCGTAATAAGGAAGATCATGAGGGACATTTGAGAACCATACTAGAATTGTTATGGAACGAACAACTTTATGCCAAATTCTCAAAATGTGACTTCTGGATACGCGAAGTGCATTTCCTTGGGCATGTGGTGAGCAACAAGGGTATACATGTGGATCCATCAAAGATTGAAGCCATCAAGGGTTGGCCAGCACCGAAGACGCCTACCGAGGTGCGACAATTCCTTGGTTTAGCAGGCTACTACAGACGATTTATTGAAGGGTTTTCAAAAGTGGCACAACCTTTGACTGCCCTGACCCATAAGGGAACTGTTTACAAGTGGGGTAACAAAGAAGAAACAGCATTCCAGACGCTTAAAGACAGACTCTGCACTGCACCAATCCTAGCCTTACCAGAAGGAACTGATGACTTTGTTGTTTACTGTGATGCTTCCATCCAGGGTTTGGGATGCGTACTGATGCAACGTGACAAAGTCATAGCTTATGCATCTAGACAACTCAGGGTGCATGAGAAAAACTACACCACACATGATTTGGAATTGGGAGCTGTAGTATTTGCCCTGAAGATCTGGAGACACTATCTATATGGAACCAAGTGCACGATCTATACGGATCACAAGAGCCTCCAGCACATATACGATCAGAAGGAATTGAATATGCGACAACGACGGTGGTTGGAATTACTCAATGACTACGATTGTGCAATCAAGTACCACCCGGGTAAAGCTAATGTGGTAGCCGACGCCCTTAGTCGGAAAGAAACACTAAGACCTCGCCGGGTGCGCGCATTACAGATGATCATACATTCTGATCTACCTATGCAAATCAATGCTGCTCAAAGTGAGGCTTTAAAGACTGAGAACCTGAAAGCAGAATCCCTACGAGGCATGGAGAAACAGTTAGAGATCAAAACTAATGGAATCCATTACTTCATGGAACGGATTTGGGTACCACTGTATGGGAATTTGAGAGAACTGGTAATGGATGAAGCTCATAAGACACGTTACTCAATTCATCCAGGTTCAGATAAGATGTATCAGGATTTAAAGGAGTTTTACTGGTGGCCGAACATGAAAGCGGAGGTCGCCGCATATGTAAGCAGATGCTTAACTTGCTCCAAAGTTAAGGTGGAATACCAGAGACCATCTGGTTTACTCCAGCAACCAGAAATCCCAGTGTGGAAATGGGAGCAAATATCGATGGATTTTATTACGAAATTACCTAGGACTCCCAGCGGATGCGACACCATTTGGGTTATAGTAGATCGCTTAACGAAATCCGCACATTTCCTGGCAATCCGGGAGACTGACCGAATAGAGAAACTGACACGCATTTACTTAAGAGAAATAGTCTCTCGGCATGGCGTACCAGTATCTATCATATCGGATCGGGATGCTCGGTTCACTTCTCATTTTTGGCAGTCATTACAACGATCATTGGGAACACGACTAGATATGAGCACTGCGTATCATCCACAAACCGATGGCCAGAGTGAACGTACGATCCAGACACTAGAAGACATGTTGCGTGCCTGTGTAATCGATTTTGGCAGTAGTTGGGAAACTCATCTGCCATTGGTTGAGTTCTCCTACAATAATAGTTATCACACCTCAATTAAAGCCGCACCGTTTGAGGCACTTTATGGACGTAAGTGCCGGTCACCTGTATGTTGGGTAGAGGTTGGAGAAAGCCAACTTACTGGTCCGGAACTGGTGCACGAAACAACTAAAAAGATTTTACAAATACGTAATCGGATGGCAGCGGCACGTGATCGACAGAAAAGTTATGCTGACAAGCGTCGTAAACCATTGGAATTCCAGATTGGCGACAAGGTACTTTTAAAAGTCTCGCCATGGAAAGGAGTAATACGTTTTGGCAAACGTGGGAAGCTAAGCCCCAGATACGTGGGGCCATTTGAGATTGTCAAACGCATTGGCCCAGTAGCCTACCAGTTGAATTTACCTGAAGAACTCAGGGGGATACACGATGTGTTTCACGTATCCAATCTGAGGAAATGTCTATCTGATGAATCATTGATCGTGCCATTGGAAGAATTAAAAATAGATGACCAATTACATTTCATTGAGGAACCAGTAGAGATCATGGATCGAGAAGTCAAAACCCTAAAACGTAGCAAGATCCCTATCGTGCGTGTTAGGTGGAACTCAAAGCGTGGACCAGAGTTTACCTGGGAACGCGAAGATCAAATGCAAAAGAAGTATCCACAACTGTTCAACGATCGAACTTCCAATTCCTGAAATACAGTTGTAAGATAATCTTGTCCTTCAATTTCGGGATAAAAATCCCTTCAACATGATGATAATGTCGCAACTTTTGCAAAACCTTAGGAAGCTTTACGTTCCTTTATTTTAAATTTATTCCTAATCTCTCGGAAACCTTAGCACGTCTACGTGCTGGATAACCAAATAGGTTGCTCACAATGCTTCGTTTACTCACTATATACATTGACCTAGTATTCCAATTTTCGGGACGAAAATTTCTGCAACTAGGGGATGATGTGACAACCCGTATTTTTTTTTTACATTGTTCCGCTATATCGCCAATTTATAATTAAATAAAATTTAGTTATCATTATTATTAGTACTTAATTCTAATTAACCTTAATTAAAATTTACTAATATCCCCAAAATGGAAATCCCTTAAACTTGGGGGACTAGAATTGGCACATTGCCAAACTTCTTTTCTTAACCTACCCCCCCCCCATCCTCATCGCCTTTCCCCTTTTCCCCTTAACCGACCCCCCCTCTTCACCCCTCGGTCCCTCCTCTCTGCTCCATCTCTCAACCGACTTTCTTTTCCCCCCTCTCACACGACGAGTGCTTGTGCGGTAGTCACCCTCTCCGGCAACTCTTCCTTTCCCGACCGAAACCGCAGCCCCACGAGACGCCGGCGGTCCTTCCTTCCTCACGTCCAAGTTCTTTCAAATTGAGAGTGCTCCGTGGTTGTGAACGTTCCTGCCGCGCGGAATCGATCTTGGCGAATCCAACTGGTACGATTACTCCCTTAATCGTTCGTTTTCATTACGGTTGCGATTACGGTTCCGCCCCGGGTTGTTAGGTCGCGGTGGTGGGTTCCAATCGGGTTCGGGTGGGCTACAATTCAACTGATGAGAATATATGTACATGTAGGTATGTGTGCGTATATGTATGTGCTGTGTGCGTATATGTATGTGCTGTGTACGCGATGAATATGTGTGTATGTATGTATGTTTTTACAGCGTGTGTGGATTCATGTATGTATATGGCTGTGTTTTGTTGCGTGGGATATGTATGAATGTTCTTGTGTATGATAAGTATATATATATATCCTGTTTGTGTATGTATCTGCGTATGTATAGATGCATGTATATATTCTGTGAGAATGTTCTTGTAATGTAGATATATATTTTATTTATATGTGCATTTCATATTGTGTGTGGATGACAAACATGTTCACGGATGTATGTATGTATCTATGATTGTATGCATATCCAAGAGCAAGCTTCTGTTGATTGTGTTTAGGTAAGGAGTATGTAAATACATGGAGTAGGTGTGTTTTCATATGCATATGTGATGAACTTATAAGGTAAGAAACATGCTGCATGCCCCACTCTTAGATATATAATTTTATGAACATGGTTGACTAACGTTTGTGTGGCATGAATATATATATTAGATGTAGATTAGGTGGTTTGGTTGGGTTATGATTGTAAGCTCACATGCATATGTAATTTCAAATATAAAATGTGTGTGTGTGTCTACCAATAAAATATATAAATATATATGCAGTTGGTGGGATTTATTGTGTGTTTGTTGATATGGGTCATGCATGTGTGCATTTATATATGTATATGTCCAACGCATATGTTACAGTATGTATATGTTTGAAGGTGTACGGTAGCATGGTAGTATGCAATTTATTATGGTTTTTTTTTATATCCTGTAAATGTGCAAGTGTGGACGTTTGGGAGGCATGGTAGGCGCATGTTTGCGGGTATATAAAATGTGGGGCTACAATTAAGCTGCTGCGTATATGTGTATGTAAATAATCTGTGTATGTATGTATCATAGGGTTATGCTCTTGGTTAAGTGAATGCATAAAGTTTATAGATGCTTTGCATTCATAATGGGAATATATATATTTAGTATATATACGTATGCTACATATAGGTCGTGTTAGTAAACATATAGTTTAATAAAAATAGCAATCCTTTGATATGTAATAATCGAATATAATACAGTTGGAGTGTTTTGGTGTTGAGTGTGCCTGCATGTGAATGGAAATGTCGGTGACCCATACCGTAACCGAACCGAGAACGCGAAACCGTACGATTCATTGTAAATAATTAATATTTAATATTAATTATATATACATATATTGAATGATGTTCAGGTTAACCGGAAACTATAATCTGTGTGCTTTCGTTTACTGTTGCTGTGCATTAAGGTGAGTTTACAGCCCCACTTTTACTTTATACTCTTTTGGGGGAGAGAAACATGCTGCTTTCATAAACATTACATTACATTGGGTTTTTCTGTAATACTGCATATGTACATGATACTATGGTGTTATACCGCCCTTCGGACCGTTAATATGCAAATAGCGAGGTGATTGTTAGTAGATCTACTTGGGTTTGACACGCCCCACCCGGGCTAGTCGCGCTAGCTAGACTGGAGGTCTAACGGGTGAATGGTCAGCCTGTTTTACAGTGTTGTGGTGTGGGATCCACAACCGGGCATACTTTATTACTATTGATTACGTGTCAGCTCGGTCGCGACTTCATACACATAGTGATCATCATGGGCTGGCTACCCATTATATGCTTTGATTACAAAACCTGGGAATTACATTACTGATACTTAGTGTTTTCTGATAAACCTGTGAACTCACCAGTCTTGTACTGACTTTTGCATGTTTTCTCTCAGGACATTGAAATGGCACGTTTAGGAGCACAGCATCCACTGCATGTCATTCCACTTTTATCCCAACTGTTTTCAAGATTTAATTTCATGTAATCTACATAAATAGGATTGGATGCGTGTTTGCGTGTTCCAAAACTACTGTTAAATGTTTTCCTGTTTTCGCTTCCGCACTACTTAAATATATTTGGTTTGTTTCGTTAAAATTAAGCAACTTATATGATTTGTAATTATCGAGTCGTTTGGTGTAACTGATGCTTATCTGAGATCCTGGTTATGTCACACGCCTGACGGTAAAACCCCGTACGTGGAAAATGAGGGTGTGACATTGATCTTCAATTTGGTAAGCTTCAGTCTCAATGTTGAGGTCCAACAATATTCCCCCTAGACTGATGCTTCCCAAATTTCGTTGTTGAAGATATTTATCTCACAAGTTCCCCTTTTTCTATGTTCCCCCTTGCCGTGTGCATCCTCTTGATTATAATGGAAACCCTTTCTTGAATCTCAAAGTGGTTCAGAAGATGTAGGAGGAGGATTCCTAGCTCGGTATCTTCTGTAAATTTGAGGAACAGGTTCTCCGATCAGGTACATTACGCAACTGACGATCGACCATCACTTACGGCAAAAATCTGAAAACACATTCACAAACACAATCTCGACATATTTCTCGTTCGATCATTTCAACAAAACAAATAAACCCGTGTTTATCTGTTTATGAAAACAAGCGAACCCGTGTTCGTTTGTGCGCAATTTCTCGTGAAATGCATGAAAATATGAGATGATTTCAATAGCGTAATATGGAAGACCTAAAATAATTTTGAAATAAAAATTTATTATATTTTATTATTATATTTTACATACATATATTAATTAATTTTTTTTTAATTTTATATATCTGTTAATTTTTTTTATAACCAAGAACTGAATTGATCATGAGATCACATCCTCAAAATATACTTTAGCATAAAGATGAAATTAATCATCGACAAGCAATGAGATCATACTGATAACAGAATCCAATCACAGTCTTTGAATGATTTGAAATTCTCAAACAGATCAATAACGATTGCTGATATGTTTGTCCACTTAAACCCATGCCCTATCTTTTTCAACAAGCATCAGATGATTCGTTAAGGTTCGATTAAGCACTTTAAAATGCTAGGACCCCACAATCATTTGGCAAAAACCCTCACCCAACCTCAGGATTTTTTGAATTTGTTATGATCTTTATAGAGCAAGGCTTGTGCATTAGTGTGCAAGTGATTATCAACAGAATATTGTATTCTGTGATGAATTCATCGTTAGATGATTTGACACTACTTAGATCAAAATGGTGAGAGCTCCAGGTCTATACTCACGTATAACAAAGGAGATGTGTAACACCCGTATATTCTTTTAAAAAAAAAGAAAATAAAAGAAGGAGAAAGAAAAAGAAGGGAAAAGAGAAAGAAACAAAAGTCAACCAAGTGAAGGGGCCAAAAGTGCCAAATATGCAAAGTTTATATTTATTTGGCACAAAAAGGTGGTATGGCCACCCACCCTTGTTTCACATCACTACCTTCTTCGGACATTTCAGAGAGAGAAAGCAGAATTTGAGTTTTAGAAAGAGAAAGAAGGAGAATTCGAAGTTTTTGGTAAGAAATCTCGAATTTTTTTGAAGTTTAGATGATTCTAGAACCGTATGTGAGCTTATAAATGTGTCTTGTGTGTTCGGGTGGTGTGGTGTGTGTGTTTTAGGTGTTAGAACAGTTGAGGAGGCTCAGGTGAAGAGTGTGACATTTGAAGAAGGCAACAAAGGTGAGTTCTAGACCCCGTTTTTACTGGTTTTTAAATGTTTTGGGGCTGGAAATGCATGCAAGTATGTTTTTGTAAAGTTTGGGTTGAAACCCGTATGAAATGAATGTATGTATGCTTATGTTTATGTTAGATTTATGCCTAGAATCATGTGTATATGCTTAGAAGTAGGCATTATGATGTTTGGGACTTGGATTATGGATTAGACTCATGAACAGGTTGCAAATATGTCTGAAAATGGGACTTAGAATAATTAATTACAGGTTGATGAGTCCAGCAGTGCTCATACGACCAACAGTGTGGTCGTATGACTAGGAGGTATATTTTACTAAGTGCTAATGAGTCTAACAGGACTCATACGACCAACAGTGTGGTCGTATGACCAAGTTATATTTCTAAGTGTTGGTCCAATAGGACTCATACGACCAACAGTGGTCGTATGAGTATGTGATGAAATTTTCTAAGTATGTTGAAGAGTCCAACAGGACTCATACGACCAACAGTAGTCGTATGATCAGAATATATTTCTAAGTCTAGGGAATGGTACGACCAATAGTGCTCATACGACCAACAGTGTGGTCGTATGACCAGAAAATTCTAAGTACAAGATGAAAAGTCCAGCAGTACTCTTACGCCCAATAGTGCTCATACGGCCAGAGGGCTTATACGCCCAATAGGGCTAAAACGCCTAGAATACTTAGAATTTTTCAGGAATTTCCAGTAAGCCCGAAGTTCGAGGCTTTGACCAGGGCTGACTAGGGTTAACAAATAATGATGTTTCATGCATGTAAGGATGACTATGATTAACCCTTATTATTACTAATATTATTATTAGTGTATTATTGTTAACAATATTGTTAAAATATTGTTAAGTAGGGTATGATGCTACGTATGATGATGAATGTATGATGATGTACGTATGATGAATGTATGATGAGTATGCATGATGAGTGTGTATGTTCCTTGTGATTGTGTATGCTTATCTTTCTGAAACTTTACGAATAACGAGAATGAACTAATGAAGTATTATGTATCGTAAAGTGAAAGATAATGGAAGAGGAACATGATGATGAATGCATGTATTAACGAATGAACGAAAAGAAGAATGATGATGAATACATGCATTATTGAACGAATGAAGTATGTCTTGCAAACATTGAATAACGCGATTGGTCCTTCTATGTGATTGACCATGGTCATGGTACCTCTACCGCTTACCTCTAGTACCGTGGCATACGTTTTGTTGTTCATATGTTGACTTCGGCCCGGTAGCTAATAACGTTCGGGGTGTAGCATATGGTATTGGTACAATTCACCTTTCATGTGCGCAAGTAAGTATGAACGGGATTCTTGTCATTCGACCACAGTAATCATAGCCAAGTGCTATGAAGTGGGTAAAGCCTGACAGAATCCATACGAGAAGTTAAAGATAACGATGAATAACGAATGATGAAGATAATAACGAATATTATCTCTGTGTACGTATGATGTATGAACGCATGCACGAAAGGATACTTTTAAATAAGTAAAAGTATGTTTTATTATAAAACTAGAACTCACTCAGCAACGCTGACTTTTATGTATTTTCCAGTTGGCAGGTAGTGTTGCTGAGGATGGCACGAGGCAGCTACTCAGCTCTTTTGGGATGGCATTCTTTTGTTAATGTTTTTGTATTGTAATGCAAACAAACGATATTTTGTAACGGGTGTTGTATTACTTTGCAAAAGCATTATAGTAATTTAAAGTTTCCGCTGCATGGTATTTTATTAAATTGTATTAAATGTATGTTTTATGGTAATGACGACCAACTGTGAGGTGCCCGGGAACGGGGCCTTACAAGATGACCATTTAATCATGTGCCGATGAGAGCTCCAGGTCAGTACTATAGTACAGCAAAGGAGATCATCACTCCAGGTCAGTACTTCCGTACAGCAGAGGAGATTAGCACAAACACAAGACACATAAATACACCAAACATGGCAAAGAGATAGAGATATAGCTTATCATCATGGTGGGTGAAAGATCAATTCTCAATCCAATTTTTGTCGGGACTCAGTTTTCGTGCAGGACAAAATGATTGCGTAAATCCAGACATCCACAAGCATATATTTAATTTAAATTATCATGCTGCTGTCTACTTTATTCTTCTGGTTGAGCCTACCAAGCATATCATTAAAGAATCTGTTTGTTTTCTATTATTTGCAATTAAAAATAAGATGTAAATCAGATAACAGCATCAGTTACTATCATTTCTCATTTTAAAAAACAAGTCATGCAAAAACAAGCATTTCAAGAAGATATACAATCATTTCTCAGTCATCACGAATCAAGTTCTCGGTTCTCTTTTCATTTTATTTTTATTTACATATACTCTCCCCCTAAATTTTTATTTTGCAAACTTATTTTTATTTATTTTTTATATATATATTTTTTTATATTTTTTAATTTTTTATTATTATTTTTTTATTTTTAATTTTTAATTATTTTTTTATAAAATTGTACAAAAATAAAAATTTATCAAAGAAGGTCTTCCAAACTACACCGATTATCAAGATGAGAAATGAATTATCAAGAAATATGCAGTGACTGTGAAGTGAGAACTGTGATAATGCAGATAAAAATCCAGATTGTGGATATAATACCATGACCTTAACCCGTTTGTTCCGCCTCAAATTTGAATTAGAAACAATCATTGTCAGTAAACCGGATTACTAACAATCCTCCTGAATTGTTCCTGCACTCATAAACAGATTAGTTTGAAAGGGAAACCCCGACCATCGTAGTCCAGGGTGTTCCTTCTGCAACGGTAGAAGTTACCTGCTTCAACAAACAATCTGTTAAAATATCAGGGTCATCTGTATCCTTCTTTTTAATTTGCCAAATTTGTTTCGGTTCAATTAATTTGGATTTGAATGAATTAAATTTGGAAATTATTTTCTGTTTAAGACTAGAAGGAAAGGAATTTGGTTTGAAGCTTTGGTCATTTTCATCTTTGTATTATGTGAAACCGCCTTCACATGAAAAGGTTTGGATGGAGGGTTTTCATCCAACCATTCAAAGATGTGTGTTGTTTACCTATTGATCCAGAGAAGCAACCTGTGTTGCCTTTACCGTCTGGAACATTCTTTTTAGACATACATTTGGAGAAGCAATTTGTTTTGCCTTTACCATCCTTAGCAAGTCTTTGAGGACATTTCTTTACCTCATGACCTTCTTTTCCACACTCAAAAGAAGCCTTGAATGGCTTTTGATGCTTGACTGAACCGTGTGATGCAGGTGGGGATGAGGATTGTTTTGAGCTTGTAGCAGATTCTTGCTTGTTTTGGCATTTCCCGTGCTGAACAGGGAATGAGATCTTCACTGATTGACTGGGTTGTTTTGCAGTTGGATAAGAGATCCGTATTGGTCTTGATTCAGCTTTTGGAAGCTTTTGAGACGTGACAATGTCAGGAGATATCTTGATCTGTGAGGAACCAACACGCTCCTCTGTGTTTGATTCATCATCTGAGCTTGTCCAGTCTCGTATACACAAATCAGCTTCCAATGGATCTTGTTTGACACCTCCTATTATGTCAGCATCGGTTATAGGATTCTGATTGCCTGACGATTCGACAACTGTTCCTTCTTTGACAAACCTGACAGGAACAAACGAAGGAATATTGCCTGTTTTGAATTTGTTAAAGAAGGTTGGAGAAGTAACTGATATTGGTTTTGGAGCATCAGAGGTGGAATCATCATTAATCTTCTTATCAGACCCCTACCAGAGAAATCCCAACCTACAGGACAATCTTGCATATCTCTAACCTCTTTAAGATTAACGTTGCTCAAACCTGCATTTAAACTATTAGTTTCTGCAGCTTCAATCAAATCATTAGATGGATGAGGTTGAGGCATAGGAGAGTAACAATGGGTGCTAGGAGGGGGATAAACGTATGGGTTTTCACCACAACCCACTCCCGTTTTAATCCTAGCTCCCCTCTGTTTACACAGTAGCTCTTCCTATTTCATTCCAGATATGGTCCATCTATCAAGCTTTGTTTTAAGCTTGCTTGTTTCAAATTCAGCCAAAGTGACTCTTTCGTTTAAAAGATTAATTTCAACATTTCTTTCAAGAAGAGTTTGTTTTAAATGATCATTTTCTTTTAAAGCTTCATTTAATTTTATGAAATACTTGGCTTCATTCTTTTTAAGTTCCGCGTTTATGGTGGTTAATTCCTTTTGGTTATCTATAAGTAACCTATTAGCTTTATACACACCAAATAAACGGATTTTACAAGCAGAAGAACACATATCCTGAACTGTCTCGTATGGAAGATCCAAGATGACTCTTTCAGCAGTAAGAGCCTTCTCGCAGTTGCAAACTCTGATATTTCGTTTCCATTCCTCTTCTTTCTCAGCAACAAAAACTCCATCATTCAACTCAGCTCCACCTTTACCTATTGATGTCTGCTTAAGCTCCTCTTGAACTTCTTCAATTCTAGGTTTCGGTAAACCGAGAGAATTGATGCTAGAAACCGATCTCTCTTTTGGTTTCTCTTTGAAGTTTGAAGTGATCGTTGGAGTTAGATATGTTGCTTCATAGTACTCACGACGTTTGATATCCAACTCCATTTCTTTTAGTTTGTTGATCACCTCCATTAGTTTGTATTCCCGAAAATTTCTATCTCGTTTAATCGACTTGCCATGTGAGCTCCATTTTGATGGGAGGGAGTCAAGCAATCTCTTAACTTGTTCATGATTTCCCAACTGGTCATCAAACTTCTTCAAATTTCTTGCCACTAACAGAAAACGATCAACAAAATCAGACATCTTTTCATTCTTTAAAGCTGCAAAATTATCAAACCGACATTGTGCAATTGTGAGATCATCCGATTCGAAGGATTTATACAGTTCTGCAAAAGCCATTTTTTTAATCTGTTAATAATTTTGAACAATTAAACGCCCTAAAAATATTTTTCCCAAAAATTGTAAAATAATTCTCCCCCCGAAAAATATATATATATTTTTTAAATGCCACGCTAGAAAATCTTATCAACTGGGGTCAAGCTGCCAGGTCAGGTTGAATTTTTTTATAAATCCTTTAAAATCCTTTAAGAAAATATTAGCCCAATGTATCTCTCTACACACACAAACCCTAACCCTAAACACATTCAACACAACACTTCAAAAGATCCAAACATCACCAAACAACACAACAGCTGCTCAAGCCTCAAACACAATTCTCTCAAACACCACACCTCCCATCAACCATCTCTCTCTCTCTAGAATTCTAGGACTTTCCTCTCCATGCTTTGATCTTTGATTGAGATTGGAGATATGGGCTCGATTGCGATCTCCGATCCCAGTGAGTCGACTCAGACGCCGAGCTTCGATGAGTTCCAACGGCAGACCTCGCTCATGACCAGCTGCACTCTTCTCTGGAAAGAGCTCTCCCATCACTTCACTTCGCTCGAGCAGACGCTTCTGAACAAGTCCGATGCAATCAAAGACAAGATTAGAACCCTCGACCAAGAGACCAAGGCCTATTGTTGGTCTCGATCGTTCGAAGTTCGAAGGTAGGTTTGATGTGTTGACTTGAAATCGACCGGTAACAGTGAAGGAATCTTCGATTGGTGTTCGGTGGTGGTCAAAGATGATCGATTAGTGTTGTCTGTCAGTTCGCAGGTTGAGTATGCAGATCAACAGTTGAAAGTCGACAGGTGATGTTGATTTGGGGTCTCGGATTCGTTCGACAGTGGATGGTAGTGATGATTTTTTTATGGTCGACTGATTTTGGCAGATGATTCGATTGTCGACAGCGATGATTGGCGTCGGTCAATGATGGTCGAAGAAAGTCGACCGAGGATGAATTGGTGGTCGATGGTGGCGGTCGGGAGTGGTTCTGAGTTGTTCGGTCGACAGGGGATGATGAGGTTTTCGATTGATCGAACTAGTTGATTAGGATTTGGGGATTCAATCGATAGTTCAAGTGGTTGGAGATGGTCGACAGAGGATAAAGTCGATTGGGGTTGTCGATGTTGTGGTTGTGGTCGCAGCGGTGATTTAGGTTAGTTTCACAGATCTGGATTTAGTTTCGCCGGAAAATGCGTACTTTCGCCGGAATAGTTTCGCCGGAGTTGCAGTTTCGCCGGAAAAGTACAGTTTCGCCGGAAAACGTGCGAAACTACTAGTTTCAGCTGTAATTTCACCGGAAACTTTGAACTTTCGTTCAGAATGATGCTAGTTTTGCCGGATGAAGATTTGAAGGCCTCAAGAACACCAAGAACACACACACTAGTGTGTGTGAGAGAAATTTCAGATCTGAAGATTTTCTTTGAATTTTTTTGTACAAACAATGATGTAGATTCAATATATGTTGATTATAGTGATAGATCTGATGCTGTTCATGTTATATTTGTAGAAATTTGAACTCAGATCTACTTTCTCTCTCTAGAACCCCAGTTTCTCTCTCTAAAAAGTGATGAACATCTTCAAAAATCAGCAACAATTTCTTCAATTCTTCAATGCATTTTGATCCATAATGGCTCTGATACCATATTGTTGGTCCAGGAATAAGCACACTTGAATCAAATCATGAAGAATCATAGATCAAATATAATGACCACATTAAAACCCCGATTTGATCTAATATTGATTGCATATAAAAAAAGGGCGTACCTGGTGCTGCAAAGAGCTCCCGCGTTTTCGCAGGGTCCAGGGAGGGTCCGTCCCATTTAAGGGAAGATGTACGCGGTCTTTCCCCCACATTTTGTGGGGAGGCCGTTTCCACGGATCGAACCTGAGACAATTAACCTATTTACAGTGAATATAATATTCACTAATTGCATTTAACCCCTAGAATTAGGCTAATTAATGGAAATAACATCTAAAACCAAACATGACTAAAAACAAGATAAAATATATTTTGTTCACACAAAATATATTTATTACAATAAAACTCCTAGTCATTTAAATCTTCAACGTCTTGTCTCGGTTCCACGTCTCGAACGTGTCGGGTTTGACTTTTGCATTGACTTTGACCGTTGACGTTGACTTTGTTGACTTTGACTGTGTTGATAATATTAGACTATCCTTTAGACCCAACAGAGCCCATAACTATAGGGATTTAGGTTATTAGAAATGGTGACCTAGTCTATAGTGTATGCATGAACCATATAGAATCATATTTCTACTCTTGTAAAAATACATGGTTTGCATGCTACAAATGCTATGCCTTCTTACGTGCAACTTGATGCCTTAGTATAAGATTACCTTATGTATGCTTAAACTTTGTTACCTGTCTCCCCTAAACTTAACTTTGACTCTTTGATTCTCCCCGACGAATGAACCTTCTTAAACTTATCCTCGACGACATGTGGAATCTACACTTATTATCGTGGGTTTATTCCTTAGGCTCTATGTCTAAACTATGAAAATCTCATCAAGGTTTTGATTTCATGAACCTATGAAATTTGTGTGACATATAGACAGTATTCTGGATTCCTGACAAAAGGCCTTCGGGCTAAGGCAAGCATATCCTATAAATCTCATTGCGAGACCACTTATGCTTACCTGTGGATTTTTGGGATGAGTGATAAACTATGGTCAACATACACAAGTTTCTAAGGCAAGTGGGTCAACTCACCTTGACGTGTCAACGTTTCCAAATGGTAATGCGTTACCAAATGGAACCATCATATTTGTATTTTAAATATCAAAAATCCTTGATTCCTTGGACTGGTTTATCATCCAAAACTCTATTATCTTCTCCTTCCCATTTTATAGAATGTTCTCGTTAATATTCAACTCATTATGCTCCTCAATTCCTACGATTAAACATCGTTATACGTTGTGCGCCTTATGTAACTATCTTTATACCTTGACCAATGTGTACATGGATCTTAATATATCCAATGATATTGGTCGTCTAAACCAAATGGTTTTCAAAACTTTAAATTGTTACTTAGGGTTTTCAAATGTCCTTAAAGTGTGTCCCACAACTGCAATCATGCAATGCCAAAAGGTGGAATACCTGCATCTCGGGATACCTTGTCTAGGCAAGGTATATTTGATTCGACCGTTGGATTCGTTTATCTGACCTGGAACTCATGAAATGGGTGTTCGCTTATAGGTACGCGTGTCTTCCGTAAAGTTGTGTTTGACATAACACTTTAAGAAGTCAGCGCATTTCCCTTTTATTTCGAATCGAACATTTACATCTAATTGTTGTGTTGAATCATTTCCATCATTGATCTTGTTTTCCTGACTTAAACAATTCAAGATTTGAGCGCCTATCACGATTGACTTTGTTATCCCGAACTTTAACTTTAATCCTAGCAACCATGATTTTCTGTTCTTGTTACGTCGATGTAATCTGAAGTTTCTGAATTCTAGCCGATAATCTCTTCGTTTGCTAAGTCAAGGTTTGTAAAATCTTCTAACCGTTTTGCATTGTAGGCAATGCGAGAGTCCGCAAGTCAACTTATGACTAAGGATACTCTTATCTCCTGAATGTTCTATCTCATCAAAACAGGGGCGACTCCCTTACTTTGGTGATGATTTTCCATTCATCATTATTTTTCTTATAAATTGAATCATCAAGACAGGAGTGAATTCCTTACCTTGATGACCATTTCTTCTTCTTGTTCTTGTGAAATTCGTATTTCACCAATGGAAGTACCTTCTTAAAATAGGAGTGAATTTTGCACCTTGATGATGTTTTTCAACTTTTCTATTGTGTAATTTATGAAAATGTCGTTCTCTGAATCGGGGTGATTTCCTTGTTTTAAGGACAGATTTCAATCAGTTTTATTTGGAACTCGTATTTCACGAATGAAATCACATCACCAAAATAGGATTGAATCCCGTACTTAGGGTGACAAATGTCAGTTCTCGATTGTTTTCTTGTTATCATGAAATTCAATCATCAAGATAGGCATGAAACCCATACCTTGATGATAATTTCACCTGTTTAAAATTTTATGGATGGTATTTTCCTCAAATGAAATGACCTCATCAAAGTAGGAGTGAATTCTGTACTTTGATAAAGCCTTTCATTTTGCTATATATTGTTTTTATAAAACTTCACCGTTAAGATAGGAGTGATTATCCTTACCTTAATGGTAAGTTACCTCGTTTTATTCTTGTGGATCCTTAACAATGAGTTAGGATCAAACTCTCGCTTAGTAGTTAAGAGTCATACTTTAGGAAATACACCACCTAGCTAGGAGTGATGACCACACCTTGGTGACTATTCCCATCCCTTGATCTCAAACCTACCAAGGTTTTAAGACTTCAATTGACAAGAAACATGTAATAACTTGAAGGGTGAACTCCGTTATCTGATTAAACGATGATAGTGTTCTTACCAGTCAAGCTAAAGCATTATTCCTGAACTCAAAAGAGGTCGTTGTCACTTTAGGGTAACCCTAGTTCCAAGCCTGGAACATCTAAATTTTAAATCGATTTCTCTTCTCATGCTTTTATATTTCCACCTGAC
Source organism: Flaveria linearis (assembly GCA_024085815.1). NCBI lineage: Eukaryota > Viridiplantae > Streptophyta > Magnoliopsida > Asterales > Asteraceae > Flaveria > Flaveria linearis. The sequence continues at coordinate 51,846,416 of CM044008.1, read as the reverse complement.
GTTTGATCCAGCTTTATGGAACCTTTTAATTCTTACTTATCGACCTTCATTCTGGGTTATCACCAACGCTTAATTGCACGATGATAACACTCCTAAAACAAACCTTCGCACAAGATTAAGCCATTATAAATCTATGTGATGCTTTTCTAGTTATACCAATGTACGGTTATGTTCATGGGTTTGATGAATCTCGTGTGCAAGCCGTACTTGGAAAGCTATTGGTGATTGTCTTTATCCTCGATATTCTGAATTATTTAAATTTTGATCCGATCATGAACGACATCTTTGTTCCATTCTTTACCCATAATTAAGAAATGAATTGCCATTATTTTGGATAATCTTTGAACTTCTAATCTTGAAAATCTCTAAACCTCTATCTTTATTGCGACTCACAAGACTTGTTATTACATTCATTCCGATGTGGACATAGCTTGGGATATGTTCCAAATTGCCTCATATTTCTTGATGACATAATGACGTTTGGTGCATTATTGATCGATTGACTAGTTTTGCGCATTTCATAACTCATGTGAGATAACGAGTCGAGAACTTGACTCGTACTTACCTCAAATAGTCGGTCAACGTGGTGTGTCGTTAAACATCGATCGTTAATTTTGATAATCGATCCACCTTCTGTTATTAGCAATGTCTCTAACCATCTTTGGGAACCCAACTCAAAATCTCAGCATATCGTATCATTCTTAATCTGATGGTTTTACCGATGGAACAATACATGTTCATTAGATATGCGTTAAGCTTGTGTCATTACATATAGTGGCACTTGGGATTCTTAAATTCCGTCGGTCAAACTTTCATACAATTACAGGATTTATTCATTGATTTGAAGACGTCACCTTAATACAAAATTTCATTCTAGATATTGAGAGTAGTGTGACTTATAAGTCTAAAATACCTCAGGAACTCATCATCGTTTCCTAACGTTTCATGTGTCAAATCTCAAGGAGTTAGTTTGTCAATGATAATTTTCGTATTCCACTGGAAGAGTTCGAATTTGCATGCATCGTGTCAAGAACCTTGAAAAATCCCGTAATTCGCAGAAGGGAAGCATCTCACCCGTAATCAAACACCAATCACAGTCCGTTAGTACACCTATCTTTTATCATAAGTCTCCTGTTCCTTTAAGTTTCATTCTTAATTTCGGGATGAAATTCTTAAAAGTTGGGGAAAATCTTTTAGTTGTCTTTAATCTTTAAAAGTTATTAATCAAGCTATTGAATTGTGTAATAATAATAAGTATAGAAAATAATAATATAATAATAATAATAATAATAATAATAATAATAATAATAATAATAATAATAATAATAATAATAATAATACTAATAATAATAATAATGTTGGACTCTTTATGCCCAAGACACATAGAACATTGATGTGGTTAGTACGTCATGATCCAAGTCGGGTCATACCCAATAACAAGTTTAGCAAACACCACTTATTGTTTAATTGATGATATGATCATGCAATTAAATAATTACACCAATTTAGAAAATGGGTTTTCTAAATAAGTTGCATATGAGACAGAATAACTTATAGGGATATTTTGTTCAAGGGTATTATTTGTAATGTTATTTAAATTGGTTAAGTAACATCAAGTAATCAAGTGTGTAAGAGTTATAAAATTAAAAGGTTAATTTTATAACTTAACTAGTGACAAGTTAAATAAATTGTTTAATGAAATTTAGGGGGAAAACCCCTTTTGAAAGCAAATTTTCGGCAGCCCTTTATGGGTGGGGTTTTCTTGGTCTTGAAACTAGTTATTCTTGAATACACACACACTCCACCTCCATCTCTCTCTCATACATGCAAAGGACCACCAAGAACCCTTTTTGTCTCCATTTTTGAAGAAGTTCAAGGCTAAAAAATCGGATTTTGCAGCTTCCTTGGTCGGTTTTGGTGTCAAAATCCTAGCAAAAAGAGTGCTTACTTGAGGCTTGTGGGTATGGAAGCTTGAGGACACCTATCCTTGGTGTTTTGTTCGTTCAAGAGCAGCTCCATCATCATCAAATCACAAGTTTTTCAGCAGCTCTACAAAGGTAGTTTGTATGTGTTGTTTTGGGTTGTTATTTCTTTTGATAGCTAGTTCATACACATATAAATGATCCTATGTTCTTGGGTTTGTTAAAATCAAGTTATGTGCCTTAATTTTTAGATTATAAAACATGATATTAAGGTCTTATTCCACTGGGTTTTCAAGTTTAAATCGTTAAACTTCTTTGATAATGTGTCCAACAAACCTAACATTGGCATCTAGAGCCGGTTATGTGGATGACTAGCTTCTTTTGTCCTTATGAAATTGGTTTTGTGATACTTTAACAACCTTTTAGGGGCTGTGTTTATGATGATATTATGAATCCCCATCTTTCAAAGTTATATCATCCATGCTTATGATTAAACCTTGAAAGATATGTATCAAATGGTTGATTGTGTTGTTTGGACAAAAAGCCCTAAATTCTTGGTTTATGTTGGCTGAAAATTTATGGTTAAATGGGATTTTATTTTGTTCTAAAATGTTGTGTTTGGATACATATTTTCGTGCATAACATGGCCTAGACCTGTATTAGTTTTGGATTTAGTTGTGTTGGATGATTTGGTCATGTTTGGTTTTATTCATTCAAAGGGTTGTAATAATTTCTTTTGTGTTTCTATCCTTTTGGTTTGTAATTTATTTTTTCATTTGTTGTGTAATAAATAGATTAGATGTATTTCTTTTACTAGAAAATGTATTAGGATATATTTTGTAAAAGAAGATACACAAGATGGTGAACCAAAGGAAGGTGCAAAGCAAGGACACAAAAGACATGGACACTTGAAGCATTCGGATGCGGATTCAAGTGAGAGTTCATGGAAACTTTGAAATGTCAATTTTAAACCCTTAGGAATGACCTTATGACAACACTTGTGATGGCAAACAAGTGTGGTCAACTTAGTGGCTATGGTTATGCACTTGTGATTGAATGGTTGTGCTTGTTTGATTTATTTAATTTTGGTTGCTTGTTGGATTTATTTAATTTTGGTTGATTGTTTGATATTTGGATATGCATAACAAACTAATAAACAAACAAAACAAGCTGAAAATTTATGGTTCCTAATCATTAAGTGATTAATAAAAGGTTATTAAAAGGATTAATGATTTTAAATAAAAGGTGTTTTACTATAAAGAGAACCATAGGGTACCATGTAATTGAAAGCATGCAAATACAAGGTACATAGAGTTTTCAAAAGTAGAATTAATGAAAACAAAAATCCCTTTGGAAACAAGTTTAACACCATCCTTTTACACGACACTCAAATCACTTGAGAACTATTTTTGGGATAAAGGTCACCTAACCACTTTTAGGGAACTTCTTTAACATGACACTCAAATCACTTGAGAACTATTTGTGGGATAAAGGTCACCTAACCACTTTTAGGGAACTTGTGTGTTTGAGATGAGCTTAACGTATTTGTGGGATAAAGGTCACCTAACCACTTGTATGTATAAACTCACAAGCGCGTGTAGGTAGGACGACTTAAATTGGAAACCATGTGCATAGGGTCACCGAAGCATGGCGTACAATGGTGTTGATGGGATTTTACATGCCAACTAAACATAAGATGTTTAACCGATCGCATAAGGCTAGAAATTGCAAAAGGTTGCAAATTTTCAAGTGTTGACTACCTTGTTAAATTTAAATAATAGGATAAAGGTCACCTAACCATCATTTAAATGTAACGTTAGATTCTAGGTTTTAATTATTAATTGTCTATGAGACATTAAGGGTATTAATGATTAAAATGTAATTTTTTAAAAATACTAATATGAACTTTGTAAATTTTGTAGAAATGGCCGCAAACAATAACGCTACCACCCCGACCGTCCATACCCTATCGCTGAGAACTATCTTAGAGAGGGATCATCTTAACCACAACAATTTCATGGACTAGTTTTGAAACTTGAGAATCCTTCTCAAGCAAGAGAAAAAGGCCTATGTCCTTGACAATCCTATTCCTGAGCAACCCGACCCTGAGGATGTTGAGGCCTATAACGATTGGCTTCAGTACACTGAGGATTCCATGCAGGTTTCTTGCCTCATGTTGGGAACTATGATTCCTGAAATCCAAAAGGATTTGGAGCATCATGGGGCATATTACATGATTACCCAATTGAAGGAAATGTTCCTTCAACAAGCTAGGGTAGAGCGCTTCGAAACGCTTCGAGTGCTTCACGCATGTCATATGGAAGAAACCCAACCGGTATCATCTTATTTACTCAAGATGAAAAGCCACATTGATTGCCTCGAGAGGCTTAACTGTCCTGTCTCAAAGGCAATGCTCAAAACAGCTAAGGCGTGGATGGGTAGAAAGGTTCTACCTGTTCTCTCGATAAATGAGGGAGGCTATAAGAAAAGGCCATTCCCCGATCCCAACGCAAATGTTGCCATAGGAAAGGGGTACGTCAAAGGGAAGGGGAAAGGGAAGGTTAGAGTGGAACCTCCAAAGCCTAAGCTTAAGAAGCCTAAGGTAACGGAGAACGATCCATGATTTGAGTGTGGTGAGATAGGACATTGGAAAAGAAATTGTCCAACCTATCTCAAACTGTTGAGGATCAAGAGGGATGCTGGGCAAACCTCAGGTACAACTTTCATGATTCATATTGGTTTAAATGTTATTTCTTCAAACACATGGGTATTGGATACCGAATGTGGAACTCACATTTGCAATTTGTTGCAGGGGTTCAAAAGAAATAAGCACTTCAGGAAGGGAGACACGAGTCTCTACATGGGCAATGGAGCAAAAGTTGATGTCGAAGCCCAAGGAGACTATATCTTGAAACTTTCAAATGGTTTTGAAGTTGTTCTTAAAAATATTTTGTATGCTCCTAGTTTGACTAGGAACATAATTTCTGTTTCCCTTTTAAAACAATATGGTTATGATTTAATGTTTGTAAACAATGGTATTTATGTTTCTATGGATGATGTATTTTATTTTAAGGCTATGCCTTTTAATGGTATCTATGAATTGGTTCATGATGATTCATCCTTTAAACAACTCATTATACCAAACAAACACCAAGAAACTTAAAATGGGTTTATGTGATACATATCTATGGTATTGTCGTCTTGGTCACATAAACAAGAAGCGGATCCAAGCACTTCAAAAGAATGGTCTTTTGAAAACAAATGAAAATTGTTCATTTGATAAGTGTGAATCTTGTTTACAAGGTAAGATGACCAAGTCGCCCTTTAGTGGCACTAACGAGAGGGCAAAAGACTTATTAGGAATCATACATTCGGATGTATGTGGTCCTTTTAAGACAATGACAAGAAATGGTGAAAGATACTTCATTAGCTTTACCGACGATTACAGTCGCTATGGGTATGTGTACTTGATGACACATAACATGAATCTTTTGAAATGTTCAAAATCTTCAAGAATGAAGTAGAAAATCAACTCAACAAATCTATCAAAGTTCTTCATTCAGATAGAGGAGGTGAATACCTCAGTGACACCTTTCAGGATCATCTAAGAAGTTGTGGGATCGTCTCACAACTTACTCCACCCGGAACACCACAACATAATGGTGTGTCTGAAAGGAGAAACCGAACCTTATTGGATATGGTTTGATCTATGATGGTTGTAAGCTCACTACCTCTATCGTTTTGGGGTTTCGCATTACTCTCCGCGGATCGTATTTTGAATATGGCCCCAACCAAGAAAGTGGATTCGACACCTTTTGAAATATGGGATGGAAGAGTTCCACCGCTATCAAATTTAAAAGTGTGGGGTTGTGAAGCTTATGTTAAGCAAAACACCCAAAACAAGTTGGAAAGTCGATCTACTAAGTGTATATTTGTTGGATATCCCAAAGACTGTATAGGATACTACTTCTTTGATCCAACTGAGCAAAAGGTATTTATTGCTCGAAAGGTAGAGTTCTTGGAAGCCAAGTTCCTTATGGAAGGAATGACGTATAGAACAATGGAATTTGATGAGGATCAAGATCCACAAGACCATACACGTTTGGTTGACACTAGCAATCAACAGGAGGTTGTTGATGATGATCAACAGGTTGATCGATACACTCAAAACGTTCATAGATCTGGTAGAGTTAGCATTCCACCTGAAAGATATGGATTTTTCATGAATGGATGCTATGTGATTGATTCCGATGAGCCAACTACATACCATGATGCAATGTCCAATTCGGATTGTGACAAATGGCTGGAAGCCATGAACGTAGTGATGCAATCCTTGCATGAAAACCAAATTTGGGAATTGGTTGATCCTCCACCTAACTCCAAACCGGTTAGATTCAAGTGGGTTTTCAAGAAGAAAACGGATATGCATGGAAACTTGGATACTTACAAGGCAAGACTTGTAGCAAAAGGTTTCAGTCAAACTCAAGGGGTTGATTATGATGAAACCTTCTCGCCTGTGGCAATGTTAAAGTCAATTAGGATATTGTTTGCCATAGCTGCTCATTATGACTATGAGATTTGGCAAATAGATGTCAAAACCGCTTTTCTTAATAGACATCTCGAAGAGACTGTCCATATGGTTCAACCTGAAGGTTTTGTCGATCCACAACATCCAAATAAAGTATGCAAGTTAAAGAGATCAATCTATGGATTGAAACAAGCATCGAGAAGTTGGAATCAACGTTTTGATGAAGAGATCAAGAAATTTGGTTTCATCAAGAGTGCTGACGAGGCTTGTGTGTATAAAAAGGCTAGTGGGAGCATAATTACATTCTTATTACTGTATGTTGATGACATACTACAATTTAGAAATGATATTCAAACCATGGAAGGTGTTAAAACCTGGCTTGGAAGTTGTTTTTCCATAAAAGATCTCGGTAAAGCCGCCTATATATTAGGAATAAAGATCTACCAGGATAGATCGACGCAGTTGATAGGTTTAAACCAGAGTGCATACATTAATAAAATGTTGAAAAGGTTCAAGATGGAAAAACTCTAAGAAAGGTATGGTACCTATTCAAAGAGGCACAATATTGAGTACATCTCAATGTGTAACACCCGGAAATTTGCTTGAAGCCGATGAAAGAAGGAAAGAAATAAAGTCTAAAGTCGAGTGACCAAACTCTCCATCGAGAGAAACTTGGTGAGTGGGGGTATAAAAGGGGAGGGAAGCTCACACCCTCCCCATTTTGCCAAACTCAGCCATAGAGAGAAAGAAGAGAGAAAAAAGGGAGAAGAGAAGAATAAAGCTTGGTTCGAGCGGGTTCTAGAGTGCAAAATCGACGTGTAGCGGGTCAAATCGAAGCTCTACTCGACGGGTTCGTTTAAGTGAGTTCTAGGACCCCTCTTTTACATGTTTTTTGAATGATTTTAGGGCTGGAACAAATCTGAAAACTATTTTTGGGTATTTGGGTGAAAAACCAGTTTATGTATGTGTGTATGTGTATGATTCGTTTGGGGCTTGATTTTGGGCTTGGATAGGCTTGAATTAGGTCGTGGTATGTTTCCCTCTGGATTAGAAGGGTTGATTTGAGCTCAAACAAGGTTTGGAAGGGTTTGGAGGTTGAAAGTCGCGGCTGCAGTTCAGGATATCCGATCTTGCTTGAAAGCGGAGTGGAATCAAGAAACTCGCATACCTTGAATCTAATTCTGCATCAGCTAGGGCTGGGCGACCGACTGGAGGCCGTACGGCCGACTGGAGGGCGATTGGGGTTCAGTCGCACGATTGAGGTTCAGTCGTACGACTGGGGGTCCAGTCGCATGGGGAGTCATGCGACTGAGAGTCCAGTCGCATAGGTGCCCATTCGCATAGTATCCGTTCGCACGATTGAGAGTCCATCCGCACGAATGTGGCCAGTAACATGGAGGTCATGTGACTGAGGGTACAGTCTCATAGGTGCTCATTCGCACTAGTCCATTCGCATGTTGTTCAGTCGCATGGAGGCCATGTGACTGAAGGGTGTCCATACGCCCGGATGGGGCTGTTGCACCCGAAGAGAAGTGTGGTTTAACTTCTGACCTCGAAGGAAAGCGCGGGTGTAGTTTTTGATGTAAAGGTTCCCGAAAGAGCATGTAATACGACGGTTGAGACCTTAGTGAGCATGTTAGGCGCGATGATAATGTTGCATGTTTATGTACGATGTATGTTAAGTATGATGTAGCCCTGTATGATTATGATGAGTGACGAATGTTAAATGTCGATGTTCCTTGTTTCGATGTATGTTTATCTTTCCGTAAGTTTACGTGTTATGTTTATGAATGAATGAAAAGTAGTATGTAATGTAAAGTGAAAGATAATGAAAAGAGGAACGGAATGGAAGAATGCATGCATTAACAAATACGATAAAGTACGAAACGAATAAACACGTGAGATAATGAATGGTGAGTATGTAAGTGACGGATGATGAGAAGTGTATTGCGTATCCCGGTACTGTGTCGGTCTTCGGACATGAGTTGGGGGATTGTTAATTAGGCCCCGGCACAGTATTAGTCTTCTGACATGAGTCGGGGGTATTGCATGAGACTAGATAGTGAGGTGAGCAACTTTGTGTCGCAACAGACTCAGATAGAGTTCAATCCAGGTGATTGACTCAAACCGGACCTTTGTCGCGTATCCCGGTGCTGTGTCAGTCTTCGGACATGAGTCGGGGGTTTGTGTGCAGGCCCCGGCACAGCATCAACTTTCGAGCATGAGTCAGGGGTATTGCATGAGACAGGATCTAGTTGAATGAGTAGAGGATCGCATGCTCCGGTACTGTGTCAGTCTTCGGACATAAGTCGGGGGTTTGGGCCCCGACACAGTATCAGTCTTTGGACATGAGTCAGGAGTAGTGCGTGAGAGTGAGATGAGATGAATGAGGAACGAATCGCGTGCTCCGGTACTGTGTTAGTCTTTGGACATGAGTCAGGGGTTTGTTTACAGGCCCCGACACAGTATCAGTCTTCGAACATGAGTCGGGAGTATTACGTGAGTTGATGAATGAGAAAGATAATTATGAAAGAAAGAAAGTATGAAATGAACGAAAGTTAACGAACGTAATGAAAGTTAAAGAGCAAATGAATGAAAGTAATGAACGGAAGGAACATAATGATAACATATGAAACGGGATCCTTGTCACTCGACCTCAGTAATCATGGTTGCGTGCCATGAAGAGGGTAAAGTTTGACAGTATCTAGATAGAAGTAAAAGATAAAGAATGAATGAATGAAAGAAGTGATGATGAAGATAATAATGATTGTATTATCTATGTGTACGTATGATGTGTGATCGCATGAAAGTAAAGAAACGGTTTTAATGAAACTAAAGTATGTTTTATTTAAAACTAGAACTCACTCAGCAATGCTGACTTTTGATGTGTTTCCAGTTGGCAGGTATGTTGCTGAGGATGGCACGGGGCGACTACTCAGTTCCTTTGGGATGGCATCCATTGTTATAATGCTTTTATAATGAAATGAAAAATGATATTATGTAATGAACTGTGGTAGTATTTTGTAAGAGCATTTTATTGAAATGAAAAGGATGTTTTTAATGTTTTTGCTGCAACGTTTTTACGAAGAACGATAAAGAATTATATTTTGAGTGCGATGAATGACCAGCTGTGAGGTGCCCGGGAACGGGGCCTTACAAGTTGGTATCAGAGCTAAAGCTTAAATGAAATGGGTAAATTTTCAAAATCAACCTTAAACTGAGAATGGGACGGAAAGGGAAGGGATACCAATCTGAGTAGCTACGTGCCATCAGTTATTTTTCTTAATGATAATCGGTATTATGTGTGCATGGTATGTGGTTATGTGTTGTATGTAGATTTAAATACTGATGTAGTCAGGATAGGTAATGCTTGGGGTATGAAGAGTAAAGTAAGTGGCTAATCACAACTGGCCATTGTAATTAGGGACTTACTATACTTGACATAAACTGAGCTGTTCCCTTAAATGACTGTGTTGGTGTTTGAATCTTTCAGTGTGTTAGAGGATGGCCGGTGGTAGATCATCAAAGGCTTCATGAGGTGGAGGCGGTGGTTGACGTGGTGCTGAACCACGAGTCACAAGAGGAAGGCCCAGAGTGGAAAAGGTTGTTCATGAAGAACCCGATACCCCCCATCCGGAGGGAGGTGACGAGAGTGCGAACCTGAGAGCCTCGATGAGAGAGGCGGTTGCAGAAGAAGTGTATTAGGCCATGCAGACGATCTTACCGTCTGTGGTGACCGAAGTGATAAAGACTGTTAGAGATGGGAAGAGAAAGGAAAAGGGTAGACCTACGGGCGGGAGGGGACGGCCCGAGACTAATATGGTTTTCTATGATGACGAAGAGGAAGAAGAAGAAGAAGAGCCCGTGCAGGAGGTGGCACGAGGCTGTAACTATGGGGCGTTTCAACGATGCATGCCCCCAACTTTTGATGGCAATGGCACTGCTGCTACTGCTCACCGATGGGTGAGGGAAATGGAAGTTGTTCTAAACATCAACGATTGCCGAGAAGAACAGAAGGTAAAGTTTGCTGCCCACTCTTTCATGGACTCAGCCTTGTGCTTGTGGGACAACATAGTCCAACTTAAGGGTAGCCGGGCTATCGGAAGGATGAGATGGTCAGAGCTGAAAAGACTGGTGATTGAGGAGTTCTGTCCTCACCATGAGATGGATAAAGTTGAAGGGGAGTTCCTGAAGTTGGAGGTGGGGACAATGACACATCAGCAATATACCACCAAATTCAATGAAATGGCATGGCTGGTGCCAGATCAGGTGACACCTCCTTTGCGGAAGATCAAGAGGTATATTCAGGGCTTGCCGGCGGATATCCATAGGCACATGATCGCTGCCTGACCAAGCACGTACAGGTCGGCGGTAGATCTAGCGGGAAGGTTGTACGACGAGCGGGAGGCGATGGCGATAACGGGCGAAGCTGAGGAGCGAGCCTATGTTAAGAAGGGGAAAGGAAGACGAGACAATGATGGTGGATTTGTGTCCAAAGGTACGGCGTTGAGGGACGATGATCGGAAGATAATAGAAAGAAGAGGAGAGGTATGCAAGAAGTGTGGTAGAGGCCATGAAGGGGAGTGCAAGTGGGGACTGAACGTCCGTTTTCAGTGTGGGAAGGAAGGCCACAGGGCAAGGGATTGCCGTGTGGCTAAGTACTATAACTGCAGTGACACTGGACATCTGAGTAGGGATTGTAAGAAGTCAAAGGAAGGAAGCTCCGGTGCAAGGAAGGGAAACAGAGGGTGAAGGCTAGAGCTTTCGCCATGACCAAGAGGAGGCTGGAGTGGACTTCGACTTGACATCAGGTACGTTTCTAGTAATTTAAGTTTGTGCACTTATGCCTTGATGCGATGCTAGTAGTAGTTTCGTTCCTACTGCTTTCTGTTATAAGTTTCATGTTAGGAGAAAGAACATCGATGAACCCTTCGATGTAGAGATTGCTATTAATGAACACACTAGGTTACCTGATGCCCTAAAGGATTGCGTGATAGAATTGAGAAAGCGTTTGTTCCTGCTAGACCGTTCGGGACAGACTTGGGTGGATAGGCGTACACCATAAGTTGAATGGGCTAGCAATCCATGAGGCGTGGACGTATTGCCTACTTGGCTGATGTAGGGTATGTGAATATACTAATATCCCAACCGTCAGATGTACCGAGACCCGAGTAAAGATTTTTGGTGGCCAGGTACGAAGCGTGATAAGGTGAAGTACAAGAGTAAATGCCTTACTTGTTTACAAGTGAAGGTCGAGCACCAAATACCGTATGGGAAGTATTGAGGTGATCAAGACTACGGCCGAAAATCTTGAAAGGACTAAAGCCCTAATGGAGATAGCCAAGGATAGACCAGAAGTCGTATGTTGATAAACGATGTAGAGCGATTAAATTCCAGGTGAGAGTCTGGAAAAGAGATGAGACAGTACTGCCCGCAATGGTTTAAGGAACAACAGGTTTCTGGGTCAAAACCTATTTAAGGGGGGTGGACTTGTAACAACTGGAAATTTGCTTCAAGCCGACGAAAGAAGGAAATAAATAAAGTCTAAAGTTGAGGGACCAAACTCGCCACCGAGAGAAACTTGGTGAGTGGGGGTATAAAAGGGGAGGGAAGCTCACGCCCTCCATATTTTGCCAAAATCAGCCATAGAGAGAAAGAAGAGAGAAAAAGGGAGAAGAGAAGAAGAAAGCTTGGTTCGAGCGGGTTCGAGAGTGCAAAATCGACGTGTAACGGGTCAAATCGAAGCTCTACTCGACGAGATTGTTTAAGTGAGTTCTAGGACCCCTCTTTTACATGTTTTTGAATGATTTTAGGGCTAGAACACATCTGAAAACTATTTTTAGGTATTTGGGTGAAAAACCCATTTATGTATGTGTGTATATGTGTATGAATCGTTTGGTGCTTGATTTCGGGCTTGGGTAGGCTTGAATGAGGTCGTGGTATGTTTCCCTATGGATTAGAAGGGTTGATTTGAGCTCAAACGATGTTTGGAAGGGTTTGGAGGTCAAAAATCACTGCTACAGTTTGGGATGAACTGCATTCTGCATCATCTAGGGCTGGGCGACCGACTGGAGGCCATACGGCCAACTGGAGGGCAATTGGGGTTCAGTTGCATGACTGAGGTTTAGTCGTACGACTGCGGATCCAGTCGCATGGGGAGTCATGCGACTGAGAGTCCAGTCACATAGGTGCCTATTCGCATAGTATCCATTCGCATGATTGAGAGTCCATCCGCACGAATGGGGTCAGTCGCATGGAGGTCATGCGACTGAGGGTCTAGTCGCATAGGTGCTCATTCGCACTGGTTGATTTGCATGTTGTTCAGTCACATGGAGGCCATGTGACAGAAGGGTGTCCATACGCCCTAATGGGGTTGTTACACCCGAAGAGAAGTGTGGTTTAACTTCTGACCTCGAGGGAAAGCGCGGGTGTAGTTTTTGATGTAAAGGTTCCCGAAAGAGCATGTAATACGACGGTTGAGACCTTAGTGAGCATGTTAGGCGCGATGATAATGTTGCATGTTTATGTACGATGTATGTTAAGTATGATGTAGCCCTGTATGATTATGATGAGTGACGAATGTTAAATGTCGATGTTCCTTGTTTCGATGTATGTTTATCTTTCCATAAGTTTACGTGTTATGTTTATGAATGAATGAAAAGTAGTATGTAACGTAAAGTGAAAGATAATAAAAAGAGGAACGGGATGGAAGAATGCATGCATTAACGAGTACGATAAAGTACAAAATGAATAAACACGTGAGATAATGAATGGTGAGTATGTAAGTGACGGATGACGAGAAGTGGATTACGTATCCCGGTGCTGTGTCGGTCTTCGGACATGAGTCGGGGGATTGTTAATCAAGCCCCGGCATTGTATCAGTCTTCGGACATGAGTCGGGGGTATTGCATGAGACGAGATAGTAAGGTGAGCAACTTTGCGTTGCAACAGACTCGGATAGAGTTCAATCCAGGTGATTGACTCAAACGGGATCTTTGTCGCGTATCCCGGTGCTGTGTTAGTCTTCGGACATGAGTCGGGGGTTTGTGTGCAGGCCCCGGCACAGCATCATCTTTCGAGCATGAGTCGGGGATATTGCATGAGACAGGATCTAGTTGAATGAGTAAAGGGTCGCATGCTCCGGTACTGTGTCAGTCTTCGGACATGAGTCGGGGTTTGTGTACAGGCCCCGGCACAGTATCAGTCTTTGGACATGAGTCGGGAGTAGTGCGTGAGAGTGAGATAAGATGAATGAGGAACGAATCGCGTGCTCCAGTACTGTGTCAGTCTTCGGACATGAGTCGGGGGTTTGTTTACAGGCCCCGGCAAAATATCAGTCTTTGGACATGAGTTGGGAGTATTGCGTGAGTTGATGAATGAGAAAGATAATTATGAAAGAAAGAAAGTATGAAACGAACGAAATTTAATGAACGTAATGAAAGTTAAAGAACGAACGAACGAAAGTAATGAACGGAAGGAACATAATGATAACATATGAAACGGGATCCTTGTCATTCGACCTCAGTAATCATGGCTACGTGCCATGAAGAGGGTAAGGTTTGACAGGTTCTAGATAGAAGTAAAAGATAAAGAATGAATGAATGAAAGAATGGATGATGAAGATGATAATGATTATATTATCTATGTGCACGTATGATGTGTGATCACATGAAAGTAAAGAAACGGTTTTAAAGAAAGTAAAGTATGTTTTATTTAAAACTAGAACTCACTCAGCAATGCTGACTTTTGATGTGTTTCCAGTTGGCAGGTATGTTGCTGAGGATGGCACGGGGAGACTACTCAGTTCCTTTGGGATGGCATCCATTGTTATAATGCTTTTATAATGAAATGAAAAATGATATTATGTAATGAACTGTGGTAGTATTTTGTAAGAGCATTTTATTGAAATGAAAAGGATGTTTTTAATGTTTCCGCTGCATTGTTTTTATGAAGAACGATAAAGAATTATGTTTTGAGTGCGATGAATGACCAGCTGTGAGGTGCCCGAGAAAGGGGCCTTACACAATGTCCAAGCTCACAGGATGAGCAAGATCGAATGAAGGACATCCCATATGAGTCTACTATAGGATCCATCATGTATGCGATGATATGCACTAGACCGGACGTGTCATGCGCGTTAAGCATGACAAGCATATATCAGCAGAATCCAGGTAATAGCCATTGGATGGCTGTTAAAAGTATATTGAAATACCTTAGGAGGACTAAGGATATGTTTCTAATATACGGATATGATGAAGAGGAGCTCGTTGTAAAGGGTTACACGGATGCGAGTTTCCAAACTGATCGAGATGATTCTCGATCACAGTCGGGTATGTCTTCATTATGAATGGAGGAGCAGTGTCCTGGAAGAGGTCAAAACAAGACGTGGTAGCATTGTCCACTACAGAATCCAAATACATAGCCGCCTTATTAGCATCTCAGGAAGCTGCATGTATAAAGAAATTTATCACCGATCTAGGGGTGGTCTCTACCATTAAAGACCCCCTAGAAATCTTTTGTGATAACGAGGGTGCGATTGCACAAATCAAGGAACCCCGTGCCCATCAAAAGACTAGACACATTGAGCGGAGAGTCAACTACATAAGGGATGAAGTTGAAAAGGGAAAGATATGTATTCGTAAAGTTCATACCGGTCAAAACATTGCGGATCCACTCACGAAGCTCCTTGAAAGGGCAAAGCATGAAAATCATACTTGTGCCTTAGGGCTTTGATATTCTAGTGATTGGAATTGATCTCTTTAGTATTTAAAAGCTGGGAACAATGCAATATTTAACTCTTTCATATATATATTTATGATATTTTGAGTTATGTTAATTTTAGCATGTATACATCCATGAATATGTTTATTATTCTAAATGTCCGTAGGCGGTCATGTTTGTGGGAGCAAGTATGAACATAAGACTATTATGAACATGGATTGGTGGATATTCATAAGGCATGAATATAGAGTAATTGGTTGCTGCCAAGGTTCATAGATATTTGTGGGATACGAATATTGAACTGACCCGCGTCTCAAATTTTACTACATGGAATCTTCTAGATTGATCATAAGTAAATTTGAGTAAAGGAGACTATCATTGGTATCCTCTGATCTGAGATACATATTGGGTTTTCATATTCACCAATGTGTTATACCTTGAGCTAGTTCTTCACTGATCTAAAATAATGAACAGTACGAAACGCTATATTCAGGTGTGATACGAGGTGATTGTGAGAAACGTATGTAGTCAAGATGGAATTTGTTCCTCTTATTCGTTGAGAATAAGATGTCTAAGGCCTGATTAAGTTAAATCAACAAGGAATGGTCATTCTATGTCCTTGGATTTAACATGACATCTGTAACAAAAGGATAAATGATTGATTCACCTAAATCTTTTCAAGTTGGACGCTTGAAGAAGATGATGTTATTGAATGGCTTTTAGTCATGCGTATTAAGGGTAGTAAACCGTTGTTAGGCGGTATTTACTGCTTGCATCAATCTTCTATGAATCTTGAACAAGTGGGAGATTGTTGGACTCTTTATGCCCAAGACACATATAATATTGATGTGGTTAGTATGTCATGATCATGCAATTAAATAATTACACCAATTTAGAAATGGGTTTTCTAAATAAGTTGCATATGAGATAGAACAACTTATAGGGATATTTTATTCAAGGGTATTATTTGTAATGTTATTTAAATTGGTTAAGTAACATCAAGTAATAAAGTGTGTAAGAGTTATAAAATTAAAAGGTTAATTTTATAACTTAACTACTGACAAGTTAAATAAAATGTTTAATGAAATTTAGGGGGGAAAACCCCTTTTGAAAGCAAATTTTCGGCAGCCCTTTATGGGTGGGGTTTTCTTGGTCTTGAAACTAGTTATTCTTGAATACAGACACACTCCACCTCCCTCTCTCTCTCATACATGCAAAGGACCACCAAGAACCCTTTTTCTCTCCATTTTTGAAGAAGTTCAAGGCTGAAAAATCGGATTTTGCAGCTTCCTTGGTCGGTTTTGGTGTCAAAATCCTAGCAAAAAGAGTGCTTGTTTGAGGCTGTGGGTATGGAAGCTTGAGGACGCGTATCCTTGGTGTTTTGGTCATTCAAGAATAGCTCCATCATCATCAAATCACACGTTTTTCAGCAGCTCTACAAAGGTAGTTTGTATGTGTTGTTTTGGGTTGTTATTTCTTTTGATAGCTAGTTCATACACATATAAATGATCCTATGTTCTTGGGTTTGTTAAAATCAAGTTATGTGCCTTAATTTTCATATTTTAAAACATGATATTAAGGTCTTATTCCGCTGCTTTTTCAAGTTTAAATGGTTAAACTTCTTTGATAATGTGTCCAACAAACCCAACAAATGATAGTAATAATAATAATAATAACCATAATAATAATAATAATGATAATAATAATCATATTAAGGGTAAACTTATAAGCAAATGGTAATAATATATTTTGTATTATTTTTAAAACTTGTATTTAACTAGTTTTAACATAAAATAATAACAATTCAAAACCTTAGAGACTAAACTGTAATTTAAATAAAACTAAAACAAAAACTTTGGTTTAATTGAACTAAAACGAAAGCACAAGGATTGAAGCTGTAAATTTCAAAATCCAACCCCCCTTACCCCCGCAAATCTGGCTACCTCCCCAGCCAAACTCCGGCCATGCTCCAGCGGGTCCAAAACGCACCAAAACCATTCAAAATCAATCCCAAACTGTTCCAAACTCCTTCGTATGTATGTTTCAAACTTGAATGCACGATTTAATTGCGTTTAAAACACCGGTTACTACTCGAATCATTGTGTAACCGATGCCACAAATCGTTTGAGCCTTTAGGCATTAAATACATAATAATAACTCAATTAATCAAGCATGGACAATCGTTTAACTATCCCTAATCTATCTACACTCTCAATTGCACCTGAAACAAACCTAATAATCGAGTTCCATCATCATCTTCATCGTCGACCTGCAACTAACGTGTTAACCATCGTTCGAGCATTTTGAGTCCTAATTGATAAGGGGCTTTTGGTCGGACTCAATTCCCCAAGCTTTACACGAGATTAATTTGGGTGGTATCATCGATTCATATGAAATCTTGTCTGCCTCAAGATCGCGGTTGCACTCATGCTCACTTCTATCAATTCGTATCAATTCACGTAAGTTGTACACATCAACATACTCGAAATTACATGGGGGAATCAAAGCCCCATGTTTATTTCAGTAAATGATATCGATTTAAACTTCAATTTGATCGATGATGATTCTAGGGTTTACGTGAATCGGGGATGTCACTAAGTTTATGTTTTTAAAAATTAAAAACTGTGATATACCAAGGCCACGACCCTGGTTCACTGGTAACACACTCACATTCAAGGTTGAGGTCCCGGGTTTGAACCCGGGGACCCTCAAACTATATTATTTTCTTGGTCTATTTTAGTCTTTAATAAAATATGTATAAAGTCTAAAAAATAATTTAATAAACTTTATTTTTAAAACCACTTAATCAATTTCTGCAAATATATTCCTTGAATGGTTTTAATATTTTTATAAAAAGGGATTATAATTAGTTTATTTTTATAAAGTAGACTTTAAATAATTATTTAAAATATTAAATTATTATTGGTTATTTTAATCATAGATAAATCATGCTTATTTCAAAAGATTATGAAAATTTATTTACATTTTATTATGCCTAGTTTCTTTTTTTTATATATTAGAACACTTCAAATCTACCTATTACAAATATCTTACATGTTTTTTCACATAAATGATTATTTAAATAAATATTAAATAATTAATTACCCATCTAATCATTTAACTACGCATATCATATTTAGTTAATTTTCTCTAAACTTTTATTTAAACTTTTGAAACTTATAGAACAATATATTATACTTTATTCTTATTACTAAAATCTTGTATTATAAAATTTTTATAATAAATAATTTAGAGGTTCAAAACTTTATAAAATGATTTTTAAATAATTTTAAAGTCATTTAGATAAGTATTCAATTAACTCTTTTTATCAAATTTTAAATAATTAATTATTAAATTAATTATTTCTTTTCACACAATATACTTAATCTTTATTAAGTCAATAAATTAAATTAGTGAATTATTCTTTATTATTCTCAATCTCAATTGATTTATTTCATCTTTATTGAACCAAAACATAAACGATTCATTATTTTATTATATAAACCCCCAAATTCTAATTGAAACCCTAGTTCACATCTAATTGTTAATCTTATTATTGAACCTTAATCTTGGAATAAATACGTTAGGTCACTTGTAAAAAGGGAAATCGTTGGAGCATCGTTATTTTTATTATCAACTTGCATATATATATCATGTGAGTATTTCTATACCCTTTTTTTATATTTTCACACTTTGGGGTGAAACATGTTATATTATAACCATTGCACTTGTAAAAAATTTCATTCTTGTAAACTTATGGTAATTCACTTGTATGTTGTGGTTAGTTGATCTTTGTAGCTACCATGTAATGTCGATTATATGTACAATCATTAACTATTGCTAGCCTAGCCACGTCATAGATCTATGGGCCTGACAAGTCTGCTTGGTTAATCCAAGTACACTTAGCTAATCTTATATACTCGTAAACGTTTTAGACTTGTAAAAATCTATCAAGGTTTGATTGTGCATTCTGTCTTACATCCCTAGTTACATTGTTCTCTAACTTATAACATGAATTGCCATCTTTTATATACTTATGTATTGAAAACTATGCAAATCTCACCAACATTACCTTTTATTTTTAACATGTTTCAGGAAAGGCTCAAATATCATTACTACTCTTTGAAGCTTATCACATCTAGGATTAGACCTAGAGAAATAAATGGATGAACTTGTCACATTTAACTTTTATACATGATGTTATCTTTGTTTGAGACTTATGCTTATAATGTTGCAACTGAAACTTATGATTAATATATTTGGATTTAATAATAGCGTTATTTGGTTGTGAACGATCTTAACTCTCACACCTCGACGTTTCCGCCGTCAAGATTGGGGTGTGACAGTACATTTGTGTAAGGAACTTTTTCTTATAATCATAGTGATCATTTAGTTTGTGGGTTGGGAAAAAAGGCATGTAAGAGAAGGTACGAGAGTTTATAATGGTGTTTATGAAATCACAAATATGAGTGAGATTTTATTGGTATCGGCTCCAATAACTATGGTAAACATTTATAAGAGTATGTTATTTCTCTCTATTAGGTCGTGGGTATGTTTACTACTTTAAACATTTAACTATATTTTTATAGTATTTTATAATATGACAAATAAATTTTAATGTAACAAGTCTTTTTTAAGTATAGGAGTATAATAAATTAATGATAAAATAAAAATTGGAAATTTAAACTTTATTCGTGTAAAAACGAACTTGTTTACATCTAAAAACTGAACGAACATCCAAATACTAATAGCTTGACTAAATGTTACAAAAAAAACACACAACGAAGATAGTCATCGTCATGGTGACGAGAACCCTAGGTGAAGAACGAAAAACCTGGGAGGAAAAGAAAACTAAACACGGTTCTACTCAAGATGATGATCTAATTATGCTTGTTTTGACAACAATCAAAAGACATGAAGAAGATTGGTGCATCTCTTGCTCTGCAGTCTTAGCTAGAGTGCACAAACCGATTTTTTTTTGGAACCGGTTCGTGTCCGAACCGGACCGGTTTCAGGTCAACGAATTTGAGACCGGTTTTTGACCATGAACTGGTTCGGGTTGGAACCGGTTTTGAGGGTGGAAAATCCAAACCGGGTCGGGTTCAAGAACCGGTTTGGAAAAAACCAGTTATTTTTTTAATTTTAATACTATTTAAATTATATACAATTTAATTAAAAATTAGTAAAGTTGATTAATTAAAAAATAGTAGAGTAGATTAATTAAAACAATAGTAAAGTAGGTTAATTAAAACAACTACAAATATACTTTAATACTATTTAAATTATATAAAATTTAATTAAAAATTAGTAAAGTTGATAAATTAAAAAAATAGTAGAGTAGATAAATTAAAACAATAGTAAAGTAGATTAATTAGAACAACTACAAATATATTTTTATTGAGTGGTTTTTTTTAAAAATTACATTAAAAATAAACTTAAAACTAAACACTTAAATCATTACGAAAAATAAACATTAAAAATTACATTAAAATTAAACTAAAGAAAACAAAAGATTCATATTACAAATACAAGTTTTCTTAATTTTATCGTCTTCGTCGCTTTGTGTGCCAATTCGTTGAGACAAATCATAAGCTAGTTCTTCGTCGGAGAGCGGTGATGATAGTCCGGTTTGTACTTCTTGTTCGTGTATTTCTACTTCAATTGGTATTTCTTCTTCAAGGTTTGATTTATCTTGTCTTCGTTCGGCTGCATCTAAGTGGTCTTTTAAACAAATACACATCTCTAACGATGTTGGAGTTAGCCTTGTTCTTCTTATCGATAAAACCCTGCCACTAACAGAAAATGCAGACTCCGAAGCTACCGTGGAAGCTTGGACTGCTAGTAAATCACAGGCCATAGTGGCTAGGACTGGAAATTATGATTCCTTTCCTTTCCACCATGTCAGATATCAAACGATAAAAAATCTTCGGGAGTCGTAGTAGATAAAAAATCGGTTACCATATACCTACTGAGTTCGCTACTTGGGGTGTTACCCCTCTGACGTTTACTATTTTCATTCCTCAAAGTATTATATAAACTAATCATCGGGTGTCTACTTGAGCTCGACGAACTCGATTCCACGTTCAATGACCGATCGGGTGTTTGATGTTTGAAGACCGGGCCTTACTGTTTTTGGAGGCCCAAGACCGCACTGCAGGAAAATAGGCCTAACCTGGGTTGTGAGCCTCCGAGTCTGACGTGCTACCAGTCAAAATAAATGCGGAAACGTAGACCATGTTATGGTAACCAACCGTAGACGGGTTATCCTGTTAATTTTCTGAAATAAGGCCCCTAAATGGGTTTTTGGCCACTTTTATGTTTTTTTCTAGTTTTTTGGGTTTGTTTTACGATTTTGTTTGGCCCATAGTTGCTTGTTTTAGGCCAATCCGAATTTTGTTTGTTTATTTAAGTTACGTTCATGTAATGTGAGAGGACACTTGATCATTATTGAAATTAACATTTTAGTCTTTTCAAATTCGTGACTCTTGGGTCGAATTTGGGGGTTTGGGTGAAGATCATCACGGGTATTTGCAGATTCAACGTGCTTGAAATTCAATTTCATTCCGTGCGCTGCATCAATATGCCTAACAAAAGCTCGGATGCATTCATATTTGGTTAGCTTTTAAGTTTCTTATATGCACAATTTGAGTTCAGCAACTAAATATTTAGAATGAACTAATGCGGTGTTCAACTATTACTTCTGCAAGATGAAAAACCAAGAATATCACTGGACTGGGCAAAACGGTTTGAGATTATAATAGGAATTGCTTGATGACTTCTTTATCTCTGCCAAGATTCTCGATTGAGGATTATTCACAAAGATCTGAAAACAAGAAACACTTTATTAGACGAGGAACTGAATCCAAAATTATCTGACTTTGGTTTGGCAAAGATAGTTCAAGGTAGGGAAATGGAAGCGACAACCAATAGAGTCGTCGTAACCTAGTAAGTGAATAACCATGGCCTTCAACATGCATTTGATGCTACCATGTTCTGGAGTTCTCTAAAGTACTATTCATAGACTAATCAACCCGTATAAGTTCATATCATGACAACATATTAGATAAGATAAGAATTTATATGAATACAAACCTTTTCGATTGCTGTAACATTTTTAGCAAGACTCTCAATAGTTGATAACAAGAATAATCCATATATATCATTTCTTTTCTTCATCTATTAAAGGTTGTTCAAAATATCATTAACAATTTAATTCCTTTCCTATTTCCATTTCTTTATCTCCGTTAATTATTTGTTTCTATCTTTGTGAGATCTCCAATTAACCAAGATTGAGTTGGAGCCAGTTGTCAAAGGGGTGAAAGTGAAAATTGTTGAATTATAAAATTGCTCCTCTTCCCCAAAGAACAGTGGCCTGCTAGGTTTTCTCCTTGTGTTCCCACTTTCATCGATCACGTTTTAGCTATGCAAACCATCTCACCATAGCTACATTGAGCACGAGAGTTCATGAGAAATCTGCGCCGATTATGCACTAGTCTCTTGGCTTGATTTCATTTCAGTTTGCTTGTAACCATACCTTCAGTCGTGTGTTTCTATGTTCAATTTGTTCTTCATATTAATCCAAGTTGTATTTGCTTGATTTGATTCCACTAAATTTGACATGGTATTAGAGCCGAAGGCTATTTTACTCTGATTCATTATACGATTTGTTCGATGAAAGGGTTGCATCAACGTTAAGACCCTAAATTGGACATTTTTCTTTGTGTTCCTGGGAATGGATCTTTACAAACACTTGTGATTCTCATTTTATTTCATGATTAGATTAAGAGATCTAGGGTTATAGACCCTAATTTTTCAATCGAGCTCGTGTTGTTTTCTGTTTTAAGATACCGGCCTAATTGGGCTCTTCAACTTTCTGGTTGCTTTGCCGAGATTGGGTGACTTAAGATCTTGCTTCCGTTGCATAAGTTGGACATAACTGAATTGAAAACTGCAAGTTGTTGACCAATGACTCAAGGTCCAAGGTAAAAGAAGGGAATTAACTTCTTTTATCAGTGTTTGGGAGTTAATCACCTAACCTGATATTATTTATCATGATCGTTTGTATCCCCAATCAAAGGATATAGACTCTTCTTGGTATCAATCACTGTGAGGAATTTCTTTCTCAAAACCTTTTATCTTGCATTAGGCATTTTTGACTGGGTTAGGGGTACTAGTACTTTGTTCTATTTTGTAACAGGGAGAGTCACCCCTTGTTTTTTATATGCATTAGGCATCCTAGGTCTTTTGTGAGTTTGTCTTGGTGGTTGTTTTATTCTGCTATGCTATTTCCTTTTGTCTTTTATTGTGTGTGACTTATTGTTTTTTTCTATTACTCCCCTTTTTAACCGCCAAGCAAGTCAATATATTGACCAGGTATCTGGCTGGTTCTAGGGACTCAAGCAGTATTGTGTTTGTGCGTAATCTATTTTTTGTCTATGGCTATTGCTAATCCTGCTCCCACCTTAGTTAGTAATCTGGACTTTGGTGATCCTTTATATCTTCATGCTAGTGACACCGGGACTTTAACGATCATAAGCATAAAACTGAAAAGGAAGTGAGAATTACTATGTTTGGGCCTATGCTATGGAACTTGATTTAAATGTAAAAAACAAGTTTGGTTTTATTGACAAATCATGTGTCAAATCTAGGACAAATGATCTTTTAGCCAAACAATGGGATCGATGCAATTTTGTAGTCCTGTCTTGGATACTCAATTCCATATCAGAGGATCCTTTTGTGGGTCAAACTTTTTCTAAGAATGCATCAGAAGTATGGAATGAACTCAAGAAAACTTATTCTAAATTAGATGGATCTGTAATTTTCAAATTACATCACCAAATATGTTTTCAAAACAAAACCATGCTCCTATTTCTTAATACTACCACAAAGTAACCTCCTTATGGAGATAATTTGATTCCTTGAGTGATTTACCAAAGTGTACCTGTGATGCTGAAGAAAAGTCAACCAAATTTAATCAAAACATTAGACTAATGCAAGTTCTTATGGGATTAGATGATGACTATCAACCTTTGAGATCCTCCATATTATGAAAAGAGCCATTACCCTTTGTAAAAGCTGCTTTTGCCCTAATATCTGGAGAAGAATCACATAGGGGAATAGTGTCATCTAATAAAACTTAACCAGCTACCTTTATTGCAAAAACAAATGGGATAAAAAAAACCTGTTTCAAAAAATTCTCATTTAAAATGCACTCACTGCAACAAAATGATATAGAGTCGTTATAGCCTTAAATATAAAACTTACAATTGGTGATGTCAACGAACAATATAACTAACATCAACGTGTACATACCACAATGGAAATTGATCTATATCTTTGATCAAAGATAAATACTAAAACTATTTTAAAGACGCAAATAAATCCAAATGAAAGTTAGCACCTTACTCGATTTAAAGAGATAAAGGAGAGAGGTTTAATGAGACTTTTAGTGTGAGATGTAAACATAAATATGAAATTATTATCGCATCAAATTAATATACTTGTATGGTACATTTGTTGTCTAGAAGCTATTATGATGTTCAATGGTGTGCGCCGGTGATTCAGTGCCAAACTTCCAGAAAACAAATGGTGGCAATGTTTCGTCCATTGCATTGATCGTCCATTTATATTTGTTGACTTATAACCTAGTTGAGGACTTGACGCAACAAGTTTAATATGACCGATTCACAAAAATATACGTAGACGTGCTTAACGCATTACCTCAACAAGTAATCCGACTTTTACTTGATATTCAACTCAAATATAGATGGAAATTAATAAGATGTTGGAAAAGTGGAGACATTGGTTTCACGACAAGAAGATGGTGATGATAGTGTTGTGGCTTGCCATGGTTGTGGGTTAGGATGAAGGACATGATTTGGGGTGGGAAAGGAGAAGCATGAATATGAATTAGTTTTGACATGAGAAAATGATTTAGGGTTGTGTGAGATGCCAGAATAATCCAGTAAAATAACAAGTTGGGAGGGAAATATGAATTATTTACAAGCTAAAAAGACTATTCCAAGAAGCTTTTAGCTAACATTTTAAGTTTCATTAGAAAATTTAAGAAACTAGTTTTATGCCGCTAGAATGGCCGGGTATTTTAGTGTCATAGTAGCAAAAAGATTTTTTTTGAATTCTAAATTTAGCAATTTAGAAAAATTATATTTCTTAATATTAAGGTAAAACTCATTTTAATTATGAGTAAAAATGGCCAATGTACTAACCCGTTGATGGCGAATCATAGGAGGGCGACAAGTGAAACATTACGAACCCATGTATAAATAGAAAACACTAAAACCAAATCAAGTTCTTCATAATATTCGTTAGGCACATATTGTATTAAGATACATTTAATAAAAAGATTCTACATTGGCCAAAGCAATCCTAAGCTTACGCCGCACAATCTTTCTATGTACCTAGTCATGTTGTTCCAAAAGTGCACGCTTTCATACAAGTTTACTAACACAAAAAAAACATGTCCGAAAATGAGTCAACATGATGTTGGTCAGCTCGTAGGTTTCTAAGACTCGATAAAATCTGTAACACCCCAAATTTTCATGTCTTTACATAATACAAAAAGCTTGAAGTTGAAGTCGTAATGAGGGGGTTATTATGAGGGTTAAGATGGGTTGTCAAAGTAGATAAAAAGAGGTTTTAAATTGATGAGCATGGAAGTATTGGTAAAAAAATGATCGTTCAACAAAATTTTGGTTGAAACGTTTAAAGTTTGTCATTTGTTTTATTCAACTACAAAAATTTGGGAGAAAAACGTCAAAAACAATAAAGAGTTTGAATTCAGTGATTTCGGAGAGAGTAAATTACACTTTTTGTCCTTTAACATAGTAGCAAATTTCTAGTTTCGTCTCTAAACTAAGAAAATAATAGTAATCGTCCTTGATATTTCTATTTTGTCACAATTTACTTCTTTTTACTAAGGGGCATTAGATTTTTCGTTAAAGATAGACATGTGCCTTGAACATGAGGAAAGTATGGTTTTCTTACTCTTATAAGGTCTATTCTTGTCATTAACAAAACCTTATCCCTAGCCCTTTTCTCTCTTATACTCATCTCAAATCTCTCCCCCCTTTTTTTCTCTCTTCTTTTTCTACAATACAGAACACCACCACCACCTCCACCCCTCTGACATCTCGGGCCAGCATGACCTCCGCCCCCACTTTCATCTCCAACCACCATCATCCTCGATGCCACCCCACCACTTGAAACCCACCATCCCACCCACCACAACCACCATTACTCTTGATGCCATCCAACCACTAGAAACACGTCAACACCACCTACCACAATCACCATCATCCATGCCACCCCACCACTTGAAACCCGCCATCGTCACCCACCAAATCCACCACCACCATCGTTGAAACTTCCGTTAATGATTAGTGTAGCGGTGGTAGTATGGTGATGGTGGTGGGGTAAAGAAAGGTGGTGGGGTAAAGAATGGTGATGGGCAAAGAAAGGTGATGGTAGATGATGCAAGACCGACCGACGATCGGCCCCCACAACCTCATACCTCAGATTCAGATTTTGATTAAACTAATCATCACTAAAAATCAAGTGCTATGTAAACGGTGTGTGTGTGAGGGAGACCGATAAAGACAATTGTAGAGGTTCTGATGGTAATAGGATAGTAAAGTGAAGGTGGTGTAGAGGGAGAAACAATGTGTGAGGCTAGATGGTCATGATGATGATATGGTTTATGTTTTTTTATCTAAACAAATAAAATGACCATATTGCCCTCATATGCAAGTCAAAAGACTAGACTTAACAAATAATTTAAACGTATGTGAGAGGAAAGGATAAAACTTGCAATCTTCTTTTAAATATAAGGGAAGTTTACTAAAATTTTCTTAGTTTAAGGATGAAACCTAAAATTTACGACAAACCTAAACGACGAAAAGTGTAATTTATACAACAAGAAATATGGAGGGGCAAGTGAGATTAAAAATCAATCATTAATATCCAACACCTAATTTAGGCCTCCTTTCCCATTTTCATTTGCAAAAACGGATTGTTCAAGAAGGAAAGAATAAGGGGAAGAGTAAGGGCGAGAGGAAAGAGACAACAGCTGTTTACTAGCAAGCATTGAAAGCATAAACTCCTTTTATGATAAACCTAGCAGGAGAGATCGGTTATCTCTGGAGATCTAACCATTCAATCGACCTTAAAATTTTGATGGGAACTAGAAAGACAGAGGGGAAACTTTCATTGTTGAAACTTTTTGTTTATGACTTGGACATTGGATTTCTACAGCTCTGAACAAAATAGTGTGCTAGGGGCTTTTTTGGCAACTGTTTAGCTCTTTAGCGAGGTAGACGGCAGACTCTAATGGTGGAAAGTATTGGAAATTGTAGATCTTGGTGAGATGGATCCATTGTTACTTGAATCAACTCAATCTGGGTTCATTTAATGGTGTTTAGGGCCACTCATTTGTACGCCTATGAAATAGTAATTTCCGCCTACTACGTTGGCGGCAGACGGAGGCAGTGTCCAAGGATGGTAGTGGTGATAGTTTTATTGTGGCTGGTAGGTTTAAACTAATCCACAGGCTTTTAAAAATCCAAGCATGTATGGTTATAATACTAGAAGCCTAAGCCTATTTGTTATGGATAATTGGTAACGATCTGATGATGAAATTGGACAGCTTAAGTTATTAAGTTTAAGCCAAAAACAAGCAAAAATCTATCTGATTTTCATTATGACTAAAGAAGTATGTTTTTACAATATAAGCATCTTTAATATGAATGAGGTATGATTTTGATAGATGATGAGATTTAGATAGAAACCACTCACATGTTAATAATGAGAGGTTACACTTCAACTTCAATAAAGGATTATACTATTAATTAACTGA